>OZ026613.1:63775210-64106672 GCA_964020975.1 Hermodice carunculata
ACCCCTGCCCGATTTCACGTTCCGAACTGAGGCACGTCTACGCAATATTACCATTAATGAAGACAGTGTCAAGAAAGTACTATCTTCCCTGAGGCTATCCTCAGCATCAGGCCCAGATAACATAGGGAACATCCTACTT
Source organism: Hermodice carunculata (assembly GCA_964020975.1). Lineage (NCBI taxonomy): Eukaryota > Metazoa > Annelida > Polychaeta > Eunicida > Amphinomidae > Hermodice > Hermodice carunculata. The sequence goes on from OZ026613.1 coordinate 63,775,350, forward strand.
AAGAACACAGCAGATTCGATATGTAAACCACTTACAAAAATCTTCCAACTTTCTCTCAGTCTTTCTTTCTTTCCCAATGCTTGGAGGAGATCCAACATATGTCCTGTTTTCAAAAAGGCCAACAGACAGATTAAAAATAATTATCGTCCTATTTCTTTGCTCTGTAATGTTTCAAAGGTGTTTGAACGACTGGTCTTTAATGCACTCTATGAATACCTGGCACAAAATAACCTACTCACTTCCAAAAACTCTGGCTTTAAGGCCAATGACTCTACTATCAATCAGCTTGTGTACATCCTTCACAATATCTATAACGGCCTAGAACAGTCCAAAGAAGCCAGAATGGTGTTTCTAGACGTATCCAAGGCGTTTGACAAGGTTTGGCATCCCGGTCTCCTTTTTAAACTTCGACAACTCGGCATCTCCGATAATCTTGTAGCATGGATTGATAGTTATCTCTCAAACCGATCCCAACGAGTGATTATTCATGGCCAATCTTCATCATGGCTACCTATTGAAGCTGGTGTGCCCCAGGGTTCCATCTTGGGTCCACTTCTCTTTCTTGTCTATGTTAATGACCTAGTTGACAATATTACATGTGATGTCAGACTTTTTGCTGACGACACCAGTCTACTTGAAGTTGTTAATGACCCAATTGAAACTTCTAATCACTTGAATATTAATCTCTCTGTTATACATAACTGGGGAAAGTTGTGGCGTGTTACCTTTAACGCTTTAAAGTCTCTTTCTGTCATATTTTCAACCAAACTTGTTAAACCACACCATCCACCCGTTCGTCTTGGAGACTCTGAAATACCTGCGGCAGACTCACACATTCATCTTGGTATTACTCTCAGTAGCAATTTATCCTGGCATGCTCACATTGCTCGTATTACTACCAAAGCGAGCCAGCGAATTGCCCTTCTGCGTAGATTCAAATATAAACTTTCCCGCAAAGCTCTGATCAAACTTTATTTAACTATGGTTCGACCAATTCTTGAATATGGTTGTGTGCTCTTTGACAACTGCGGTCAGGGACTTTCCGATCTTATTGAATCCATACAGTTTGAAGCTGCCAAAATATGCACAGGTGCATTAAGGCACACATCACGCGCCAATCTCTTACGTGAACTTGGTTGGACAACTCTCGCCAGCAGGAGGAAGTATTCTAAGTTACTTCTTCTTTACAAAATGTATCACAACTTAACACCCTCCTATCTCTCTCAATTAACTCCTCCTACTTTTAATGCTCGAAACCTCCGCCACACTAGCTCCATACGTCCCATCAATTGCAAAACTAACCGCTTAGACAAATCCTTCCTACCTGACACTATCAAACTGTGGAACAATCTTCCCTCCGATATAAGAGACTCAATTTCCCTCCAAATATTCAAATCAAAGCTGAAAGCAACACTACTAGCAGTGGATCATGTTCCTGTTTACTATACCCAAGGACACAGATTTGCCAACATTTGTCATACCCAGCTTCGTCTTGGATTCTCGAGACTTAACTTTGATCTCTTTAAAGTCAACATCATCCCACAACCTACATGTTCGTGTTCCTACCCCACTGAAGATCTGCAACATTACCTGTTCTTTTGTCCAAAGTATTCAACTTATAGAATTAGACTACTCAACTCCATCATCCCTATTATTGCTCCCGGCGTCCACCCAAATCTGATTATACACACAGCGAGTGACAGACTAGCTCATATTCTTCTCTTTGGTAGCGACCAATTGTCCATTCCCTTCAACATACAAATTTGTGATGCTTTCCACAGATACATCGTAGATACTAGACGCTTCATATCTTAGTTCTGTTATGCATAAGCAGTAATTTTCAATTGGGTTAGTCGCTGATAATTCTTACTTCCCAAATGTCCTTTATGAAATTTCCTACCGCTAGTCCGTATTATTGTGAACAGGGACGTATGTGTGTACATTCTACCTGCAGTTAACTATTTTGCTTTGTTTTGCATTTTGATGACTACCACTACTGTGATTTTTGTATGCAGGGTACAAATCTGAAGCATGTGTACAGCTTCTCTGTTAATTGGGTAACTTTGTTCTTGTTTTGTCCTGTGTGTTTTGTAATATACATTTTGTGTGTCACTCTATGTTCTGGAGAACCCCTCGATTAGTGACATCTCGATGTACTATAGGGCGATCCAGTTGAAATAAATATGTTTAAATTAAATTAACAGAATAGTCACATGTTTTCTCCACTCCACTTCAGATCGGGGTCTGCTTTATCGGTAGTCTCTCTTGGATTCACATGAATTCTTGTAAAGAGTGTGCCGCTCTGCTGCCAGCTTCTCTGCATACAATACTAGTTGTCAAAGTACGAGATATGCAGGTTAATTTCCTGCAACAAAGTACGGGGCTCGCGCCTGTCTTCACAGGGGACACACGGGCATATCACTGTCACATATAGGGCTAGATTTCTCTTTCTCACAAAATTAGTTTCTTTCAGGAAACTTAAGTGTGCAAATGCCCAAGTCATATTCATTTAGTGCTTTCTAAATTGGTTACAAGAATAAATTTTCACCTGCCTGCACTAAGTATTCTTTAGTTCCAAAACATTAGAAATATACCGCTTCCCAGCACAGCAGCGGCCCATATCTCGCCAGGCGAGACTGGTTGCTAAGACAACCAGGTGTGCAGTTGTTTCGGGAAATTAGCATGTATCTCTTTCATCATTCCTTATCCTTGTAGTATGGTGTGCAGCTCCACTGGAACTGCAAGTTTGGGTGAACCCCAACGAATGAATTTACAAAAATGGAAAATATAAACGGCCTGTCATCATAATACTGCTATGCAGAAACGTTATCGAATATTAAAATAAGTATGTATTTGATTAAGCGTTATATTATTCTATCTTCAGTTACGATGCAATTACATGAATTGAAACAGCATATTCCAAGGTTAATTGTAGAATTAGCCAGCAGATGTCGCTAAATTGTAGCCCGAATATTCAACCTGTCAATCTTCAGGTTTTGCGGCGCTGCAGGTACACGAAGTTGCGAAACCTTGTCTGTGTTGTTTGTATTGTGTAATTTTAAGAAGATAATCACGATAAATAATGCAAAGTTTACTTTCGTACCTATAGAAATACCCAAATACATTGTGTGGATTTATGGTGGTTTCATTCATGAATACACAATCGTTGTTGGCTTGTTTCTGGTGTGAAAATTCTTTATGTTGGACACAATAATCTGTTGATTTCTTTGTTAAAATTACAGATGTAATGAGAATTAGTTTTTTGTTTATGTTACTTTTAAACTAGAACACTCTTCAACAGTCTGATTTTTTTTCTCTGCGATGTCACCATCTCTGTTGAGCTACAGTTTGCAGGAATGTACTATAAACGGTATACTTGCATGTTTTGCCTTTTTTTCATTCGTTTTCATGTTGGCCTTCTGCACTTCCTTGTTGAAACAGAAATATAAGTTCTTTATAATATTTTAAAGCTTTTGTAAACTTAAACATTAAGTTACCCTTTATGAAACGACACCCTTTAAAAACGAAACTTTTCGGCATGTCTACTATGATCTTACAACATTGTAAGATCTTGCTCTAATGTATTTATTCACTTAGACTGTGCTGTCCTTTTTTTTAATGCTTTGCAGCTGGCTTCGGAAACATTTTCACATGAACCCATATACAGAAATTATAAGTTTAAAGTTACGGCAGTGAAGTCCCGTTTGGTTATTTTTTTTTGGGGGGGGGGGGGTACTTCTGGATCAGTTAATCCCACAGGCCAGACCTGCGGAGTTTACTTAAAGGTTTTGGGCATAATGGTACTGTAGTGCTAATTGCTTTCTTTCTAACATGTTTAATTAAAAATACTCGGCAGCTAATAATGAAAGAACGTAATCCCTTCACAATTAATCTGAAATGTAACTCCTACACAATTAATATATATCTTTTGTAGACCAATGAAACATTTTGTATCGTTATCTTTGTAATTTGCCACAATGTTTCTGTCATCTGCTGCAAGTTTGGTTTAAACATATTATTATTAAAAAAAAAACGATTGGAAAACAGGCACCATGCCTATATGAATTCCTCTTGTGGTAATAAAAATCTAAATGATCACAGTTATTACTGTTGAAATACAGTGTATAAATACTAATGTTACAATTAGGAACAATGTGTGTAACTCAATCACTTGGCAATTAAGAGTAATCTTATTATCTGCAATAACAGTAAGCATCTAAAAAAAGTAAAGGAAATACGCACAAGTCACTGGACAACACAGTAACACGGACATAACACTGAGAAGGTTAGACCGGTGAAATATGCGGGACAGATGGAGGGACTTTCAGCTGTATGGTCAGAATTATAGTTGTAATAACCTATGTTCAAACTTACAACATTGTCCTGTCGATCGGGACTATATATGATTTGGTTAATTTGAGGTAGTTTGAATCTTTCTGACTGAAAAATTAAATTTAGTGTTGCTTCCAATATGATTTTGGTTCTTTCGAACAGTTATTACTTCCATACAATAAGGTATTTAAAGTGAAAGGTGCCAGTAGTATGATTGTAATCTATTTATTGGATAACATGATTTCGGCATTCAAAATATGATAATGAAAAGACGTTTCAGCAGGCGCACCACATGTGCAGTCCTATTTTATGCATGTCTTGATTCAATTCGCTGCAACCCATCCTGATCCTAGCATATAAAATATTTAGTCTTTTAATACCAGTGTAAAATAAGTCGTTAGTTTTCGGTTTGTCTCTATCCAGTTCACGTTGAAATGATCTGCATCTTCTGAATTACGAACGGCAGGTGAGAGCATATTCCAATGTCGAATAGTAGGAGGATTAAAGGACTTTCCTTACAAATTGATTCTGCACTTGGGTTTAGTCACTTAGTTTTTAGGCCTAACACTGTATTGATTTCTAGATTATATATTTCCAGGAATCAGGTTACGCCGGTGCTTATCCATCAACCCTTTTGTAACAAAAGTTTTAATCTATATTTTTATCTGCGTTTCGAAAGAGTCCCCCCCCCCATTCAACTGTAAAGTTTAGAGCAGCTTGTACAACGTATCGCTCCCGTCACTGTAAGGGCTGCAACCAGTTGAACAATCTCCAACAGATCTGCGTCTGACTCTGTGCACGCCCCTGCCCAGACCACATCTCCATACTCTAAAATTGGTAGGATATACATAAAATATATTATTGCACAGAACGCCTGCTTAGTATATATTGCAACATTTTCATGACACCAACAAGCCTTCTAGCTTTGGAAACTATACAATTAACATGATTTGACCATGATAAATCTTAACTGAGTGTAATTAAGCCAATATATTTTTTGCTGTGTGACATTATCAAGAGTATTTTGTTGGTATGGATTGGACAATATGACCGGTTTCGTTTTCTACTCACAGGCATCGTTTTTGTTTCTGTACTGTTAAAAGTTACCAGCCACTGCTGCAAGTTTCGGTAATGTTCAGCACGTTACTTTACTGTAAAACACAATATTAACTTTGGCGGTAATACACTGTCATTTGAGCATTTCTATTTATTTTATTTATTTATTTATTTATTTATTTATTTATTTATTTATTTATTTATTTATTTATTTATTTATTTATTTATTTATTTATTTATTCATTTTTTCATTCATTCATTCATTCAATCATTCATTTATTTATTTATTTAGTCAGTCAGTCAGTCAGTCAGTCCGTCAGCCTGTCAGTCAGTCAGTCAGTCAGTCAGTCAGTTAGTTAGTCTCAACACACTTTTTGTACCAGTAAAAACCCACAGAAAGATTTAAGTTTCATATATCAACATATATTTCCATAAATTGCACATATAACAGTAAACAAACGCGAAGATCAATGAAAACACCTTGCAGTAGTTCAAAACATTGGTTGATGCGCGGCATATAAATAATGAGAAAATGGTCACATTATTAAAATATTAAGTAATATCAGCGCAATGCAATTGTGGTGTGCATTACATGCGTGATGCGATGTGAAAACTATTGAAGAACACATTGCATACAGCGTACAATTGTTACATCGTCAATCTGGTTTTTCAAACCAAATGTAAAGATCTTTTTAAACTAAGTGTATTCCAAGTGGTGTATACAGACTCAACACATCGACGTTTCACTCATCCACAAATAGCGAGAACATGATCTGATATCAATACACGCTTTTCCTCAGGAATTCCGTTTATAAGTAATTTTATTTTTCCTTCCGGTCTTTTTAAGTGCCCTTCAAGATACAAGCTTACATTAATGTTTGCTTATACACAGTCAACATGATTGTGTCCCAGACAAACTCATTAAAACGTTTTGGGTTTTGGAAAAAAAATGACTCCACGGGGCACTCTGGTAAAGGCTTGAATGCTTGAATTCTTGAATGCTTTGGGAACATATTGTATTCTTTTGACATGTAAAGGGATGTTTTAATATCTACAGCATAGTTAAGACTGTGTAACAAAAAAGTCAAGTCAACAGTTTTTTCCAGTTGTTACGGATTGCATAAAAAGTTGGTATGCGAGTGCCCGTAAAAGATGAAAAGGCAATAATATGCATTTCTTTGACACCTTTTGCCGTAAAAATATACATCATATCTTTTCATACATATTCATTTTTATGCTTCCATTTAAGTTGGAAGGATAATGCATCTAGAAGGTGTTGTTGTTGTTGTTGTTGTTGTTGTTGTTGTTGTTGTTGTTGTTGTTGTTGTTGTTTTTTAAATTGTCTTTTCATCTCAATAATATAGTGGCGTGGTTGACGTCATGTTTCATTCGCGTCGCAGTCCTATCTGCATTTTGCCGCTATTCAAGCGTCGCTGTTGTACAAGTAATTCTGGATTTGGCACGTTCGGATCCCCACAGAATGGGCCAATGTCCGGCTGTGGGTACTTAGACAACGACTGATCCTACAAAGGAATAAAATACAAACGTTGGCATTAATGGTCCAAATCAGGATTTAAAAGAAAAATATTCTATAAATGGATGTCATTTTACAGAAACAAACTTACGTAAATGTCCGTTTGTCAGGGTTACCTTAATAAATAAATTTACCGGATTATGTTATTTTCTATAGAATTTGCTTGCGCCTACTTGCCAAAATGCAGGAAATATACTGGCCGACATGAGATGTGTGGTCTTCTGATCCTTGGCAGCACATGTAGCACATCGCTATCTGGCGGAAGTGGCAGTGAGGGGTCGTGCATCACTTCTCACTGGCAAGCATTGCCAAAAAGTGGCAACAAGCATAAGTTTTGCGTTAACCAAAAAATTATAATAACTAGAAAAGAAGATTTGCTTCAAAGCAAATGTGTCTATGTGCCTTCAAAAGTTGTATATATTAAATGCTACAACTTTTATGCTTTGGTACTTCACATGACATTAAGCTTATGGCTGGATGCAAATATCAAAGTCAAAATGACCTTGACCTTTGACTTTTACAGGTCACATGTAAATTGCACATGTTACAATATCCACAATTTAAGCCGAACATGAACCAAATCGGATGAAAATTGACCAAGTTATGGCAAGATGAAACTTTCAAAGGGTCAAATGACCTTGACCTTTGCCCTCTTGAGGTTACATCTTCTTATAAAAATGTGCAGTATTACAATACCTACAATTTGAGTCCAACATGATTAGAATTGGATGGAAATTGGCCGAGTTATGGCTGGAGGAAACTTTCAAAGGCCCAAATGACCTTGACCTTTGAACTTTAGTGGTCACATGTAAATTACAAAAATGTGTAGTGTTACCATAGCTACAATTTGAGCCCAACATAATCAAAATTGGATATAAATTAACGGGGTTATGACAAGAAGACAGCCACCATCCAAAGTGGCCTTTGACCTTGAAATGACATTTGACCTTGACAAAACCTCTATCTGAAGTGAACTTTGACCTCAAAAATAACAGTTTGGCCTAAATTGACCTTTGACCTTGACATGATCTTGAGATGACCTTTACCTTGCTATGATCAAACTTCTATACACTCAGAACCACATCTACTATAGTATATAAGATAATGAGGATTTAAAACTTTAATGAGCTCTCACTTGCATAATTTTGAAAAGCATGACCTCTCATTATAAAAAGGCGAGACTTAATCTATAGAAGTATAATCGTGCCAAGTTTGGAGTTTCTACGTGTAATGCTTTTCAAATGAAATTTCGCACAAATTTGCCTGTAAAGAAAGAAAGAAAGAAAGAAAGAAAGAAAGAAAGAAAGAAAGAAAGAAAGAAAAACAATGTCTGTGTTGGCACACAGACATAAAAAAAACATCCCAGTTATCTTTCGATTCTGCTCTTATATAAGGGAATAGACTACAAAAGGAATAAACCCGGTATCATAACGAACACGGTCCTTATATTGAAGCAGTGGGTTGACAGAGCATGGAGTAAACTTCATACATGAGATACCTCATTCCAGCCAAAACAAGTGCGATTTTGCAGTTGCCTGTATGATCAGGAGTGTTTTTGTCACCTACGCAGAATTATTATGTTTGGCTATTGCTTCAAAAGAAAAACATGGCTCTGTGGGCATACTAGTGTTCCAGTAAAAGTGCATAAGATATTTTATTTTTATTTATTTATTATCAGGAAACTTCCCCTTTTTCAGCGGGGGCACCGATGGAACAGGGTAAATTCCATGATGCGTCCAATACACATGTACAAGTAATCAGTCATCCTTATTGACACAGATAATATGTATATGTTAAAAATTAATTATCTACAACTAATAATTCGTGATTTGTGTCCTCCGCACCAAAACTCTAGATACACCACTCATTGAGACAAAACTCTAGAAAGCGTAAGGACAAGTACATTATACATGTTACAATGTAGAACATAAGGCTTCCAGTGGTATAATCATTGAGAAAGAGGCATTACCACTGTATGTATATATAGATCAAATTACAAAGATAAACGTGAAACTGAAAATGCTGACTATCATCTATTTCTCTACTGACCCATGGATCACAGTGTGATCTCAAAGCAATATTAAGTATAAAAAGGCTACGATGACCATTGCATGTAACAACATGAGCTATATTATAATAAATATGTTTTATCCGTTTTATCCGGATTCTATGGGTATAGAGTTATTTAGCATCGTGCTGTGCAAAAAGTATTTATTTTCATTTAAGAAATGTGGTAAAATCAAATTGGTAGCACTACGGACGGGCACCTGCAGGAGTCCCAAACGGGAAAGTTTTCTATTACCATTAGTGACGAAAGAAGCTGACCAATTCGTTTAAATGACGATAACACATATGTTGAACACATTTAAATTAAATTTACTTATTTTTGTGATATTTCAAAATTATACGATTATTTTATGAGACTGTGATTTATCAAAAACGTTTTCGTTTCCACAACTTGCACATAATATAGATAATCATATTGCTAGACATGTGAAATGCCCTACCCGCCACATTTCTGTAATACTCTTAGTCGAGTTTTGGCATGTTGTGTCATTGCGAAAACTTGGTCAAGAGAGGAGCTGCAAGTACAAGTTTGTCCACGTCTTGTAATTTGTATTCTAATGTTTGAGAATGGCCCAATACTTAAATTACACCAATTACTGGCACTTCATGTGTTTAAAGCGTAAAAATGGAATGAAATGAAAGGGAAGAAAAATGGTTAGCAGTAAATCCTTACCAGCATGTTGGAGAGTGTGGAAATTTGGCATTGTACATCTAATTTCCAGTTCTGGAAAAAAGACATATAATCCTGAAAATATGATACGATCATTATCGTTATCCAAACGTTACTTATGTGGTATTTTTTGCCAGTTATCCCATTTATGTCAGGCACCCAACCGGGATAAACATAAATGCCTTCAAAGACAATTATAACCAATTAATTTTGCAAATTATTGTGGCTTTGAGATCTCTAAACGAGAGAAAGAACTTTGAAGATTGCAAGACGATCATACACCATTATAGTATGTGTCACCGAACCACCGGAAATATCATCATAACCTTGGCATGCTCGTTGGATAACACTACTTTCATTAAAAACAGCTGTGGCAAAAAATATCTTCAAGCCCCAGTACCAATACTTGTTTCCTGTAGGTTAACAACCTTTACCACTGATAGTACCCAAAAATATACACGTCTCCAACGCACATAAGTATATTCAAAATAATTTAGGACTTACAGAAAATGTGCAAGATGGATGATTAAAATTTGATCACATTTATGCAGTACAGTATTTTCATTTGCACACAGTTTTCGCCCAAAAATAGTGTTTCAAACAAAGAGCACGCGAAGAAGCTTTCTAATCCAGTTTAAATCACAAGTAAAACACAAGTACCTTTATTTCCTGATAAGTGTTAGTCCGGGATGAATTTGTATATGCAATACTCAAAATCCATGTTTGTACTGCTCAATGTATTTTAATATAAATGCATAGAAAGGCCATACATACAAAACTAAGTTATTATTAAGGAGTTGTAACACAGTCTGCAATGAAGTCTGAAAACTTGCATTGTCGACCGTCGCGATATCTAGACACATACAGAGACCTACATTAGATCGTCCCCGATTTATTCGACTGATTTTGACAGGCATATGTTTTACGTTTTACTAGCACGATTCCGGGTTTCCAATGGTCCTTAATGGACGGTGCAGTAAAGAGATTTGTTGTAATAGTAGCAAAATCAGTATTTTTTTAAATACACTAACTCAACTTTCTGATCATTAAACAACTTTGGAGTACGTCCACAGGCACAAATATAATTGAATAACAACAAAAATAAAGTTTTCATTGATTACCGGTATGGTGGACTTTACCCATGGTAGTTTATATAACGTATATGTGTCTTCACAATAAAAAAAACTTTCCTAGCCAAAGGGATACAAATAGGAAAACTAGAATACAGCCTTCAAGCGGATGACGTCACACAGCAACGAAACCTCGTGGGAGTTGGCTGGTGTAAACAAATGCAGCAGACGATTATTCTTGCTCAGTCAGGCTTAGAAATAAAAGAAACTTCCTAGTGCCTGTCAATGCCAGCAAACTGCTTTTGATTAAAGTATATTGACCACGTTTGCTTTCTGTACTTCCAATTAAAAGAGCAATACTGTGTCTGAACATAGATTTGGCCTCATTTAAAGACCAATCATAACCAGGGCGCATTTACGCACAGTTCTATAAAATGAACTTTTTTTTTTTTACCTGAAACATTTCTCGCTTCTCAATATTCCATTCCCCTGGCAGAGTCCACTGCTCCGGCAGCACACGGTTCTTATTAATGTTAACACTAGACAAGCCGTAGACGCTGCTGCTGCTGCCTTCTGGGTCCGGTGTGCTACGAGACATGGCTACATGAAGATCTCGCTCTTGAAGACAGTTGGCCCCCTGGTGCCTCCTAAAATATATGTTACAGTCTGTCCTTTCCACGGGTCGCCACTTAAGGCTGACTACACCGGCAGTTTGGAAAACGGATCATAACAGTAATCCGACGTAAATCCTTTGGGGAGCAATAGAAGATCACAGCGCCAGCGTGACCTTTCATCCCGGCTGTTGGTAGGGAGTTACACGGTCTTGCCGCTTGATTAATGATGATTGGAGTGGGACTTTGCAGGTGTATATACTATTGTGTGTAATAATTCATGGAATAATGCCAATCATTCATTTATCCTTGACCCGGTTTAGCGCTACATTTGAGTCTATTAAACGTCACAATGCTATACAATGTAATATGTTCATGCTAAAATTACTGTAATTTGCTGGCAACCCCACTGGCCGTAGTTAACTATATATTCTCCTGGTGAGACATTGTGAGATATCACGTGTATACATATAAAGTACAAAGTTCCCATTTAGCTGTATACATTACAGCAAGACAAAGTTACTGCATTGGGCTTCAGCAGATAACTCACAGAGACTGCACCCCCCCCCCCCCGCCGACTTCGGCGGGAGATCTCTTCCATTCTTATGACAATCGATCAAATTTTATAACCTCCCGCCTGATTGACCGTGCTCCCCATAATCAGTTAATGAGGTTCCCGGATGGGGCTCCCGCAGCTGTTTTCATAATTATCTCCCGTTTGCTGTGTTATGCAGGTTGGAGTCACTGTAACTCTAATCACCCGTACATATTAATGCAGAGATTAGCAAAACCCGACGGTACCCTCGGGCCGAGCCGAATATTCGGTCCATCAGCTTGAAATTTTCTCGACAACTAGCGTGATGGCGGGGAAGTTGATGGATAATGTAAAAACGTCAACAATTCGAACTTTGAGAGGGAAAGTAATATCCAACTTTCGTCCACATGGCAATGCAAAATGGGTGTCATTTTTTTGAAAGACATGTCTTCGCTTTGCGACAGACATAATTTCCAAGGAACCACCTGCTTTGTCTTGAACTTAGCGATCATGTATAATTAAATCCATTCCAAAACTCTAATTATCCATTGGAATAAAATTTACCCCCTCCTTCTTTAGTCCAAAATCACCAATTTCCTGGAATTTAGATACCAAACCAGAGTGTTGGCGGGGGGGGGGGGAGGGCTGATACCTATCAAGGAGTTCACCATCTGTTGGTCACCTGTTACGGCTCGCCACTCTTCTTGTCCTTTGCGGATGGCACTGTCTCTATTTATAATTATCATTATAGAAAAAAATGTTTCCGGCCTGTTGTTGAAAAAAGGAGAGGTTCGGTAGGTAGTTTTTTTTTTTTTTTTTTTTAAGAAAGCTATGTTTTGTAACTGCACTAACAAAAAAGATCACCTAAGGGATGCAGATCGTTTGCGTACCTATACCGTAAATGCTATCGGTACATCGTCAACAATTTGCATATCCAGTATTGGCAAGTTCCTCTTAATTTAAACAGTGCTCTTAATTCAAATTCAAACTAAAAATGTAATATTTCAAATCAGAAATAGGTCTCCGTGTAATGCACATCGAGTGTGTGCACCATCACTATCTTTCCTGCCACTGTATGCATCAGCTCCATGGCCATGTGGTCTAACGAGCAACAACCCATCACCTGATTTATCAATTGAGTCACATGCAAAAATGAGCCAATCATGGCTCGTGTTACAGTGTGTTCATCATGGCTTCCGCCCTGTGAACATGTGTGAATCTTACGTAATTTACGGAGGGAACGCACAAACGGGAAGCTTTCTTTATATTTCGGCTTGCGAAAATAAAGATCGCAGTGTTCATAGTTACAGCAACAATTACTTGCAGTAACAGGCAAATACGCAAAGGTAGGAGATAATGGGAAGTGCGACATGTGTCCCAAATCAGTTTGCGGCATGAGAGTAAGTCCCACGATGATGCTTAGTTCACCACAGATCTACTCCACACTGTCACTTGTGTGTGACTGGCAGTTGTGTGTTGTGTTTGCAGGGGAAGTCAACTCACTGCACCTATTTTTAATACAAAATATAAGTATTAATATACTATTACGTTTATTTCATACTTTGATATCTCCAATCCTTCTGCATACATGTGAAATGTGGGCACCCTATACGATATCACCTATTAAATGTCTTGGAAACAACGGGATTGAAGAGTATCTAAAATATCCATTTGAGAAGGTCCACTTAAGCTTCCAACGTTTCTGTCTTGGGGTACATAAAATGTCATCAAATATAGCAGTACTTGGTGAATTGGGAGAATATCCAATGGTGTTCAAAATATTTAGTCTGATGTGTAAAAATTGGTCAAGAAGAGTTCATATGAAACCAGATTCCCTACATTATGATACCTTTGTTTGTAATGCTGAAAATATACACATTGGCAATTCAATTGGTTAACGAGTATGCATCATGTACTTTTGGTTATCAAACAAAATGGGAAAATCTCGGACTGTTAACAAACGACTTTCCAACGTTAAAATTGAAGAAAAGTAGTAGAGAATATTTCAGACAGAGAGATATGCAAATGAACTCAGACTCCGATAAAAAGCTACGAACATATACCAAATTCAAAACTCATTTCAAAATGGAGAATTATTTATTTACTATAAAAGATCGAACTTTAAGAAACAATATTACGCGATTCAGAATAAGTGAACATAATTTGAAAATTGAAACAGGAAGACACAGCGGACCTCAAAAACACCTTTGGCTGACAGAATTTGTGAAGATTGTAGTATTTTAGAAGGCGCAACACATGTAGTACTACTGTCCTAAATTTAACTGTGAGAGAAAAATATTATTTAAAAACTTGTCCGACATTTTCCCAGCATTTTAAATTTTATGCAATTCAAATAAATTCAATTTCATCATGGACCTTAATGATCACGCTAAAATAAAATTATCAGTAAACTTCTCCTCTGAAGTCATAGGGAAGAGATGATCATTCTAAATCAATTATAAATTGTTATATCAGAAGATTAGATGAACGAAACGTTCGTTTGAGTGATTTCTAAACTTTTTTCTCTGTCACTCTGGAGAACATTGTAACGTGTTGTACGTGTATTGGGTTATGTTGTATTGGTGCACGTATCTGTGTGTGTATTTTGGAAAATGTCAATGTTGATATTGATGTAGCAAATAAAGTTTATTTAATTTCATGATCTTCATTTGAACAACACTGTTTGAGCCCACCGAAAAATGGCACCTGATGCAAAATTGCAGTATAATTCGCAAATTTTGATATTTTTTGACGCTGCTTTGGCGTCCTTGCCGTTGCCACGCGTTGGGGCAGATCACATCAAGGAAAAAAAAAAAAAAAAAAAAGAGTCGGTGGGTTTAGAGCAGGGTCGGTCGGGAACTGGAAACATGAATATTTTTAGGTCCTCACAGGTAAATAAATCTTTCATATGCGTTCTTGGGATTTTTATGCACCAAGGATAGCGAATTTACGATCAAACTGCCAAACAGCGTTGGCTGCACAAACCTGTTCGCCATGTTTGCGCTGACCGAGCGGTGTACAGGTGAAATTTCGCCACTATCTTGTAATTTTTACAGATGTCGCTTTTACTGCTCTGCATACTTGAGACGGTGCCCAATGCGTGTGTCCAAAACTTTGGTGAAATTCCGATTTGGAGCTTGGACCTCCTCCCTCCTGTCCAATAATTTCTCAGAATATTGGAATGGTTTTATGTTTACATGATCCCTCAAATGCGTAACACCCATTAGAGTCTATTGAGCCTACAAAACGCCAGAAACAGGGTACAAATGCAGGTCGTGAAAAATGGCAAACGAACTCTTAATAGAAAACATGGAAAATTTTATAAACAGAAAACATTGGACTGTGTGTTATTATGATAAACTAAACCATCCATGTTCTTTCATCCAGGTACGTGCACACACGAAGCAAAGTGACCTCAGATTATTAAAATAGTTCCTGGGTAACTTTGTGCTGATTGGATTTGGTCGCAGTCTCGGAAGCGAACCTGTCAGCTAACTGGCTAAAATTTTAAACATCGGCTTCCGTATCTACCATACTGCCGACGACTCCGTGGAGGCCAGAAAAGTGGCAACATTAGTAATCAGGATACAAATTCATTTACCAAGGAAGATTATCAGTGCAACATAAGCCTATGTATGGTAGGTTGGCTATTGAACACTTAAAGGTCCCAAACGCCAACAGATTTATTTTTTGTTAAAAATGAAGGACTTGCAGTGTTATAGCACTTTTGTGAAGAAAATTTGCCGTATTCACATAGGAAAATAGCTTTATTTGCAAAAGAATTTTGTTGCCCTTGACGGGCCCAAAAGTTCACAAGTTCGCGCCTTTTGGGCCATCAAGCGGCTCGGGGTCGTGACGTCACGGAAGGGCGTCGCTGTGACACAATAGAGGGTAGCGATAGAGAAAGCATGAGTGGTAGCGACGCAGAGAATGAGCTGGATCTCACTTTTAGCCTTTTCCGAAGAGGAACTTACTGAGGATGAGGAGGGAGATGGAGGGTTAGGAAGGTAGAAGGACAGAAAAAATCAGTCTTATTGGATGGAGCAAAAACCGGGCTACTGCAAAGCCGGTGCCCGGTCTTTGCCGGTCCAACTGGGACCAAGTCTGTGCCCAGCACTGACCATGCCGTAGCTACCACGGAAGATCACCAGGGCTGGCGTTTTGGAAGTTTAGAAGGGGTAATGGTGGATGCTTTTCTATTGTGCGAAGATTCCTATTATAAGTGACTGGTTGAAGTTTACAGCAGGCCATCTTTTGCAGTTGCCAATAGGCAATACCAGCAGTATGTATACAGTGCACGCTAAGACAGTGTAAATGTAAACTCACACCCAGCTGAATCTGAAATCTTAGGCCTACGTTAGTTTTATTCTATTTAGTGATTTATAACAAGGCCTTGGATACATGAAGGTAAAAAACTGCGTTGAAAAGCATCTGTAAGGCCTCTGCATGCTTAAACGGATTAATAATGACTACTGTTACATGCCGCAAACTTCGAAAGAAACAGGAATACACAAGCACTTGACCACAGCTTGAATACCCATAAGTCACAGTGTACACAGCGGGAGATGCCACTGTTTTGTCTGTCTTAGGGTGCAGCATAAACGCGTAAGGGCCTGCTTTCTTTGTTTAAACTGATTTTTTATTTGAAAAAACGAATACGAATTCCTTTTGCACATAAAATAGGAGAAAATAAAGCACTGTACGGAAAAAACAGGGTAGAAGTCACTGAACGAAGACAAGAAGTGCACACATGAGATAAGACTGTAAATCACTGATAGAATAAATGGCCTGCTGCCTTGTTATAGGCATTCTTGCCAACATTTCAGAAATGAGAAGAGGTAGGGGCCGTACGAGGGAGCTTGCAACTGAGCAGTTAGAGAGTTTGCGAGGGGGGCGGGCCCCCTCCCATTTTTTTTTTAATCAAGACTTTAAATGGTGCAATCTGGTGGCACTCTGTAGCAAAATTTTCAAAGGATGTGCCACACTATTCTATGAACTTATTCATGAAAATAGTAAAAGTACTGGCATAGCATGTGTCATTGCAGAAATATTTCATTTCCAAATGGATTATTGAGGACTGGTTTCACTGTTGAGGCAACTTCCACCTTCTATATTTGCAGTAAATTTTTTTGTTTCTGTTTACAGGTTATGAATTTGTCAAAGATCACCATACTACCGCGTATCACTTCAGCATTACATCTGCACAATATTAAAAGATTTCACTGAACATGTTAAAAAGATTTACCTGTTTGAACTAATATTACTGATACTAAAATCTGGTAAGGCATGTATTAACAATTGTATCAATAAAATCTAAGAAGATTGTTTATATCCATAGTCCAATTTCATATCAATCGATCAGTGTGAGTCGACACCTGAGGAAATTCTTGCGAAGTTTACTAGGCCACGTGACCATCATTGACGGGGAAAACGACTAAAATTAAACCTTTTTGGCTGTTTTTTTTTTTTTTTTTTTTGTGAAACCGGTAGAAAAGCTTTGAAAAGCGGTAGGCGGTAGAACAGTGACAAATCTGTAACCTACCACGCGAATCAGTAGGGTTGGCAAGTATGTAAAGGCTATAGTTTGGCGGTCACCTTAACTTCAACCAGTCACATGTAGGATTTTTCGCACAAAGACTTTTGAAAAGCATCCCTTACTTGTCTTAACTTCCCAAGAGCCAGTTTTGGTCATCATCCGTGGTAGCTACGGCATGGTCAGTGCTGGACACAGACTCAGTCCTAGTTGCGCCAGCAAAGACCGGCTTTGTCGTAGCCCATGGCTCATTCTAACATTGGTTCACCATGGTGGATGTGTTCAGACTGGACAACCGGGAACAGTTTCCATTTGCATCCCCATTTGCTGCTGCCAGTCAATGTTTACAATCGGAGTTGCTGTAGAAGCTCCCTTCCGTGACGTCACAGACCCGGGTGGTCAAACTGTGACGGAAAGTAGTGATGCTTGACGAGAGCGGCCACCAAATAACAGGCAATTCTGCACGATAAAATGGTGAATAAAGTATATATTGCGTCATCCCAAAGGCTATTTTCTTTACAAAAGTGCAATAGCTATTCAACTCATTCACTTTTCATAAAAAAAATAAGTACTTGGGGTGGGGAAACTTTAACTACTTAACAACCTTACACCCACAGCCAACATAAAGAACACCCACTCTTAGTAAATAGACGAACAAGATGGGTGGTAATAGAAAATATACCTGTACAAACATTCACAAAATCGACTTGCATTCACCAAGCAAAACTACTAAAGTGTTAAGGATGAAACAACACAGATTGTGATACCCAGGATAATTGCTCCCTTTTTTTTTACAAAGTAATATAACAACTGTCCAGCCTCAGACCCTGTGCTGCCTGAAGATTCTCGGGCAGCACAGAGGTTTTTGACCAACATGCTATTACAGTGGAACTGAAAGGGAAAGAGCCAATCGGATGACCAGAATAACATCACATGGCGGTGGAAGGTTCCACACTGGGCCATCGTCCTCTCACCGCCCCACCCTTCTCCTTCGTCACTTCGTTCGGGCGGGACTATACGTCCTCCGATGCCCTTCCGTGCAGAGTCCGAAATATGTACGCGATCAGTTTCTGGCGTGCATGACCAACCCGCAACCACACTGATTAATGGACAAACTCACCCATCCCAAAATATAGCCCAAACACAGTCCTGCTATTTTTTGTTTCCTGACAATTTTGTGCATGATTTCCCAAATTATGAGACTAAATAAATTATTTTACGTATAATAAAATACGTAATACATTGTACTCCAAAAAGGTTACTATCTACACAACCGGAAATACTGGACACTGCAGGTCCGTAACCAGCCTTTTGAAAAGGGGGTTCGTTTTGCAATGATAAAGTGACATTGGCGAGCGCCGAAGGCGCGAAGCTCTGCAAGGGGGGTCCGGGGGCATGCTCCCCCGGGAAATTTTTCAAAAAAGAACCCCTGAAAACAGCATTTCCTGCAATCTGAGGGGGGTTTTGCCCTTACTTTCTGTCTTTCATATATGCTTATTTCACGGCAAAAAATATTGAAGTGATTTACTTCAGCGATATCTATATATAAATTATAATACACAGCTTTGTATAGAAAAACTTTAAAACTACTGGATGAAATGCCTTGAAATTCGGGCCACCTGTTACCCTGGGCCCCCTGAGCGTGGTTTTCTCACCGTTTTTCATTTCGTTGGGCCAATCGATAAATATCGGCAATTAATCGATTTTTTAGGGCAAATCTTTTGTATTTTGAATGACGTCATTATATAAGGACAAGCGACGTAGATAGAGAGCCACCTAGCGTTCATCGCTGCGAGTTGTTTCTGACTTCTACATGTAAGCCTAGGCCTACATAGGCACTAGGCCCTGGAGCTCTACAAGTCTACTGAATTTGCGTGCATAGCCGATCATTGTCCACATAATATACATTTTCTTGCATAAAGTTAGTTTTTTTAAGTGCAACATTAATAACTATCTTTCATTACTTGGTTTCATTGACAAATTCAATTTATTTGCATTTTGTTTGATGAAAATGTAGGACCTATGTAAAGGTCAGTTGTAGGGCCTACATGCAGGTCTATGTTATATATAGGCCTATGCTTCTAAATAATTTTTGAAATTCCACTTGAAAACAGAAAACGTGAACACTAGCCGAAAACGCATTTTTAGCCGTCTGACGTGCAGGCCTTAGCCCGACATAACAGAAAGACACCCTCCCCCCCCCCCCCCACGCAATCTGACTTTGGTAAAAAAAATGCGGGAAAACACAACTTTCAGCTTTCCATTTTCCATGCAGGCCTACAGTGGGAGCGATTACAAGGACTTAATATTAAAAAAAATCAAAACCAATATTATTTGGTTGCACAACTTTGAAATACAGTCTTCCATGAAATCTTGAAATGAGTGATTCTTAATATAGGCCTAGATCTACCTATAGGCCCACATGTAATTTTGTATTTGTTTGAACGCTATAATAATGATTACCCCTACTACTATCAAAGATTTTATTTTTTGTCTTTATTTCCCGTGAATCAGCCTACATTACAATGAATGTTATCGAAACGGTTGATCTTTCTTTCAAAAAACCCGTGATTTTCACGGGTATACGGCTAGTTCATTATAACTCTGATGAGATAGACTATCCCTTCAGATTAATAAAGTATAATACTATGTATATTATCAATATGAATATGTACTTTTGTGTGTCCTAGACTGCCTTGTGAATTTTGAGATACATTTCACACTCAGTGACAATCACATTGCTGTCACATGTACCGAGGACAGCTTTTGAAGAGAATTTTGTCCTAAGTTTTTCTCAAATTAACACAGTAGTTGTGGCTTCCACCATGAAGAAATGAGTTATGGCTTCCATCATAAAGAAAAGAGGCTATGCCTTTCATCATGAAGAATCAAGTTAACACTTTGCAGTCTGAGTCCGTATATATACGGACCCTCAGTGATGATACAATATCAATATAACAATTTCATATTTGTATTCCTCGTGAAAAGACCTTTCCAACGAATACATCCAGTGATATTTGAGCATTTCAATGAGATCCATCATGTATATCTAATGGCTATATAAGACCAACATATTAAATAGGCACATATATCAAATCGTTCATAGAGCTAGTACTCTTTAATATGATATATGTATACTATGCTAGACCTATGTCTAGATTTAATTTTTGAAAAATAATATAGGCTAAGTCAACAGCTTTCCGCAGGGCTTTTAATCATGTAATGCACAACGAGACTGGATCAACAGTTTTCAAGTTTGTGTCATGCAAAGTGCACTATATAGCTGTTGACTCAGTCTTGAATACGGGGATGAACCTGAAAGAGTTAAACGTTTTACCATTCAAAAGGACAGCGTAGCTTCAAGTGAAAGCTCAGAAATTATTTAAAACATGAGAAACGAGCTCCACAATTGTGAGTATATTTTATTTTGAAGAATATGACGTTTTAAATGATAAATATCTATGAGGCAAAGAGGCGATATTAAAAGGGCGCCAATGATCAACATTCACTGCACCTGTGTACTAGGTGGCTGGCTTTAAATAAGTTTCACAATGTTACTTGGGGGGGGGGGTTCGTTTGACAAAAAGGGGGGTTCGTTTGAAAAGGGGGGTTCGATTGAACCCCTCGAACCCCCCCTGGTTACGGGCCTGCACTGCATTGTACAGACAACTTATTCTTTACAGAAATATTCACCTCAAGCCTGCATAAATAACAAGGTTTGGCCTTTCCTTTCGTAGCTTCATTGAATGGCTTAATTTCAAAATAATTTTCTTTCACGAGCATAACACGGCAGAGAAGGCAAGCACATGATGAATTTAGATATATTTGGTTGTTTCGTGGAACGAGTTAAATTGAAAGATAATTTCCTTTCAAAAAGCATCTGGGTAGCAAGCAAGCCGTACGTGATACATTGTGAAATTGTCTTGCCACCTGAACGCTGAGCCAACACACACATACACACACACGAGCGCGCGCGCGCACAGAAAATATGTGACTCGACACACAAGTCAACAACATTTCAGCAGCTGTTAAATGGACCAAGGACCTGCACTAAATCACATTTCCCTGAATGGAAAAAAGACGTGTTTTACATAATCAGTATATTTGTCAACAAGATGAGACTTTAAATTCTTATCGCCGATAACTCATGGATAGAACATTATACTAAATGACAAGAAATAATTTCGCTAACTAAATGGACTTTTCATATTTCACAGACAAACGCATAGCAGGGCAATCCTCAATAACTTAACGCAGCAAATATGGATGTGTCTTGATTGTAATGCCACCGTGTGTTGAACACAAATATGATGACAAACATGAAAATTTCCCTTTGTTTGAAAACATAGCGAAACAATTTCTTCATGTGCCCGTATATGTGGATACACACACGCATAAACTAACATTATATATATATATACATATATATATATATATATATATATATATATATATATATATATATATATATATATATATATATATATATATATATATACATACATATATATATATATATATATAATTTAAAATAAGTATACCTGGGAATATGAAATTAAAGTTAGATCAACTCAACAGTATAAGAAAGGTCCATCAGTGTAAACTGACTAGCCATACGGTCAAAGGTCATCTCAAATGTCAAGGTCATGTCAAGGTCAAAGGTCATGTCAAGGTCAAAGGTTGGTTTTGGGTCAAAAATGTGATTTTAAAGCCAAAATGTCATATTGAAGGTCAAGCACCACTTCAGGGAGAGGTCAGTTCAAGGTCAAGGGTCATTTCAAGGTCAAAGGCCATTTTTGATGGTAGCTTTACTCTAGCCATAACTTGCTTAATTTTCATCTAATTTTGATCATGTTGGGCTCAAATTGTAGCTATTGTAAGACTGCATATTTTTTAAGTCTCGCCTTTTTATAATGATAGGTCATACTTTTCAAAATTATGCAAATGAGGGCTAATTAAAGTTTTAAATCTTCAATATCTTATATACTGTAGTAGATATAGTTCCAAGTGTATTGGAGTTCGATCATAGCAAGGCCAATGTCATCTCAAATGTCAAGGTCATGTCAAGGTCAAAGGCCAATTTAAGGTCAAATATCATTTTAAAGTTCAAAGTTCACTTCAGGTAGAGGTCATTTCAAGGTCAAAGGTCGTTTCAAGATCAAAGGCCACTTTCGATGGTGGCTTTCTTCTAGCCATAACTTGGTCAATTTTGTCCAATTTTGATCATGTTTGGCTCAAATTGTAGCTATTGCAGCACTGCACATTTTGAAAATTACATTCGACCCCCAAAGGTCAAAGGTCAACGTCATCTGGACCTTTGAAAGTTTCACGTAGCCATAATTTGGCCAATGTCCATTCAATTCTAATCATGTTGGACTTAAATTGTGGGTTTTGTAACATTGTACATTTTTGCAATTTACATGTAACCTATAAAGGTCAAAGGTCAAGGTCATTTGGACCTTTGAAATTTTCATCCAGCCATAAGCTTAATGGAATGTGAAGTACCAAAGCACAAAATATGATACCATTTAATATTTACAACTTTGAAAGGCACACAGACAGATTTGCTTTGAAGCAAATCTTCCTTTCTGGTTCTTTCTTTCTTTCTTTCTTTCTTCTTTCTTTCTTTTTTTCTTTACAGGCAAATTTTTCCGACATTTCATTTGAAAAGTATAACACGTAGAAACTCCAAACTTGGCACAATCATACTTCTATTGATAAAGTCTGGCCTTTTTATAATGAGAGGTCATGCTTTTCAAAATTATGCAAATGAGGGCTAATTAAAGTTTTAAATCTTCAATATCTTATATACAGTCCATTCCACCTAACTTGAGCTCTGGGGGCCGTCTCATTAGTTGTGACCACCGTGCTGGTGGGCCAAACAGCCTATCACTGACCTTTTTGCCTTGCCACTCAACCCGGCTGCTATAATTAGTGGTGTTTGTAAACAGGTCCACATGGGTGCTGCTGTAGACATTTATATGGGTTTTATTTTCATTTTTGTAGCCTCAAATAATAAAATTTTTACAAAATAATCCGGCTAAAGGGACACCATTTTACTGTGGAGCTGGCCCTGCTATGTGTGTGCCACCCCACCAAACACACATGACCAGTGACAGTGAATGATTGGTACCAAATGGCCAGCTTATTCCAAAGTCCTGGCAAGTGTAACCACATCTAAATAAACCCTACCCTTTCCTCCTTAAGTTTATGTGTATTGTATTACCCCCAATAGATTTCACTCATAATCCAGAGCCTTTATCAACATCGTAAGACCTGTGGGACATTTTTACAGGGTTGTCACATCTCAATTAAACTGCAAACAAGCCATAATCCTGGTATATATTTTACAAGATGTGACATCAAAATGACCCTTTGAAAATGCGGCATCCCTGGACTCATTCAGGACAGAAGTCTTCATTTAACGTCAGTAAAATTTGTATCAAAGGGATATACTGAGTATTCTTATCTTTTAAATGAGGAGGCTCTGATTTAAAATTTCTGACAATCATAATAGAATATAATATCTGAGTATGATTTGTGATATTCTGACCTTTTTTATTTGTTTCACACATTGTATTAGCAATGGAAATTTGAAAGAATTAGCAAAGAGCATATCCTTTGGGTTCATCACTGAATGAGTTAATTTTGTCATATAAACATTGGCTCATTGATTGAATAGCTATGTCTGTTTGGTAATTTAATTATAAGTTAATGTTTTCTTTCTGGACACCAGTCAGTTCAGTGGCTGTTAAAGAAAACATTTTGGGCTACATTATTCATATACAATTACACAGTCCAGGAAATGCTCAAGATCCCTGCTCATGCATTCTATCATTAAAGTGTGTGTATCAACACACACTTTTCTTTCTTTCTTTCTTTCTTTCTTTCTTTCTTTCTTTCTTTCTTCTATACCAGCAAATTTGTCCGACACTTTTCTCGGACACTATTATACATAGAAAGTCCAAACTTGGCATGATTGTACCTCCATACAAGGAGTTTGACTGTTTTATACAGAGAAATGAAGATGTTTAAAATTATGCCAATTAGGGGCATTTGAAATATTCAATCTTGAATATCTTCAACAGTATAATAGAGATGTCATTCCAACTTCTACTAGGAGGTTGTTGACCATTGGCACCTAATCACCTAATGAATTAAAAATAAAAGTTTATAGCAATTTAAATTGCTAAATAGCACCATTAGAAATTTTAAATCTTGAATAACTTCAAAGCTATAATAGATAGAGATGCCATTCCAACTTCTACTCCTGTTTTATGGAATAGTTGTACTTTGCCATACCAATATGCTTTGAAGACACACACAATGATTTGCTATGCAGCAAATCATCTTTCCTAGTTCTATTATTTATATTTTTGCCTGAAGCATGAGACGGGACCAAATATTCACAGAAATGAGTCATCACTTTGCCAATATAACAAGATAATGCATTAAAAATAGTGGGGGCTTAATGGCTCATGTATGTCAAGCTGGGCTAAAATTGTCAAAAAGTGGGAAAATATTCCAATTCCGTGCCATGGAATTAATACTGTATATATATGTAAATTAAAGACACATCACAGATGTTCTCCAGAAAACAAAACACTTTCACAATACAGGCCTATGTTGTAGGCTGCCTTCGTGACCCATAAATAGAGAGGCGAAACGTTCAGGTCTATTTCTTATCTTGTCTATTGGCCTTAAATTTAAAGTATGTTGAACACATCTTTTCTTTGGCCGATCTTTATTAATATAAACAATGTCACTTTCAAATCAAACAACAAACGTTTTAAATATACGTCATTGGCATATTATGCCTCTTTTATTATGTTGAGAACCGTTTTGGTGCACTTTTAACCGCAAATATTGTGCTGTCTACCACGATTTATACTCTGACGCTCAATTCCCATCCAGGTATTTCAACTGTTCCTGGTGTTAAGAAATTTGAAAATCATGAAGATGGACAAGAAAACCCCAATGACAATGTTTTCGTGGCGTTCTTGAGCTGGCACCCATATGATTTTAAGTGAGCCAAGTCAAACTATCAGAAGTGTAAAACATGTATATTTTAGCAAGTTATGTGTAAATGCATCTCTTGAACTCTAGCAAATGTAATATAAATCTGGAACAAAAGTGAACATGTCCCGACATCAGCTTAAATTGTGAAGCGTATTAAGTGGACAGTGAATGAGCTCCTATTTTGACTAATAAAATAAATAGTTTTGTGCGAGTGAGAACATTCTTCTGTGCCTTTTTTAATTTGATGTTATAGTTTCCACACTTTTGACTCCTATAGGTGACGATCCTCCACCCGTCACATCAAATGTCGTTAACTGTACAACGGACATGTCCGCTTTCTATTTTATGCTCTGTGTGATGTGTTCATCTGAGCTCCGACGTCCAGCTCGAGCCAAGAGATCTCGCCTGGTACCTCCTTCCTTCCCAGACGGCGCTGCGAACTATGCGAACACGTAAATAGATGGCGCATTGTATTGATCACATGCTTGCTACATGTACACACACTCACACACAAACATTGTGTGTATGTATGTATGTATGTATGTATGTATGTATGTATGTATGTATTATGTATGTATGCATGCGTGCGTGCGTGCGTCTGTCTGTCTGTGTCTGTGTCTGTGTGATTCGGCTTATATGACATTGTACAAACTATACTGCAGAGTCCAACACAAGCAATTTTGCAAATCATACCTTGATTACCAAGGCCAGCGACTTAGGCTGGTTATCGTATCCTCAGAGGCTGGCGACCGCAAGGTGAAATATTTTTGGTACTCAATTTTTTTTTTTTTTTTTTTTTGTGGTAAATGACGAGATACTTTGACAAAAAGTTTCAGACAAAATGTATATCCAGTTTTAAAGAAGACCAAAACGCCACATGTCTTTTTGGTGCGGAAAAAACATTATGGACTAAGTAATTACCCATTTCTGTGAACATTTGTTCCCTTCTCAGGCTACTGGCAAAGAAAAAAGTCGAATCTGGTCCCTTCTATACCAAAATAATAGAATGAGGGCTTATTAAATCATTATGGACTGAGCGTTGATAAAGGGACATTTTTTCCTAAATTATGCAAAAGAAAGGTGTTGGTATTTGTAATTCAGACTATTTGTATGGGGATTATCATACAAACAGTATTAGATACAAATTATTAAGAGTGTGGTGTGACAAGAGACACAATGATTATTGTTTTTCATTCTATGTTTGGGTGGAATGCGCTACAAATACGTAGCACGCATCGCCACTCAGCTTAATTGATGCCCCTTCGCTTTATGAACCGGGGGCAGGATTATAATGGGTATACACAGAAAAAATGATACTGAAGGTATATATAGAATGATAATTTCCAATGAAGCACGCCTTTTGAAAGCATTCTATATAAAGTGTGCAAACGAAGCACTTGAGACCCAATTCTGCTTCAGTTCTATTCATGTTTATAAGAGCTAAGAATATGTCATGTAAAATTCAACTCACGACACTGGGTCACATACTCAATTCTTAACAAAATTATGAGTGCATTCTATTAAATAAGGCAACGACTGAGAGTTTAGAAGCGACTTTGATGATACAATCTGCACTCTGTTGATAAAGCTGAAATATTGCAGTCTAATGTATAAATTTAAAGTAGTTTAGTGTACTTGTGGAGCTTGCCGACCAAATTGAGTATTGTGGGACGTATGGACCAGTGCACAAACACGTTACATACATTCGACATACTACGGACCTATTGTTGAAATAAGCCCACACGGGTTTTGAAACAGGTTCATAAACATAGACCTCTGGCTAGGAGTAAAGTCAGTGAGAAATATAGCTTAGGTCGCCCGAAAGACCGCATGAAAAGAAACAATTGCTTAATCCGATAGATTATGGGAATCAAGAGGACCACTAATTTATGAGAGCCGACAACCAAGTAGCTGGCACATTCTCTTAGAAACAGCTTTGGATGCCGTGTTGACATAGAGTTTTGCGCACACTGAGGAGTGGTAACATCTGCCCGAGCATACAAGGACACCTCATCCCCACTGCAGATCAGGAATTGTTCTGGACCAAAGTATCTACTTCGTCACTTTGTTTCAGAGACTGGCATTAACATTGAACTAATGGAATTAACGGAAATTGAGGCACTTAGTTTATCAGCCTGGGAGTCATTACTTGGGTAATCGCCATGGCGACGCAGGGCAGATAACTATGCAAAAAGGTCGATGACTTTCTACTTTTTGCCCTCCAAGAAACTCACAGGAAGTGACAACGCTACTGGAAATTCAACATAAAGGTATGTATGGTTTCATTCGCCTCAATATTGGTACCTGCATCTTTGCGCATGTTACAAGTAACTTGTTAACATTCAAGCCGTCGCGGCACTGCAATGATCGTAATTTATGTTGGGTATACCAATACTTTTTCATTGTGCAGTATGGCTAGAAAATCAGTTAAAGTCATTATGTCTCTACCTGTTTTACCTGTTTCCTATTAATTGTATTTATTTTATTTTATTTTATTTTATTTTATTTTACACTCGATATAGTCGGGTTTCACGGGCAATTACGCTTTGTCCTAGACAAGCAAAAAGCACGAGACAATGTTGAGACTAAGGCCTCCACATTTAAGTGGCATGGAAATAATCTCACCACCATGTCCGCAATTACACTCATACAAATCATATATATATATATATATATATATATATATATATATATATATATATATATATATATATATGTGTGTGTGTGTGTGTGTGTGTGTGTGTATGTATATATACATATATATATGTATGTGTGTGTGTGTGTGTGTGTGTGTGTGTGTGTGTGTACTAGTTATATTCTCTCCAGATGTTTGTTGTTTCGTGATTATCAAACCATTTTTTCCATGATCCTCAATGTGCAGTCATCTCTGAACGAAAATTTGGTTAATACTGGTTCCTGGATTGAAACTCGGTATAAGTGCTGTCACAACGTGTATTTTTGTCCATTATTTTTCATACCCTTAATGCACATTCGAATTGTTACAGCATGACATAACCGTTTAAATAAAGTGTTTATTGTGCTTATGAGTGTACATTATAATGCACAGAAATACGTATGGGGAACACAGCGGTCATAGTGTTGACTTTTGTGGCTTTATCACTGCAGTATCACAATCATTTATTCATTTTGGTTCCGGGAGGCCTTTGGGAACTTTTTAAAAATAAGTGGGTTGCAATATTGTTAACGTTTTGAGTATATCTCCGTAGTATCACAATGTTTTGTTCATGTGATTCTTTTTGAGGCCAAAATGAACAATGAACTCCCATTTCAAAATATAAGTGGGTACGTAACGTTAGGAATCGATGTTAATTTGGTTCGCAACGTCATAACATACAAAGCAAGTAATGCCACCAGCTTCTACGAGTACCTGCACATTTATGACCAATTGTTTTGGATTAAGTATGCGAGGAGAACTGGTGAATTTGTTATCCTGTTATTTACTTTATATTCTAATCTAAAATATTAACACCCGTAGAGTTTTAATCACCAGAGAAAATCCGATTTGGAAGATTAAAAGCCTTTTCCACAGCCTGATTTTGATCACGTTATTCATTTTTAATAAAGTAATAATACTATGTGCATTCATACGTGTTGATTAATTGTGGTTATTGCTATTATCATTATTTTTATTTTTTGCAAGGACAGAAGGGCAATGTTGGATGATATATCTGTGTCTATGTATACTGTAGTCTTTTCACAAAGGTCAAGTCCATGCTATATTTTCATTATAAGATCATTTTGACCTTTGACAGAAAGTCAGGAAACGGAAATGTCACCTCTATAAAATTGTAGACATCTATACTTGCTTCTGAAGACATGCTGAATTGCATCCTCGTTTGGAAATTTGATTATCAATAGATGGGCCTGTGCTACTTTTTCATGTGCAATTGATGTTTGCTCTGTCTTTCGTGCTTGTCGGTTACATTATTTTTGAATATATAACTAATATATATATATATATATATATATATATATATATATATATATATATATATATATATATATATATATATATATATATATATATATATATATATATTACCCATTTTATATGTACATCGAGATACTAATGTGGAAGCTCGGCACAGGCAAAAGTTGGGCGCACATCTTAGGCACAGTATACGCATGGGACATACTAGTACACGCCAGTTTGAGGTAACAGCGTTGCAATCATTGAAACAATACAAAAGCCCACGCACTGACGTTTTGAGAATTATCATAGAAATGACATCGTCTTGTGTCAACAATATAATATGGCACCAATTAAAAATAGATATTCTATTACGTTATCTCCAAGATCAGATTCATCAAAAAGAAATAAATGAAGTGGGGTTCAGGATTAAAGTCCATAGGAACGTAGTAGAACCCGTACTAGAATAGAACTTAACAGGACATTTGTCATCGTTAACATTCAGTTTTACATTAGAAGTGTTTACAATAATTAATTGAGTTATTGACAACATAACATTTTTATTTAGGTACTCGTATAAGTAGTTTATCTATTTTTTCCCACATCAAGCCAGTAAATATGCCGATGAATGCGTGTACCTCAGGAAAACATCTGGAAACTGTTAATTTGCAGACCCTCCCTGAACATTGCTATATGCTCTGTGTTGTTGTTTCCGGTTTTAACAAGACAATTGCCTCCCGCTGTGCCCAGGTAACAAGTTAAACTGACGTCAAAGGAGGTAATGTGTAAAAGGGGAAAGAACGTCCATTTTAAATATGTTTCAACAAATATCCAAGTTACCTGTGGCCTTACAAAAATATATGTGTGGTTCTGGTAACCCGACAGACCCTACTTAAAATGCCCAACCCTAAAGTTAATGAAAGTTTAAACTTCAAGCCACCCTTCCCTAATAAAAGTCGATCGACCCCGGCTGAAAGATTTCATTGAGAAAGTGGCCATCGTGTGCCGTTATTTTGCAGTAAAGTCAACTCAAATACAGCGTTTTATTTCAGCTTGTCTGGAGGGTTGACTTAGGCCCGGGAGACAGCATATTTGCATAGCCATATATGTTCGGTGAAATGCATAGCCCCGGCTATTCGGTGATCGTTCTCGTAATATTTTGCTAGGTTTCAGGTGTGCGTTGTCTAAGTTACCAGGGAAAACCGTCGTTAAAGTACTTTTAAAACATGACTTACTATCTTAACTCTAATCTGCCCGCTTGGTTGTGTCTGAAGCAGTTATCATCTTTAGTTACAAATCCAAATGCTATACGATACCTTGAAGTCTTGGAACAGTAAATCAAACCTAATAGAGTTACATGTTAAATTGGCTATATTCGCAGGCTTATCTCTCACATTGAAAAGTTTCGTTGAAACTGTACCTCTCATTTTGCTCAAAGTTTACTTCAGTGACAGTAATATTATCTATAGAAAATGGAGTCAAACCCAATTAACTTTTTTGCTACTCGTGCATTTGTTTATGAGTTACAATTCCGAGGCAAATCTCAATGAAATAAGAGCCCAACAAGATTTCTGGTTCAAGGGCTACTTGTTGAAGTGAAACCCTTACCAAACCCACAAATAATCAGGCATGTTTATTCCCTTGATATGACGAAAAAAATGATAAGAATTTCGCTGCTCCCTTATTCTTAATAGCCTCTCACATGAGGCCCTGTATTCATTAGGCTACTAAAAGACACACCTGCACAGTCATGCGTATTTACTGGTCCAAGATCATAATACATGGTGTTATTATTTATTTATTACAAGTGCCTTTGGCGATTCATGAGGGATGTTGTACCCCCAGTGGCAGGGACTTTCATGGAGAAAGGAAAGCTTGAAAAAGCCCAGCGCACGTGTCCCCCTTTTATTTGGAAATGCTGGTTGTAAAGCCAGGGCCCTAGCAGCACACGTTCTGTGCAATTATGCCATAAGTGATATGGCAGTACCATTTGTTTAAGGGGTGGGTGGGTGCAATTTTCTGACTAAGATTGGCGTTATCAGTTGCAGAGGTCTCCAACTCTTGCCCGACAGGGGAAAAGTAATTTCATAGTCGACTGTGGTGTAAAAATGTAATGAAAGGGTGATCTGGTAGTCACAAACAGTATGTGAATTTTTTCCTGGATACTGCAAAAGTATCAAAAAGGATTATGTCGTCAGTTCAATAAACTGTCCTGATGAATTTTCATTCGAAAAGTAAAAAAGTCACTTTTTGCGTTAATTGTCCTTTTTAATTGTCAGCTGAACTTGGAAGTCAAATTCATCATTTTTAAATGTTTGAAAATACTGCCCCTAGGAGAGGGCGAGGGTTGTTGGAAAAGAATGTTTCGTGTACTCATATATGTATGTATGTATGTATGTATGTATGTATGTATGTATATATATATATATATATATATATATATATATATATATATATATATATATATATATATATATATATATATATATATAAACATTTATCGATTGTACTCTACAATTTATTTTAGCTTATTCATACTATTTTGTATCATAATTATAATAATAATAACCTTTATTTCATGTCGAGAAAATACAAGAGGAAACACTAGCGCCGAGGCACTATTTTTCGACACACTGAAAATATAAAATGGAAAATGGTACGTGCAATGATCTCACAGATGAAAATATTTACAGTCAGTAATCAGAAAACTAAGTGATGTTCAAAACAGCTTAATTTCTGAATTGACATGGTACACCGACTGAGTACGAACATGATGGGCCAAACCATTTGTTGATTATTTTTTTGAATTGGTGCAACTTTTTACCTTGCTTAATATCCAAATATAAATGCTCCATCGTTTGGCCCCTTGGTAATTTAGAGAATTTCTTCCACAAGTCAGTGACTTGTAAGCAGGCCGCTCTACTTTTTCATTGTCCCGAAAATAGTAACTTGCATTTTTTTTGCACATATTTTTCATAAAAGGGAGACTTTCTTCGTCAAGAATTTTTTAAACCTCAATAGAAATTTTCGTGGGTCTACTTAAGAAAAGTAGAGGTTTCTTGGCACGTTGCAGTAGATTTTTATAAGACTGAGAATCATTAAAGACAAATCACAAGGCTCTTTCTTGGAGCTTTTACATTTTGTTTGTGTCAGTGGTACTACAAAGATGCCATACTAAAGGACAGTAGTTAAAGTTTGACAAGATAAAAAAGTTGAAAATAAGTAGCTTTGCCTTTTCATTAAGAATTTTCTAGAAACGCCTTAAAACACATATTTGTGTAGCAGCCAGTTTACATATGTGAGAAACGTGATCATGTAACTTACGTTTATCATCAATATAGACACCGAGTAGTTTTTTTACACACCTTTCTGGAAATATGGTAACACCATCGAATTCCAAACTAAAATCACTTATTGTCGAGAGAGAATTGAATGGAGAGAGAACCATGGCTTGAAATTTGTCAGGGGTAGCATTCATATAATTATCTTTAAACCATTTGATACCTATATTTGTTGCGGATTCAAGTTCAGATTTGACCTTTTGTATATCTTTATCAGGAAAGGAGAGCGCGTTGTCGTCGGAATACTTGTAAATATGGCAGTGTCCTTCCATGAAATAAAAGAAATCGTCAGTGAAAATATTAAAAAGAATGGGTCCAAGAATACTACCCTGGGGCACACCTTTTAAAATGTTTGTCCATTCGTTTGAAGTACCTCCATACTTGATTCCTTGTTTTCTTTCACTTAGATAGCTGCTTATTCATTCGCAGACATAAGTTGATAAGCCATATGTTTGTAACTTAGGTATTAATAGATCATGAGGTAATGAATCAAAGGCCTTTGGGGGGTCCATAAGTATGACGCCAACTGTTTCGTGGTTGTCTAAGGCATGCTTCCAGTCTTCTACAAGTTTCATAAGAAGAGTCTGGCAGCTATAATTGTTACGAAAAGCACATAACAAAGAATGAAATATAGCATTGAAGAAGCAAATCATTTGCTCATTGAGAATACCCTAAAATACCTGGGAAATACATGACAAGACACTTACAGGACGATAGTTACATTTGTTTAAGGAATCCGACTTTTTATAAACAGGAAAAATGCCAGCCTTTTTCAGGTCAGACGGGAATTTCCCTGATTCAATAGGTTTGTTAATAACTTTAGTTAAATTGGGACATAAAACATCAGCTTTGATTAGTTTGGGCGGAATGTTATCCGGTCCAGTAGCTTTCTTAGGATTTAACGTCTTCACATATGTTAAAACGTCATCTTCAGTAACTGAACGAAAATTAAACTGTATTGCTACCTCATTGTATTTATCGCTCGTACTGATGGCGTTCTCCGTGTTGATACTCATTCTGATATGGAACAGGCCATGCATCATTATACATGTACACTTCTTGTATTTATGATTCTACGTTTTTACCCGTATTAATTGTAATTATACAGGGCCCAGTGGAAGAACAGTCTGCGACTGAACAGGCCACCCTGAACAAATATATTTCAATTTATATATACATATATTCGCATACAAATATATATGCCTTACACGAGAATGATTTTATTCAAATGCTATTCATGACATAATCCCTATAATATTGCAGCTCCATGTTAGCAGTATGAGATCTCACATAATCCCCACCGCCAAAATTTATTTATCTGCATCACAGACCATCAATTATTAGTTTTAAATTGCACCTGTCACAAGGTGGTGTTGTCTTTCCTAAGCGTATTCAGAAATCCCAAGGACACACTTTCCGGAGTGAGCAAGTTTGTTTTTGTGTTTGTGTGTGTGTGTGTTTTTTAGCTGAATTTATCACAAGCATGAACATGTCTCTTCGGAATTCCCAAAGCTTTTAAATTGTTATTGGATTTTAGTCAATTGTTACATCATCACTGCGATAAAATATCATAAACATTATTGGTGGTACCATTAGGCGCACATTGCACCACAGACAACTGAAAATAAGTGGTCAAATTTTCTTTAGTATGCAGCAGAGTGTCCAGAGACAGGGTACGACGGTAGGGCTCTGAAAACGTGTTGAATTGCTTAAAAAACTAGACATTTAAGAATTTGAGAATACTGCACTGACAACTCGCCCGCTTATATCATTACCAGCTAATCACACTTTTATATCGGGGGGGGTCTTTTTTTTTTTTTTTTTTTTTCTTTTGAGGGGGCGAGGTGACTTTCACCTTGACTTTGACTGGCCCCAAGCTATCGTTTCAAATGATGCCAGGCGTGACCGAGAGCCAAGTCAGCAAACTGGTCATTTTGGTCATATCAATGGCAAGAGGATTGTTTGAAAAAGAAAACATTGACACTATGCCCATCAACACGTGTAGGAAAGAGTATTGAAGAGTATTGAGCAAGGCCTTTTTCCAACCATAAACAAACATTTATCATTAACGAAAAGCATGTTGATCTGGCAAGTTATAACCATGTATTTTCTGACAAATAACCTTTAAATTTTTAGATGTTACCATTTTGGCCATGACGAAACAAAACATATTTACTGTCTACGGTGCCCTTACTGTAATTGGGTCGCATGCAAATAAATAAATTAAAGAAACGAACGAATGATAGAAACTAGTAGGTAAGTAGGTAGGTATATACATGGATAGATTATCAGTGTCGTTGCTGTTATTAATCTTATCCCAAGTTAAAATCGCTGTGTTCCGAATTGCCGAAATAAAGTAGCCAAGACGTTGCTTCGGCTAATATTCATTAAAACGGTAGGTTTATTAATGTTGTGGGAGTACCAATACTATTGTTTTAGGAAAAATTATCTTAAAATTTTGCGCCGTTACAATACCTATGGGTGAGAACACTTGTAAAGTATCAGGAATACGAACTGTAAACGAAATTATGGAAGGTATAAATTACGCAAATACGTTCAAGATGGTGCGTGCTTGCATTAAGGCAAAAACATATTTCCGCTATTTGGTAATCGAATGCCACAAAACTGAGAGTACGTATCTTGGTGACTGCCCTGTTTGTTCACATAAACCATGATGCGCTTTTGTGATTCATAATTAGTAACCTTTCAAAAATGTTTTTCATTGAATTCCTCCGGGTAAGGTAAGACTGACTCAAACTGATTGGCCCCACTCGTAATGATGACGGAACTGAAAGAAAATTCTCCTTGACTTGGTAATTCCTGACTTACTGATTGTATTTTAACCTTATGCACCTTGCCATCCAACTCTGGGCCCGATTGCGCAGTCATTTGGTTCCCACTCTATATCGCTCATCAAATAAATCGTCCCTTCAAACGTACAGTTTCGACTAAAAGAGCCAATGTTAAAGAAAAAAGTAAAGCAGCCTCTGACGCCTTTGATACGGCTCTTGAAATTTTTATATTATAAATGATATCTTCTCTTCCTGGATTGAGTTTTTCAATTGATTCATGTAAACAATATATCTCTTGCCGCGATGCCCTGCAAACACAAGCGTAACATCATAGTAAATGCTACCCGTACTTTTTTCATGAGGCTACACTTTAAAAAAGCTCTTAATGAACTGAAATCCAAAGATATCAGTCCCAAAAGTGGTAGAGTCTCAGGAAGGGCCTACTTGGTTCTAAATTTCACCAATCTTACCCCTTTTTCTGGAAACTGGAAGGGTCACTCCATATTATGTAGTAAATGAGAACATTTTAACAGCTATTCACTGGTCCATTTAAACTATCCAGAGAAAACGTTTCTATGCCCGTTCCGGACTTCGCCTATCGATCTTAGCCTCTGGTAATTTCACTCAGAGTTGATAATTTCCATGCAAAAAAAATATGACAATCCAGACCAATGTTGCTATCCTGACCTCATGGTATAGGAGATATTATCAATCTGTTCAATATGAACTGCATGCATACGTATGCGTCAGAAGATATGCGCTCTAGTAGAGGCTACTGAGCCTGTCGGCTGATTGTTTTTCCACTAAGATATGCTTAAACCAAGATATACTCCACTGTATCTCCTACTGACCGAAATAGGTGCCATGACCAAAAGACGATATTTATTTCAAATTGATGTTGTTTTATGACATGATCGACTCGTCCATATGTTCCCGATCTAGTCCCCAACGATGATGGACACTGTCTAAATCTGTCTGCACTGAAGATGGAACTAAGAATTCAAAATTATTGCATAAACACAAGGTTTTTGGGTAAATATATGTTTTTGGTGACATATTGGATATATCTTGAAAAACACTCAATAAAGTTACCAATTTGGAGCTATTAATATCTGAATATACATGTATCTACAAAACGTAAAATAAGATTTAAAAAACATCTGTTTTCTTTTTGTGTTTACGCAAGACATACAAAATAATACTAGAAAAGATTTCCTTCACCGTAAATCTGTCTGGGTGCCTTCAAAATGAGAACGGTTTGAAATTATATACTTACTAATTTTAACTTATAAACTGAAGTTTGAATGACACCACTATAAATAAGGGTTTTGAAGCTATTCAAAATTTATATGTTGTGTATTCGCGTTATTTGCATAAATTAGAAACCTACAACTTTGGTTCATGGTTGATTGAGTGTACAATTATCACAAACCTAATAAGTAAAGTTGAAATGGCACCTCCATCTATAATAGTTTTGAAGCGATTCAAGGTGTCAATTTTTGTGTATGAACCTAATTTGCATGAATTAAAATTCTGCAACTTTGATTCATGGGTTCATAAGATGCGTCTATGTCACAAACCTACAAATTGAAGTTGGAATGGTACCCCTATGTGTAATAGTATTGAAGTTATTCAAGATTTGAATTTTGCGCACTCACCTGAATTTCAACAACTAAAATTTTACAATTTTTGTTCATTGCATGCGACTTTGTCATAAATCTTTAAATTGAAGTTGGAATGGCACTTTTATCTGGAATAGTTTTGAAGCTATTGAAGATTTAAATTTGCATGTTCACCTTTTTGCATAAATTCAAATTCTACAACTTCGGTTCGTGGTTCATTGGAAGCGACTTTGCCTCAAACCTTCAAATTGAAATTGGAATTGTACCTCTATAATAGTTTTGAAGCTA
The DNA here is from genome assembly GCA_964020975.1 of Hermodice carunculata. Classification (NCBI taxonomy): domain Eukaryota; kingdom Metazoa; phylum Annelida; class Polychaeta; order Eunicida; family Amphinomidae; genus Hermodice; species Hermodice carunculata. Next base: position 63,812,751 of record OZ026613.1, read on the forward strand.
TTCAAGATTTAAATTTTGTGTATTCACCTAACTTGCATGAATTAAAATTCTACAACTTTGGTCCATGGTTCATTGGATGCCTTTATGTCACAAACGTTCACATAGAAGTTAGAATGGCAGGTCCATATATAATAGTTTTGAAGTTATTCAAAATTTAAATTTTATGTATTCCCCTTATTTGCGTAAATTGAAATTGTACAACTTTTGTTCAGGGTTCATTGGATGCATCTGTGTCACAAACTTATAAATTGAGGTTGGAATGGCACCTCGATCTATAATTGTTTTGAAGATATTCAAGATTTAAATTTTGCATATTCACCTATTTGTAAAAATTAATCCTACAACTTTGGTCCATGGTTCATTGAAAGAATTCTTGGAAAAGCAAAATGTCTGGATTCGCACCAAGATATAAAAATGTCAGTTTTTTTAATTGGAAAGTGTGCGCAACTTTTTGTTTTGAATATGAATTTTTCAAAAAATGATCGTTTCTTAGCAAATCTTACAATGCGGACACTCCAAGGAATCATGAGAATGGGGAGTTCTCTCATCGTGTTATGAACACCGACAAGCTTCCGATGGTAGAACAATAATTATGTGTACAACAGGCTATTGGTAATTGTGTTCATTTTGAGATACTCTGGTAGTCATATGTGTTGTCTGTCACATATCCGAATTTGCAAGTTTAAGTTGCAATACAATCTGGAGAGATGTACAAAATACTTTATATTGATGTTAATATGGTAGTCAGTGGACCGTGTCAAACTTTAGATCTTGATTGCAGACAACAGGTATTTGCACCAAAAGGGTTGTTTTACGTGGATTCTCTTTCTCACAGTAACGAGAGTCTTTCTGCTAGTCATATGACTTACAAGTCAGAACTGACTCTTTTCGTCAATAAAATACTTATTTACTTATTATGCTTCTCCTGGGAAAACTTAAGCGTAAACGGCTCGTTGCATTCTGGTTCCGGAAGTAAATTCTGATTGTACAGTACATATTGCAGGTGGTATACTATTTAAATACTGTATCTTACTCGTGACATCGGGAATCATTCTGCTGGTGATAATATAGAAATCTCTAGAGCTCTTCACAAATTCATCCTTGAATCAAGAAGATTTATATTGGGAGCGTTGTATATCTTGCGTCTAGGGTAGGGTAAGTACCCGATTTATGGATCTGCCCCAGTGCCATTTAAAATGTTTGTTTTCTGTGATTTTTTGACACATCGATGTATCCCTTAACTCTCGCTGTGTACCCACTATTGAAACCTATATTACTGTGTATTGCTTATGTCCAATTACATTACTATCAGATTTTTTTATCCCTGTGTATCTTGTATTTTTTATTATGTCGTCACTCCGCGTCTGGAGAACCTCTTGGCTATTCATCTATACTATCAAGTGATCCAGGATAAACAAATGCATTTAAACCAAAGTTTGTTGCCAGAGGAAGCTTCCCTGCCTTTAAAGTAAAGCTTTTTTTTCTACTCCACAAAGCCTGCATGGCTACTCCAAGATTTTATTCACAGCATGGATCTATAATCATAAAAACTGGATACGCTCCCCGACATGATCTATGGACCGTTGGAAATCATCTTGCCCAGTTATAAAATTCAATTTGTCAGTTTACTACTGATAGTTACCATGGTTATCAAGGATGACCAATCAGTGACAGAGTCCCTTATACAAAGCTAAACACCATATACGTGGAGACACTACTGATGGGGTGGGTGGGAGAATGCGTAGAACATTGTCCCTCCAGAGAAGAACTGCACGTAACGAACAGTCCCGCGAACCGTATCAAACTTCCAAGGAGCTGAATCGGTTTCATACAGGAGTGTAAAAAGTCGAGCGATGGTGCATCGTCTTTATGGGCCAATAAATTCAGAATGCAAGTCTATGCATTGACTGTTATAGTATAACCGAATCTAATGCTTACCATATTTTCGAATGAACCAGAACAGTAAAAATATTGGGGGTAATATATCCGCATACAAGAAATAGAAATATATATATATATATATATATATATATCACTAACAATCATTTACTTGGTCACAGAATAAAGGTAACTTCAGGTATAAAATTTGATCATAATTTTCACGGCAAACACAAGCGTATGAAGTTCTGAAGGGACTGGTTCAACATTGTAATTCAACTATTTGACCGACGCAGTTGCGACTTGCTCACTCCCCGTAACTACCATCTGCATGAAATTAACGCATATCCAACACCTTGCTCTAGTTGTGGCGACCCCCGTGAAGATATCGAACACTATTTTTCTCTTTGTCGCCGATACGCCGCACCAAGAAAACATCTTATTGACACTGTGGCTTGTACATTGGCACCTAGAATAAATTCTTATAACTCATACATTTGGCCAGTGATCTATTGATTAAGTATTCTACAAAGGGACGCACAGATTTACCAGTTAACATTAATGAGAAATTTTCGAGGCAGTACAGCTTGTAGACGTAAACATTATTTTCATGAATGCTGTCATTGATTGGTCTGCTGAAATAGTCTTGTTAAAAACCTTCTCGTGCATTGTTCCGTGTGTTATGTACATACACGATTGTCTATTTATGTACTGGATAACTCCAGATCAATGCACTCATGTACCTCTTAGGTAATCCAGTGAAAATATATACGTGTACAAACAAATAGTCCCTACATGGGTGTATATATATATATATATATATATATATATATATATATTCCTTTTAAAATCGCTCGCTTCAAATCATCCCATTAGATTTATTATCTTTCAACTGAAAATTCAACTCAAGAATTCGAGAATTAGAAAATTAAATAAAAATGTATATAACTTGTCATTGCGTATTTCTCTAAATTGAAGTGTTTAGGCTACGTCATAATGACACAGTGTACATTAACCATGTATCTCTCGATACAAAGACCATTGACATAACTCAAAGCTGATATTTAAGAATGAACATATATATATATATATATGAATAAATATATATATATATATATATATATATATATATATATATATATATATATATATATATATATATATATATATATATATATATATATATATAAACTGAGTGCCCAAGCATAATGGCAAGCGCAAATGAGTATAGCATGCCCATGTTGGCTTATCTTACAATGTTGACCGACACCACAGCATAGTTTAACACAGCAGCTGGACCTGGTACCCATATCTATCCCGGCTACAGTAAATCTGTAGAATAACTATAATCTTTCAATACCGTTTGATTTGATTCGGGCAGAAGGCCGTTGTTTCATGTCGGAGGCAACGTACCCCCATTCGATGGTACGCATATATTATTTTGGACAATAAAATCTACCGTATGTTCACATGTCACATTATATTGTTTTAATAATCGTAGTAACCCTCCTTGTCTAACATGCACGAACACTTTTGTACAGAAATTTGATTGGTCCCAACTGATAAACAAAGCATCGTGTGCAAGGTACATGGAAACAGTAAGGTTGATTTTAAAAAAATGCAAGGGCCCAGGGTAAGCGGTTCCTTCAATAGTAGTTATAATGATATTAATTATGATAAATTCATTTAGAACTGTATGCTGAGCAAAAAGAAAAGGGAAAGGAGCCCAAAGTGCACACTCTGGAGATTCTGGGTCGGCTTTTTAAGCAACCCACTGAACCATTCTGTGCATGCGCATGCTTTCATTTCTTACAAAATAAAATTGAACACATTATAATAATATTTTTTTCATCCTCCAGGAGCTCTCTATAAGAAAGCATGATTACAAGTTTCAATACTTTGGACCAAACAATGGTTTCTAATATTTCAATACAGACTCGGGGTAATGAGAAGTAGCTTGTTACAATATAAAAAAACTGACCTTCTCTTATGTACTTTCAATCGATCTTCAAAAGCATATTTGGTGTCTAAATGACATTCATATATCGCCCCAGACAGTCCGCTGGTAAAAAAATATATGGTGTGTTGCCACTTTTTTTTTTTTTTTTTTTGGTCCAAACGAGAAAGGCGAGTGGGTTTTTTTTCCTTAAGTGCGTAATCGACCTACACATCCTCATAGACCCTAAGTTATAGAACATACCTCTATGTATTTCAACCCGCTGACTCTGTTGTATGAACACCCTTGAAAGATTCTTCCAAGGTCTATCATGGTCTGGTTCTATTCTACACAAATTACATATTTGATGGTGAGTCGAGTATTGAAGCATGACTATGCACACTTTGTACTGTAGTGTTAGCATACATACTAATAATGTGTTGGAATATCGGATTGAAATAATGCTCTGAAACTACGATTATATACGAGAAACAAGAATAGTAACGTTTTGCATCGGGTGTCCGCGACCAGCTTCGAAGCTGTATATTTACCATTTTACTATAAAGCTTTAATAATCTTAAATAAAAAAAAAATCAAAATTAACCAATTAACAAAGCTATTAATTAAGTAATCAACCAATCGTCTCATCTAAATATAAATGAGCGAAACTGACTTTATAATAGTCTACCAAAGTGTCGAATTGTCTGTAGCTTTGGTACACAGATATTGATTATCAGTGGCTAACTGCTGATACTGTTGGACGCATGGATGGCCAGACATGTAACACCTGTACACCCAGATCCATTGAAATATGTTAAGCGTGAAATAAGTCAATGTCTATTTGCGTTGATGTAGAATAAATTGTAAACCAACGCAACTGGATCTGTTGCTTTAAAACTTGGAACAAACGGAGAATTTATTCCAGGCAAATTTAGATCTATATTGCTGAAGTTCGGGTATCGATCACGTATTGTATGGCACAATAGCTTAGTGTTGGCAATGTGTCTCGTGGTTGGGCAGCAACTGACAGAGCGAGACTCTTAACGATATATTTGGAACCATTCATGAGGAAGATTACAGCCCCGTGATTTGGAAGAGTGGATTAGTCTTGTGGACAATTGACCAAAAAGGCAGTTTAGGTACGGTTTAACGACGGATCGAGATGAAGAAAGACAGAATCATGGTGTGGAGTAGAACAGTATTACTAACAGGGAATTACAATTGCTTGCTTCATGGTTTTAGGTCAGTACGGTGGTTAAAATACTTCAATTACTTCAACCTTTAACTGATTACATTTTCATTGTGTTTGTGCATTCTCACGATACACTATCCAGTGCCTCAAATGTGTTTGGCAGAGTAGATCAACTTGATAGTTGATTAAAAAACCGCAAAGGGCAGAGTTAATCCGTGTAATGAAAATTCATCTACGCTCTTAACCCCTGTTTCAATCACAAAAAGAATATGGACATAAAAGTGAGCCATTAGCTCCATGTTTCTGCAGCAGAAAAGCTTAAAACCCTTCACCACAGGCTTGGAAAATAAACTGAATTGTTCTTGACTGGAGACGTCAGCGATGTAAGAAAATATGACCTTTCGCCGCGTATTTTTTGTTATCCTCGGTGTTCTCTCCAACAATGATACGCTGATCTAAAGTCACACTTCAGCATTGAACTGTTTCTCATGACACCGACAAGAAAAAAAATTCCAACTGTTTGTTTTTTGCCGCCCGTTGCTGCATACTAGCATTCAACCTCCCATAAGCACAATGTGTATATGAACAAGTATATTAACCCACTTTTTCATGTGTTATCCTGGCAGTGTTATGTTGCATATGTTAAATCCAGGTGATTCAGACTTTATTAAGGACCGTTATTTCCTCACTTTTTCATAGAAAATTGTATTTTGTTACATATCAATTTATAATTGCCATCACCAGCCACTTAAACAAATTTGCCACTGTTAAGAATTGACTACTATTAATTGCAGGCAGCTTACAACTTGTCCTTATGTAAATTAAATTTTGAAAATACCAATTAAATTTATTTTTCTGACAGTAGCAGTCTCTGTATCGAAATTAAGTTTATGCATATTATTGCAGCAATTATTATTTGCCCTAGGGCACATCGGAATAGTGCTTTGGGGCAAAGTTAAACATCGGTCAGAGCGTACCGAGCTGACGGCATTAATTTCTCTTGGACTCCATTGCAAGTAGTTTTTGATCATACACTACTTAAAGTCTCATAATAAGAAACACTGATGAAAAAAAGGACTTTGCTTGCTGGTTTGTAAGACGGTACATTATCGATCAGAAGACGGGTCGACTATTTTGTTGGTCAAAAAAAGAAAAACTGTTTTTCTCTCTGCAGTTGCAAAAGAAAAAACGTCGTGCCACATTTAAAGAAAAAATCTTTGATGTGCATAAACATTCTCATTTCGCACGGGAGCCGCTCGTAAGATTTGTTGTCGCGTATCAATGAATGCTCTAGTTCAGTTGTTAAAAGACACTCTCCGTCACTTGTAATTTCCAGTAAAATATGTTAAAGACCATACACTAAAACTATAAAATGAAAAAAAAACACCTGAGCACAACTTGAGTATCAATACTTCATAATTGAAAAAGTGTCCCGTTAACATGCTATTACATTCAAAAATTAAGTCCTATGTTACAGCAAAACTAATGTAGCGGAAACAAAATGCGGAATGGGTTGACTCCATGTAAAAATTAGAAAATGGAAAAGAAATGATGAACCAACAATAGTCAGAGCTAATTTGATAAGAGAATTATATGAGATTAATGATAAATGATACAGTTCGATACCAGATATGGATGAAGTAATTGACCTGATTACTCTGTACAGATTGAATATTATTTTATGACTGTTGTGTTTTTAAATATTTATAATTGTAGACCGCGAAGTTGTGTCATTGTAAGCTTTAAAATAAACTATATATATATATATATATATATATAAAGAGAGAGAGAGAGAGAATAGAATGATCAGCAATGTTCCAATGCTTAATTTGTGGCGAAACGTCTCGCAGATGCAAATATTGATGCCCATTGAAGGTTCTTGACGCAACTAAATATGTATATTGCATTCTATGAAGTTGCATAACTTGTAACCATGTATATAATGTGATTGATTGAAAAGGAGACACGTAGATTTAATCAAACAAATCGTAAGCACAAACCACTGGTTGTTATTAAAGCATTTTAATCATAAAATTATACTCTTTGACACAATTTAATCTGCTCAAAGAACTGATCAGACGTGAAGTAATGTATTTGTGCACGACAGAACTGACCATTGTGGGAGTTTGTAAGAACAAAATAGCTCTTTTAATCCAATTGACCATGACGTTTGTTGTTTGTGGATGGACATCGATGATCTTCAAAAGGCTCTTACCCCCGTGCCACCTCTGTTGAGCCTTCAGGTATAAAATAGAAAACTATCACAGAATTTATATCAAAGCACTGACACGCACCCTGTTGTCAATAACTTGGTGAATTAATGTAATATGACAGTGATTTATCACCTTCTTGATCTCAATGTTTTGACTTACATTTTTCGTGTCAAAAAAATGAGGAGAAATACATATAAGACTTAATGAAGAACATTAGACGTCGGTAGGTCAACAGTTTTATTTGGCGCGGGTCAGAGGCCAGGTGCCTAATCCCCGACCTGCATCAAAAAGCTGTTGAAATTGTCTTGTTCCAACGACGGTAGCAATGGATTGTTTACAGTAATTTGAAATATTCTGAGTGCCAGCAAAATACTTTGACGTCAACAGAATGTTCTTTGGAGCACGTGCATGTTTACATGAAACGTTTACAACGTTCAGATTCATTATTGTTCCATGAGTAGATTTGACTTCTAAGCGATCTCTCATTTTCTCCAAAATTCTGTTGTTTATTAAAAGGTAAAAGATTACAAGTAATGTAGTGTCATCATAAGCAGATAATAATGTCTGAAAAATTGATCAACATTTTCGATCAGATTTCTTTTTAATGGACGTTATGATCACTCTATATGCATCCAAAAACCGATTGACAAAGAGGAGTCGAAATAAATACCATTTAACATGGTATCCAGCATCTTTTCGGAATTATTTTCTTCATTCCTAAAAATAACACTGGCACATGTCCATGTAACAAAAGCATTCTAGGCCCGATCAAAGTGAAAAATTTCATTGGTTCCAGATAGCTGTTCAACGTGAATTGTAGGACACTTTATAACATAAACGTCGCCCATATGAAGTTGCGCAGTAACAATTTGGAACGCTATGTGGGATCTTTGAAGAACGTGATTATGATTATGTTTGTGTGAAACACAGACACCTGGGTTTTTTTTCTTTCAAAAGTTTTGTTTTCTTCCCTTTGTCCACATCCAATTTTGTCCGGAATTTTTTCAGATACGGTGATACCAAGATAAACCAGATTTACCATACCGTTGGATATGGCATTGATATTGAGCGCCTAGTTTAGAACAATCAAAATGTTCAAACTATGCAAATTGCGCGCAATCAAACTTTAAAACTTCCATATCCACACATTATTGCTAGATGTGCCATTTTAGGTTCAATTCATAGGTCTGGGCCAAAGGCCCACCCAATGAAAAACAAACAACCGTTGTCTAATTTTGATTTATGCTAATTAGGGACATTCGAATATATTCAACATTAATACAGATAAAGTATCAATCCAACTTCAATTCCAATGCAACATCAATTGCTTATTGTAAGTCGGGTTATATGCCTGAATTCAATGTTCAAAAGACCGCTGGTGTGATTCTCGTGTTCTCTGGTGTGTTACTGCAAGTACAGCCAATTTATGCAAGGTTGCAAGCAATATTTAAAAGACCATTGGCCTGACTAATACGTTCTCTCATGTGCTGCTGCATGTGCAGCCAATGGACGAAAAGTCAAAATTGTAGAATTTTTATTAATGCAGTTGGCACGTACAGATTTGCTTTGAAGCAAACCTTCCTTTCTAGTTGGCATTTTTGTTTTACGTAACGTAATGCTCATGTGCAGTAAAGGTAAAAGTTACTGCCAACGCATATATAACATACGGCGAGAATCAGACAAAAGCATGACGGTTCAAAAGGAAACAGTTCAGTTTGACACACTTTCTATTGGCAGCATGGCGAGAAGACAACATAGAGAGTACAACTGTGATTTATTCTTATCGGTCTCTTAACTTGAATGTTCCACGTTTTAAAGTGGCCTGAGGTGCTCTATTTTTTTAATAAAACATGTCACAATCGCAAGCCATCATTGTAATACCCAAAATACCTCTTTGAAGGAACGCGGATTGAGCTGATGGTATCAATGATTAATGTATTTAAACATTGCAGCTGGTACTTTTTTTAACCATACAAAGACTTTTTGTGGGGTTTAATTTAGGGGGGGGGTGTTTTTTTTTGCGGGAACGGAGGTGGTGGTGATTTTTGTGCGTGTTTTTGTGTAATGCCTTTTAGAAGATTTCACTTCATATGTACAGGAGTACAAATGGAGCTGGAGGCATCAAAGGTTAATGTATTAAACATTCCAGTTGGCATTTTCTTCATCCATACTAATGAATCATTGCCAGAAATAAACTGATGCATTGATTGCGAATAAGAGCTTTGTTTCTGCACAGAAGAAAAACATTTAACAGGGTAAATCATTACCATATGCAATGGTTGTTACACGTTTTCAAATGTGCATGTTCCTACTGGTTCAATCGCTTCAGTTAGCTATTTACGGTCGGTTGTGTATTTTTTTCTATTTTCAGATTGAAAAAATGACAGAAAATAGCAGCTCGTTCAAACCAAAGAGTGCTCCATCATTATCAAAAAACCAAGAGAAACCAAAGTGGATGAACGGCAAGACCGACGCAATGAAGGAAATAGAGTCTTGGGCAACTGGAGGTAAAGGGCAAGACGGGCTGGGTCAGGATATGGCCCGCATGTCGGGACAATTGACCGATAATGTCACAGAGCAAAGAATGTTACAATCTAAACTGTTCGAATTATCGAAAGAACGCTACAAATTTTTATCGCAGAGTTCATACGATCGTAAGGTGTTTATTGATCGACAGATGAGAAAGACTAACGTCATGAAGGATCTGATGCGAGGAGTTAATCTGGATCCAAGCAGACCGGCAAGTTCTGGTCGCAAAAGGAGATATTCTAACGCACGAATGGCACTGTTGGATAGGTTGGACCCCACAAAAGGGCGCAGTAGTCCTACCAAGAAGATACCATCTCTTGAATCCGCAAGGAAATTACAGACTGAACAGCAAAGTAATGAGAAGGAAAAACAATTAATTTTAACAGACGAGCGTCCTCATTCCATCGCCAATCCTTGCTTACACGGTGGTGGTAAGCACGAAATTACGCTATTACACCCACCCAAGACTCCCCCTGTATTTTCAACTGAACCAAAAATGCCAAAACATCGGAGTAAAAGTTGTGACATAGATGGAAAGCTTCCACATATAACAAGTCCTTCCACGCCAACGGTGCGGTTTGCAACTGACCAAGAGTCACAAAGACCGAAAAGACGAACGTCTATATTTGGAGGAAGAAGGTCGGCAATGAAATGGCGAAACCCCGGATCAGCGAAAAGTGATCCAGGTGGTCCGGTCACAGACCAGAGATACGTATGTCTTGAAAAATGCTTGTGTCCCCCATATATTGTAGATAATGGCATACCAGATATACCAATGTTGATACAAAAAATTGAATCTTTACACATCCCCCCGAAGAAACCGAAGGAGAACAAGCAGAAAAAGACGCAACTCAAGATTCAAGAATTCATGAGAGAACGTGGAATAGTTTTTTGACATGATCGGGGATGGAACATGTTCAACAAATAGGAATATTTATTTGCTTTGTTATCCATAAAAAAGCAAATAAATGTATGATGAACTTGCGTAAATGGAATATTATACTGCATCAGATTTACCTCGTGGCTGTATTCACTTACCAATAATATCATGTGGAATATCCGCCCTCAAAGCGCTTATTCTGCCAGTCGATTGGTATTGCATGCGATGTACATTGACTTTCTCATGAAGCCCTTCGTTCCCATATTTTTTCACCGACCTGACATGCAGACAATATTGAAATTTACTTACTCCTTCCGCCTCAGAAAGTACTTCACCTACACACGGTGTCGAATCGTGTAGACCGCACACAGTAAAATACTGCATTGCTTATCTTGACTTATTGCAAATGGTTGTTACACAGAGCAAGCGTGAAGGCCACAGGTACAACGTTGTAAATAATCAATAAAATTTATTGTTTTCACAACTTTTCACGTGTTGTTAAGGTCTCTAGGCTGAATTGTATAAAATTCTCAGGGCGGAAAACGAAAAGTATGAAGATTACGAAGAGTAAAGAGTCATATAGGTAAAAAATCATGACAATAATCTTTGAGATTTTCATTTCGACATTACGCAATTACAAAACTTCATAATAAAATTGACTGAAAAAAACAAAATCGATTTTGTCACACAATGTGTGTACGTTTTGGCATTTTGTCACTTTATCCAGAATACTATCAGACGAGAAACTGGGTACATGTACGTGACAACGCATTTACCTTCAGCTGTCCACATACCAAGAGACATTGTGGTGCGGAATAAAACTTCCATGCTGGCAATACCTTAGGTTGGTTTTGACAAAACCCTTAAAGCACATTATTTTCCTTGTGAATGCAAAAATATGGGTAACTGCGTCTCATAAAACAAAAACAAAAATTTTAACAACCCATGGCCAAACAAATCAGCGAATCACTGGCTGACCCCATCAAAATTGATTTGATTCTTGTTATTATACCATACGTCGCCACGATTTTAAATTTCATTTCGACGGAATTCAGTTTGAAACTGAGCAGTAATAGAATTTCCAAAAGTGCACATCTACCAATGCTAATGGTTGCACAGTTGTTTGACTAAACTTATAGTTTGGTATCAAACAGCAGTATATTATTTATAGGCTATATCTGGCTGACAGCTGAACTGTCTGTATACGTTACCCTGTTTGAAAGTTCTTGGTGTTATTGCCATGTTAAAAGCTGTAGGCCTATGAAAATGCATGATAATTACAACAAATTCTGACGTAATATGTTTCATTATATCACTTCATTCCAAAGTTTACCAATGCTACTGAAATATTTCCACAGCGCTGCTTGTTTTCAGTAGTTATTTGATTTATGTCAAACATGCAAGACCATTCCAAATGTGTTCAATAAATTCAATAGCCCCTTTTCTGTGAGCGTTAGTGGTTTTTGGCCGAGGTTGGTATTGTCTGTTTATACATTGAAAATGCGATATTGAATTTGATCCAGTTTGTTGGACATGGGATATCTATATGACCAGCGGGGTTGTTATTTCGATTCAGTGAACTTGAAGGAAAACATATGAATTGGCTCTCTGACCTGATCAGGGTATTATATGATTTGTTTTTTCTTAACCTTCTGGCTGAGAGTTCAGCATGTTTAAATATATATATATGTATATATATATATATATATATGTATATATATATATACATATATATATATACATATTTATGTATATATATATATGTGTGTATGTGTGTGTGTGTGTATGTGTTATTTTATATTTTTTACGGCATTGTCCATTGTATTTTCGCCCTAAGTAACGTGGTGGCGACTGTTAGCAAATATATTCTTTAGTTTTGTAAAATGCATCCCTTGAAAATCAAAATCAAACAGATTATTATCAAATTATGTTAGGCATACACAAATGTCATAACTATATGAAGAGCCAGTTCTTTGACCAGAAAGTTGGTGGCTTATGTACACACATGTGGAAAGGAAACTGATTACCAAATCGTGTAACTTTTCAACAATAAATTATCTGTGGCGACGTTTTTCTTCACACATAACGTGTACAAACTACAGGTTGATCTCAAATCTGCATCAAACCAAAACAAAAAAATCATGATTATAAATTTGATAGTTCGAACTATTTTGCGTTATAAATATTATAGCAATAAATCACATCATGCCGCTTGAAAAGTGTTTTTACTATATGGGTTGATAGTCACTGCTGCGACTGCGCAGAGTGCACTTTTGAAAGAAAATTGCACCTGTTACAGGTGCTAAATGGTTAATGGGTCTAATATAAAAATATGTCTATCACAACTTGCAATAAATGCTTTACTGATGGGCACAAAAGTGTCTTCTTCATAGCAAAGGTACAACTTTGGAGATCTCTTACTTTTTTTCTCTGACTTAAAGCACGGGAAAGTATATACTTTCAGTTTGTTCTGGCTCCAGACTACAGATTGGTCCAAAATATATTTAAGTTTGCATCGTATAAATGCAATAAAGACTGAAAGAAAGATTTGCTTATTCAAGATTTCCATTGGAATAAAAATAATTCTTGAACTGTTCAACAGTAGCTTATTGCATAAAATTGTCTTTGTATGATTTTTAGTTGCTACATTTTGATTTAAGTATTCTTGTAGAGCTATCCTATGTTTAAGTAACTAATGAATATATTTTCTCTTATGTGAACAACGCCTCTCATTAACAGCAGTCTGTTAAGAGTCTCATAGACACACTTCAGACAAGGTATATATATAATCTATTAAACAATTAACGCAACATGTCTATGCTGTTGACCACTCACAATGCGGCTGCATTTCAACTTTCAACTTTTTTAATTTCTCAATGGTTTTCACTTGTGAATCGTCTTGTGGATTGACTTGAAACATGTATTTTCTTGCTGCAATTATATATAGGGGCTGATGTTATACAGGACTTGATTTTGTTTTTCGAAGGCCACTACCGTCCAATACCAGCCAGCAGCGTAAGCAGTACATCTCAACGGAGCCCTCGTTGTCATGGCAACGCATGCAGACTCCAGTTGCCATTTTAAAGTTCTATCATCATTCACAGACTCTCAGTTTCGTAAATCTTTAATTCTTTACTGGTAATTATACATATTTTGTTTGCGTGACAAGTATAAACTCATATTATACTCGTGCTTGAAGTTTCACGTCAGAAAGTGGACATTTAAAGTAGTTTCAGAGCAAGAACCATGCTATCAGGTAAGACTGGCCCCAGTATTAAGTTACGCGTCACCCTGCATCTTGCTATAGCATGTAAAGCGCATGTAATGGAGTGTGCTTGTTTGAGCTTTTAAGGGTTTTATGAATACTTTATTTCTCTTTATTCCAAATTACATATTAAGAACTTTACAGATGTGGTCCAGAACCAATTAAGCAGCAGACTAAACTTGATTTTAAGACTAGTTACTACAACTTTTCAAAATTTTGAAAGTTTGGCCAACTTTATAGATTTCCAGCTACAAGAGGGCGTTTTAATACAACTTTATCAAAAATCCATATATTTGTGGGATTGATATTTTGGCCATGAAACAAGATCTTTGAGAAGAGCCTTTTGTAAAATTATCGTTTAAATTAGTCTCACGATTTTTAAGAAATATTGAAATTTCTACGTCTGTCAAAGCACACATTATAAAGGCAGAGGTGAAGTGGGCATAAGTTCAGCTATCTTTTTGGTGTCCTCATGAACGTCCTCGCCCTCACATATATATGACTGATCATAATTTTGTAAGGTATCGAAGCTCAGAATAAAATTGTGAAAGATCGTTGCGTGACTTACCCGTGGAGTTAAAGGAGATGGGTGGCATGGTGCGAGTGTCTGCATAGGTACATTTGAGAAGATTTCCCCCTAAGATCCCATTCAACAAGTGTGCTGTATTTTGCTGCATTTGACATGGCATCTAAGCGTTGGGTCACGTTTGTTATATGGTAATGATTTTAATTGTTCGATGGCTTTTCCGGACCACTGTTGTGTAGGTAAGCTATCTGCATCCTTGAACACATCTCATGTAACTGCTCCAATGAATTAAGGGTGATAACACTATCTATTGGTCGACTTGGAAATGCTTTTACACACAGTCGGCAACATAGAGGGTGGGTAAGGGGTTTCCCGTACTGGCGTACTGGGGCTTTTTATTTGCCGTACTGGCGTACTGGAAGGCCTCTTGTTTTAAGTACTTCGTACTATCCAAAATTTTGAAAGATTTAATTTAATAATTACCTGTACCAGCGTACTGAACCCCCCTTACCCCCCTTCAACATAGGACAATGTATCTCTTTTTGAAAATATCAAATACCTGCCAAGCAGACGTTTATTACAGTTGACAGAATTCAACATTCACAATGTTTAGGGCAAATTTATCACGACTTTGATGTTCTTATTTAACCCTGAAACATAGGGAGAATGTATGTATATACGTGTGTGTTTTGCGATCTCTCAGTGATGATCAGGCCATATACAACATTTATCACAGTTGGAAATAGACACAGATTTAACACATTATAAGAGGTTCCGCTATTATTATGCATTATGATTTTTTTATTTAAGACACAAATTAAGATGACATTTTCGACAAAAAATCAGATGAGCATGTTGCTTTCAATATCGAATCTTTTGCCATCTTTCACCATCACCGCATCCAGAGCGGGCGATATTTAGTGATGCTTTGATGTTGTCGATGGACTAAAAAAATTGCAAGGAACCGAAGGACACAGGTTTCACTCACAACCTGCAAAGGTATCGATATCAAATAATACATTTATGTATCTGTTTGCAGAAAGTAATTAAAATGAAACGAAAGATGCAAATCCAACCATGATTATGCGAATGAGAAGTTCACAGAAGTAAAGTCATAATCATCTCTCTATCTTTTGGGTCAGGCATGGATCGTCGAAGACCCATGGTTCAGGTCACGCATCTTTCCACGAGGACTCGGTCATTTTTTCAATATCCTCTTTTCTAAGTGTTTATCATACATGCGTGTTTTTTCATATACGCAAACAAATCATTAATTCTACATGTTGGTAAATCTTTTTCACATTGTAAAATATATAACAATTTTACATTGCGAAACAGTTTCATACATATGTGAAAAAGCTTTACATATATGTAAAATACTTGTTAACGTGTGTAATCGTGCTTTGTGCATATATGTGTAAAACTTTTTTGCTCAAAGGTGCAAAAGCTTCATACTTGCGGGTAAAAATCAGACATATGTGTAAATCTTTTCACATATGATTTTTTTACATACGTAAACATTTATACATGTGAATTCTTTTACAGATATGTAAAACAGATTTACACATATGTATAATATTGGATTAATGCTAAAACGGATTGCCGTACAGTACTGTATCAGTTTGCATTGCTTGTTTTGGTGTGAACTTCATGAGCTGTAGCAAGACAGCGAGGCATGTGCTTTTTCGTGTTTATGAATTAAATAATCAAGTATTTCTCCTTTGAAATATTTGATAGCGTGACCACGCATAGAAAATTTACAATAATATCTCAAGCGGGACTTCTCGAAATAGATTTTATCTAATTGCAGACGGAACGTTGAACCAAGGAGGCTAAAGCGAATTTTAGCCTCCTTGGCTGAACCGAACAGATGTGGAAACTAGTTCTTCTAAATTAAAGGTGTCGCCACATGCTGGTGCTTCATGAAACCAGTGAATGGCACCTTTGCAAACTACAGCGGATGATAAGTTTTTCAACATGCACATCAATAGTGATTTCGCAGTAATACACCTGTTCAATTTGATATTTTCATCCATGTTCTTCTCCGAGGCCTGGAGGACAAGTTTACTGACTCTTTTATATTAAGGTGGATCCAGTTGGACCGAACAAATAGAGAGGTATCGCTTTAAGCAGCTTTGTGGCTATACTATTTGGTTCTCTCCATAATAGGCACATCAAAAATTAAACACGGGATAGGGAGATAAACAACAAATATCGATTGCCTTTAGAGAAGGTTTGAGAAAAAGCGACCACATTTTAGTATTGCGGACTCTTATCGATAAATATGTCAAAACTCTAGGTAATATTTTTGTATTTTTGCATAATCAATTTTTATTAAGCGGCACACAGGTTTTTCACATAAACTAATGTCGTACGGTATCAGTGGATATATGTTTAATATTTAGAAAGATATGTACTTTGATTCTTATGTTCAGATCAAGTGTTGGACCTGATTATCAAGCAAAATTTCCATGATGGATGTAGTAAAGCAGGTATGTGTTTTAATTATATTACACTGTTCAATCTATATATAAATGATTAGACATATATATTTGACCAGAATTGTGATCCCGTTACTCTATACTAAGAAAACTAAACAGTTTATTATATGTGGATGAGTTGATTTATGGTGGCAAAATCTAAAAAAGGGATTGAAACGTCGTTTAGAAAAACTGCCAGAGTACTGCATGAGTTAGAAACTATCTGTTAGTGTTAAAAAATCCAAGGTAATGACATTTAATAAAACAGGCAGATTGATTTGTGACAAATATCAAATTGGTGATAAAAATCTCGAAGTAGTATAAACAAAATATGTATATCTGGGAATTTAAATTTCGGCAAGCGAAAATTTGACAGGAGCGATAAAACATTTGTGTGACAAAGCAATCAAATCATTGGGAGGATGAAAATAAAATGTTATACAGTAATCAAGCGGATATAGGCCTATATTTGCACCTCCTCACCCCCTCCCCCCACCAACCCCCAAAAAACAAACAACTATTGCTTGTATTTTTCTATACGGATGCGAAATCTAAGGAGCGTATATTGTTCAACCAAACAAACTCTTATTACCAAACTATCTAAATGGCTATTTCAAGATCGATTTCGATAAATTATATTTAAGCTTCTTTAAATATGCTTTAGGTGTTAATAGAAAAGCTTGCAATTCAGATTATAAGCAAAATCGGTCAATATCCGTATTCTTTAACCACACTTAGTCGAGTGTGCAAATACATGTATTTGCGTCGCATTGTCAATTCACGCCCGGCAACTTAATTATACAACACCTACCGGTGTAATTTGGAAGTAATGACTACCTATAATTCCACATGGTTATTGACAATACAATATGTTTTGGACATAAGTGGGCACAGTAATATTTGGTAGAATTTGAGTGCAGATTTCGATTATTTTCCCAGCAATGTCTTCAATAAGCTGTTCAAAGAGAAATTTACCCGTCAAGAAATTAGGAACGTATGCTAAATTTAAACACAATTTTAACTTTGATAAAAATCTCTGTTATTTAAATGTTACTGCAAGGAAAAGTTAAACACGGCCAAGAATTAGCGAACGTCCAAACAAAATTCCTCTTCAGCAATCAATTTGCAATAGATTTTCAGAAATTGGAAACGAATTTCATTGATTTAAACATATTTTATTAAATCAATTGAGAAACAGGACTCAGTCCTATATGGATCCCTCTTGAAAACAGGAAAGGAAAAATGAAACGCTTGACAACATGTATAGGACGAGTGCAAAGAGAAACGCTAATACAATGACTGTTACAGATAGAGTGGCAAGCCACACGAGAAGAAGAATTATACACCACCAGACATGTTTACAGATAGGTATAGAATTGTTTGGAGTGGGCCTTAATACCTGTATAAGTTAGCTTAGCATTTCTCACTGAAATTAACAAGTGTATATATCACACCATCAAGTGTCAAATCTGGCAGTTGAGATTATGTACCTATGTACTGATTTAAAAATGGAAACGTTTTCATCAAAGGTGTAGTTTTGTGACCCAAATAGAAGCGTTTGAACAGTAAAGGATGCAAGATGTAAGATCGAACTTTGCAGTTGATCACTATAAGTTCTGTACTTCGTACATTCGGAAAAATAATGAAAAGCATCCTCATTCGCCGTTCCACAGGCACACCTAGGAGAGTCAACCACATCGATATTCAATGAATCAGCCTGGATTTTCATTACATAATGATATGCTCCAAATTTTTCCATCCTTGTGTAAAAATGATAAATTCTATTTGTGAGATAGTTGTTAATTTTGATTATGAATGAGGAAGAGAAATTTTTATTTTGATGAGATGCGACGAAGTGGAAACTATGTATTTTCAAAACGTTTTTGGGTGCCTGTCTTGAGATCGATAATGCAATCCAGCTCAACGTTTTATTTTTTATTATGTCACAAACATGTTCTTCACCGTTTATTTACTGTTTTTTTGTGTGTTGCATTATATGGTGTCACTTTCCATTTGTCTTTTCATATTGTACACGTTGCATTGTGTGTCTATCGGCAAAATGCCACTTGTGTTTGTAAATGAAGTGCAGCGAAATAAAGTTCATTCATTCATTCACGCTTGCAAAATAGCACTCTATGTGGTTACCAGTCTTAATACATATATTTCGCCGAATTGTCGAAAAATTATCACTTCTTTTGCTATTTGATGATGAGCAGTCCCTGAAACAAATGATTTACACAAACGCAAAATAAGTGAAAAAGAACTGACAATTTGAAAGCTGCTTTCACTTGCCTTGTTTTCGGGGGGTTAAAAAACTTTTTTGCAGGAAAAATAGTATTACGCGGGAAATAATCATTTGACGTGTTTAATACGAGTAATAAAGACACAATTTTAATTTTGATGTTGGCATTCATTTAATGAAGTACTGGCTTAAAAGCTGAGGCATGATTTGCGTGCATTCCAAATCTGAGGTGAATTGATTCAATGAGAGACATACAACAAACCTCAATGTCTCGTCTTTAAAATAATTTACCAATAAATGCAACAAATTATTACAAACACAAGAAGAGGACCTACACAAAAACAATTTGGAGGGGGGGGGTAATAGGTACTTAATTATACAAAGCTCACAGATAGATAGGCGTTAGCTCCACTGAAAATATTCAGGCAAGTGGTGTATTTGTAAAAGCAAAGCACAATATGTAAATTTGTACTGGGAGTAGGCGGAATTAGGAGTGCACCCAGTATTTATACACATGAAAATCAAAGCACTGAAATATTGGTTGAGGTTGTTACAACTGAACAGGGATAATCTACTGACAGAATCTTAAGCTGATACGGTTGATAGATGAATAGGGACATAGTGTTTGGGCTATGCTGTTATACAAATTTTAGAGTTCAGTGGATTCTCATATGTATGGAAAAGTGAGAGTCAAAATAGTATACATGTTGTCTTTTATAAACGGTTAAGACGACGTCTCCATGATCAACAACATCAGATTTTCCATCCATCTCTTTACAACGATGGTGCTATACAGGGTAATGCCACCAAAATTCGGATATGTAGACTTTTCAAAAATGATTAGAGAACAGAAAATTACTTGACCTGTGCTAAAGCCATTAAATATATACAAAAGCACTAGCCAAAGTGAGACTGAGTAACCATTGTGCTACTTCTGTTTCAATATCTCCAGAATTGAAAAATGTATATAATTGATTTCGGATGTTCTCTCCCAATTTCTATTCGCAAAATTTTTTGCAATTCTGAATATTCTGGAACAGAAGATAACTTTGTACTTAAATGTTCACTGTGCAGAGATGAACGGGAAAGTTTACTTCAAATCCTTGGGGACAATAATAGCACAAACATTGCAACTTTTTTCTCATCTGGGCGGTAGGTGGCGGTGCCAGTGGCAAGATGTGATTATAAGAGGTTTTTAAAGAGACAAGAATTTTGTACATAACATAGTTTGTATTTTACTTGTTTTGTTTTAAACATATTTTATTAATGTAATCGAGGAACAGGACCAGACCCTATATGAACCTCTCTTAAAAAAAAAAGAAAGTAAGAGTAAATAAAGTACATAGATAAAGATAATGAAACAAAATTCACATACATATGTATGATCAAGGAACAGCGTAAGGAAGTTACGATACAAAACACCACAGATAGAGGGATTAATGTATCAATCAAGTAGATTACTTGCTTAGGAACCTCCCTGTGTCTCGACTATACTTATGAACCAATTCAACTATGTTCTGGTTTGAGTCAATTGTACCTGTTTTGGAGCCATCAAGAATGGTGCCAATGAAAAGGGATCGTATTTCGAAATGCTATATTGTAATTCCTCACGCGTACAATAGTTATCACAAAGCAAGAAAAAAATGCAAGATTTCTTCGTTACCTTTTCCGCAAAAACAAATAGGATAGTGTTTTAATTTCATGTTGAATAGATAATAGTTCAGTCGATGCAGCCCATGCGCATCTGAGCGTGGATTGTACCAATGTACCTATCACCGAAATAGGAAAGGTCATAATTAGCTCTAAAGTGTGTATTCACCCCAATACACAACTGAAAACACAAACATTCGGAGCGCTAGAGCTGTGTATTCCCATTAGTTTGTATGCTAAAGCAGCCTTTAATAAACTGGTCACTAATGTAGCGTCGGTTATATGATTTTTGTGAGGTATTTGGTTATGCATCTAAATTTATTGTCTGAAATTTGGTGTTTCTATGTGCCGTAGTTTTCAAGTTATTAAGTTGCAAATTACAATGTAAAGTAATGGGAATACACAACCCTAGCCTTCCACTGACTACACTGCCCTCTTTTAGGCAGTTCTTGAACCTTCTGTTCTTGCCCTTGTCTTTTGTCAAAGACTTTTTGCCTTTTTTGATTTAGGCCTAAAACTTTTTTAAATTGTTCTTAAAATCAGACACCCTTTCAGAATTTCTTATTCGTATTGGTAGTGAATTCCAAAGATTAACAGTAGATGGGAAAAAAGAGCAGGAGAATGACATGGTTCTGCTTGGAATGGAAGCAATAATAAATCGGCCACGTGCATGCCTGATTTAGGCCATAGATTAATGCAGTGAATTAATGTAGTGAATACTGTAAACCATTGAAAATATTAATCAAATTGTTGCCCTTTACAACATGGTTTTGTGTATGCATGTTCCACGTAAGATCATTTTTGAAGGTAATGCCAAGATGTTACATTCTTCAGTTGCACATTGTCAAAATACATTATTTTACTTTTGTCATTTTATATTTATACATTTGTATTTCAATTTTGTTATGCTTTTAATCCATTTACGGGTATAAGTGCCATAAATAAATAAATAAGCCAATAAATGAAGGTTTTTCCAAAAGTCAGTCAGAGCTTTATAAACACAGATAAGCGTGATCACGTGCACCTGAGATAGGTAAATATGACACATACAAAGGTGATAACGGAGTTTACTGCTGGGCTGTCATGTTATTATTTCTTTTCTTCTTTGCGACTCACATTTTATCTGTCGTCGACAAGAAATACGGGTAGCCTATCATGATTGGGTTTTAAGATGCACGTTTTTATGACAAGCTGTTTAATAATTTAATCTATCATTATACATAATGCATAAAAAAATTACACATATGTTTAAATCTTTTACACTATTGCAAATTGTGTTTGCATTTGATCCATAATTGTACATAATTACACGTGTGCAAATATCTTATGCATATATGTGTAATTATGCAAATTAAATTTTGACAATATGACACAATTTACACATACATGACTTTTTACATATTATCATGTTAATCTTTATACCTATGGTTAGTGCCGACGGTTGCAAGTTCCAGACCAGGCCGCCCCCTGTTGACAAAACATACGTATATGAAAAATATTTATACACGTGAAATAATAAAACACACAACGTTAATAACACTTTTTACACATTTATGTAAATCTTTTACAAACGTGTAGAAATATTTGTATGTATGTGTGAAGGAATTGTGCAAATTTGTTTGTCTTTTTTCGCACGTGTAAAATAAATGAAAATTTTACATAATGTGAAATAGGTTTTACACACGTATGTAAATCTTGTGACACGTTGATGTATCCGATTATCAGAAATAATCATAAAGAACCGAAGGATGTAAAATACAGCTACATCCTTCACTGTGCGGCGATATGTCAATATTAAGTGAAGTGTTGATGCATATGATAACAAAAAAATAAAAATAAAAAGGATACTAGGGAACTGTCGTGTACTAGGGAACTGCCAGTTTATAAATATCCTTTTTCGGGGCTTATTTCGCACATGTGTAAATCTTTATTGTATACAGAAATAATTATAAACATTTATTTTACAAATGTAAAGAATAATTAGGCATATGTGAAGAAGAATTACGCACACGTGGAAAGGATGTACACATCAGTATAAATTTTTTCCATATGTGTTAACAAGACCCCCACATCGGTGTAAATCTTTTACGATTGTGTGTAAAACATTTACACATATATGTGTAAACTAAAGACACATATGGTTAAATCCTTTTTTGCATATGTAAAAAATTTGTTTTGCATATGTACAAAAATATGTACAGATAGATAAAAATATTAACACATGTGATTGTGTAATAGTGAACTGAATGCCAAAACGGCTTGTCATACGTTCTCATGTTATAACATGCTTCAAAATGTGCATCAGGAGAGACTTGCATCGTAGGGTATACCGTTCATTATATATCAAAGGTTTCTTTGCATTCAAAGATACCAACACTTAAAAATGTGAATGAAATATGTGGCGACATTCACATTTATCAGTAAACATTAGGGAGCGGGCAGGTGTCGTTGAATTGCCATCGTTTATCCAGATCCCATGCGAATATAATAAGCCAAACATGTGGATCAGAAAATGCCAGCAACCACATGAAATCTAAGATTAAGTGCAGACTGTGGCTACAAAAAACAAACAGTGCAGTGGAAAGAAAAAATCAATTGTAATAGTGAGTACTGGAGAACACAGTCAACAATACGTGCATTATCAATCTTGTGGCGCTACAATGGGTAAAATATCAAGCAATTATGTACAGAATTTGTACACTTGATTTCTGAATTTGATATCATGTGATGGAATTGTAAAATAGACATTAGCTATGTTAGTCGTCTTTGACTCAATGATTGTGTCTCTTTTCTGAAACATCTGTATAAAATATTTCGTAGATTCTGACTGGGCCAGCACCACATTATGACAATTTAAAAAGAAGTGAATCGCATTTTTCTTTCTTTTCAGTGTTGGTTTATCTTACCTACATACGTGCACGGAAGAAAAACATTATGTCAAACTGTCCCATCGTATATTAGTGTTTGACCGCCCACAAGGAGTGTTATAGTCCTAAGAAGACGGTGCTTGACGACGTTTCATGGAATCATGTTATTTTCCACTCAAATGTATTTTCAGCTAAGGAACGGTACTATTGGTTGGGGGAAAAACAGACTCTTACCTTATTGCTGAACTACACTCTATTTATTTGACACTACCTAATATCAAGCTACTTAGAACAACCCCGATAAGACACAACAAATGCATCCAAGTTACATCAATGTGTGATGACTTAGTCGGTATTTTAAACAGTGTCCTTCCTGGTGTATTGGCAACGAACACAGCTGTGATTTACTTGCACCACAGTATAACACGATCTGTTGTTCTTGAGATACCATCGTTTGTTACTAAGTCCTTATCATTCTTGGACCGCTTAAAACCAATGTGTGTAAATCATCGGCATTTACACTACAAGCACTCTAAAGACAGACAGATATAATGAGACAATTTGTCAACAATGAGAGTGAAATAAACAACCATGTCAAGGAAGAACCACTCGTGAATGGGATGTGTCGCGCATGTGTGACCGTAACTTTTGAGAACTGTTCAAAAAGAGGAGATACCTAATGGCGTCATCCATATAAAGAAGGAACATTCACCTTTCCAAGTATACTACATTAGGATAGAATTTAAGATCAAGTAAATAGTTTTGTTAAATACGTAGGTGACATATATGGACACGATGAACTGTAGATTACTACAGGGAGAAGAACCGATTAAAGGGGGCAATAAAACGTGAATGGAAAAATCCCACAAACAGCTGACTTAAAATTCCGTTCTCCGTGCCCCTGACTTTTACACAAGTATTAAAACTGAGCACTGTTTCAATATGACATTCCAGATAGAAGTTACCCATTGTCGAACATTTCCCTTGACAAAACCCAATTTCTTATTCGCAGTATTTCATTCTTTCTATCCTCCATACCATTTAGTGTTAAAACTCACATTGTTTACCTTCATGCTCTTAATTTTTTTTTTTTTAGGGGGGGGGAGGGGCAGTCATGATGCTAAATATGACTAAAGCCTTGAGTTCCGATCCGGTTGGGGAGGATGAAACCTGCCCCTTTAATAGGTTTTATAACATTGTGATCGTGTTATTTCGACACCTATCTTAAAATACAAACTTAACCAAGTGATATCGCTGGTTGTTGTTTTGGGTGTCACTCTTATCTAGAGATTTAGCGAGGAAATGCAGTTAATCCTGTGTGTGACAATAAGCCAGATTTCAATATTCATTTTGTTGCAAAAAACGCATCAAAAACAATTTACTCTTTTATCACATTAAACAAATTATTAGATTAATTGTATCATAACTGCAAATGGGTTCACTTTGTATTGTGGTTGAACACCTGTATATATCGATTTGATTTTTATACTTAACCATGAGATATCACTGGCTATTGTTTGGTTTGCTTAACGGTTATCTATATATTTACCATGGCGATGGCCAATTATGAACCTGTTGTAGTGTTGGGAAAAGAAGCCCTCTACAGTTTTCGTCATTGACAAGCTTTACACAAGGTGCATCTAAAACTATCGCATCACTTCAGGTACAGTATTATAATTTCACAATGAGTAACCTTTGTGTTCTGGTTGTTTATTTCTCGATTGACTCTTTCAGTGCCGGTTTCGAACACCGTCAGCGGCTGTCCTCGGCGCGCTTTGGGCACAAATGGACACGGGGCGCGCCGATGACAGCTGTTGGCCTGGACTGCTTTTCATGTATTATAATATATAGGACTGGACATGTTGGTTTTTTTTAATGAAGGCTCTTTCTGCAGTGAGTATCATGAGTCTAGTGTTCTTATATATGGAGTTTAAGAGCGGTACAGCTGGAGTTACAGTTGACAGTGAGTGAGTTAAAGGTACGTGTAAGATACCAGCGGCCGAAACATATCATTGCAGTGAATGTTAATGAGGTGACATTTTGTTATTTACAACGACCATTACCAACTAGAAGACTAGTACGTAATGTTGTGACAGTAGCAACGGCTGATTAGATTCCTCAGAGGCCCGAACGTATGACATGGTTCTTGTTTCGTAACGTCCACTGTCCTGTGACTTAGAATCGTGAAATTTTACCTTAATATGAATCTGGATACAAGGGTGTGTGATGCACAAAATTAGGCCAGTAGGTCAAATATCTGGGTCACAGCGACATCTATTTGTACAATAGTATTCGGGCTATAAATCCTTTAATCTTTAACTTAGTTTTATGTAACTTCATACATATATATTTCTCCACCCAAAGATGTGTCATGAAACAAAACTAGGTAACCAGGTCAAGTATCTGGGTGACAGTGATACAGTCATTTAAAACTATTCATTGTTGCACTGTATGTCCAGGCTGTAAGTCTAACGTCATTTGACGTAGAACCTTTAAACATTGCATACATATATACAAGGAATGTTTCATTTACTAAACGAATTTCTAGGTCAAGTGTCTGTGTCACACTTGTCATTGTAAAATCCTGCCTTGGTTATAATTCCTTTAATCGTCAACTTAGTTTCATGAAACTTCACACAGGCATATGTCTGAACCTTAAGCTGTGTCTTCAAACTAAAAATAAGTCACTAGGTCAAGTATCTGAGTCACAGTGACATATCCTTTTCATGGCGTGTCCATGCTACAATTCCTTTCATCTTCAAATGAGCTTCATGCAAGCAGGCTTCATATATATATATATATATATATATATATATATATATATATATATATATATATATATATATATATATATATATATATATATATATATATATATTTATATATATATATTGATGATGAAATGGTCCTATAAATTTCTTTGCAAATGTAAAATTGATATTAACATGTTTTGATTACACCTCAGACTTGTTTGTTTTTACACCCAGCCGTGTGTAGTTTTTCGTAGTGCCAATGATTATGTGGCTTTCGTGTGTGCTGGTAACTTTCCCACAGTGTTGGGTAATGCACCTTGTGTGGTTAATGAAAGCATTCGTCTTTCAATGTACATTATATAATTTCTGACGTTGGTTGATTTTAGTACTTATGTGCCATTTATGACAGTCTGATTTTTTTTACTTCTTATTTATTCTCATAATATTTTTGCATAATCATCTTTGTTTCTTAACACCTGTAATACCTTTATGGACCAATGATAAAAGTATGGTTTAAATATCTTATGTTTCTGTAAGGAACACTTTGTACTAATGTAGCTGAACATAAGCGTCCTTTCCCCTACAGGTTGCCTCTGTGCACCAGTGTACCAACTATTTTCACACTTTTATTTCTTTAGACTGTTCTCCAGGGAATTACTGGTAAATGAACTATTCGTATCATTTAATATTTGTCTGTGAAAAAAAAAATAATGCACAGGTGTCAGATTTTCCCTACATGTTGTGTTAGTGGTGAAGAATAAATAAAAAGATCGTTTTGGAGGTGTTGACAGAAACTCCCTTATAAATGTCCTCGAAACAGATTGCGATAATGATCTCCATTCTGCTGAACCTATCTTGATGAAACAATCTCCATATTTGAATATTGATCGACATATTTCATTTCCAAAAAATAAACAAAACCAGTTTGCTATCATAAGCTGAAACTGTGAATCATTAAATGCAAAATTTGACGAACTCAAAATTTTCTTACATTATTTGGACCAACATGGATGCTCACTAAATGCATACTGCTTACAGGAAACCTGGTTACATGATGATTCTATCTCTTTTCAAATGGACAACTATAATATAATTTCTAGAGGGAAATTCTGTACAATACGTGATGGAGTTGCAATCTATTCAAAGCATATTCATGATTATAACAACCTTGATATTTTTGACAGTTTCGACATTTGAGAAGGGCAGTTTATAGAAGTCTGTATGTCCTCTACAAGTAAATACTTATTCTGGGAAGTATAAATAGACCCCCAAGACATTTGAATGAAAATTATGAAGTATTTATGAAGGAATTTCCGCAACGCTACAAAAAATTTCAAAGGACAAAACATGAAGTTCTGATAGGTGGCAATTTTAATATAGATTTAATAAAATTACACGGAAAGGCAGTTTTTGCCATATTCTTTGATACTATGACCCAAATGAGCTTTATCCTCTCATAACTTAACCTATGTCAGAGGCGAGGCACTATAATAGTCAATATTTATACAAAATATCCAATTTGAGTACAATTTTTTCAAACTCTAGTATATTAACTCCTCGCATCTCCGACCACTTTCGTATTTGACGTGTTTTGACCTAGACATACAGATAATTTGGTATATTTTAAGGAAGAGATTAGAAAATCTTGCCTAAATTAACGATCAAGTAAAGAAAGCCCTACAACATGATCCAAAGGAATTTTACACAAATCCATTAGTAAAGCCTTACACAAACACCTGCCACTAACAACAGTGAAGTACAAAAAACATAAACACAAAAAGTCTGCACGGATAACCCAAGCAACTATAATATCAATTAAAAAACGAGACAACTTTTATAAGGCGCTCAAGAGACTGAAGTATTAAAGCCCCGAATATAAAACTTTAAATACTAACCTGCATACTTATAACAATATTTTAAACGTAAAGTATGGGTAACCAAAAGACACTACTTTACAAGATGCTTCAACAAATACAAATATGACATCAAAAACACCTGGATGACAGTATATAATATTTTGAACAGATGAAAAGAGAAGAGAGACATCCCGGACACTTCCAATATAAATGGAAATTCTATAAGTAATAAACAAACGATTGCAAATAATTTAAAAGACTTTTGTACCGGCATTGGACCAAAACTTCCATGAAAAATTAGTGTATCTAATACAGAATCCTATAGAGACAACCTAAAAAATCCAACATGTCATAGATTTCAGTATAATAACATCAATGAAGAATCTGTCATTAATATAATTGATTCTCTGAAGCCAAAAAAATCTTATGGCTGTGATATGCTGTCTGCCAACCTCCTTAAGTTAATAAAAATGAGATATGTTCAGTTTTAACCTCAAATATAAACCCGTGACTTACCACTGGGATCTTCCCCAATAGTCTCAAAATTGTTAAAAGTTCTGACAATTTATAAACAAATGACCTGACAATTCTCAATACCTATAGACCTATTTCTATCTTACCTGGCAATTTCCAGAGTCTTTGAACGAGTTATGTTTAATCAAATACACATCTGTTTCAATTCGTATAATTTATATTTTGATCAGCAATATGGATTCAGAGAGAGCCATTCAACCAACCTTGCCTTTTATGAACTCATGATACAATAATTTTACAAATGGATAAGGGTGAAGTACCTATTAATATATTTATGCACTTATCAAAGGCGTTTGACGCATTGAATCATAATATTTTATTACGAAAACTCCCGTGTTCCCCTCTTAAAGTGCCTCGCGGACTATTAGCTGTTACTAATATGTCTGTTAGCCTTGGCACACAATCTTGATTGAGTCTTCTTAGCTCAAATAAAGGCAGTGCACATTGTGAACCATAGTCATTATAATGCAGACAATGCTGGAAGACCCCTACAATCACCAACTATTATGAAATTTATTACAAATTAATCAATTATGAACTTCCACTTTATTTCAAGAATTTTTCAGTAGTGCCATCAAAAAATATCCATGACCATAATATCAGAGGAAAGGACAAGTTTTTTGCCCAAACAGTAAAGCATTCTTTGCCAAATTGCGTATATGGTTTACAAGTTAGTCCAATATTTGAACAAAATACAAGAAGCTATTGCTAATAAGGTAGACACTCATTGTCTGGGGGGGTTTCTGTTCATGCACAAAACAATTCTTTATGAGTTCCTATGAACTTTTGTGTCAAATACCAAATTATTACATTTGTAATCCACCCACAAAGTGCATTGATTACTTCTCGGATAGGTACATGACTGTACTGTAAAACTTGTGTCTTTTTGCCCGGCTTACTCTTATATTTTATTTAGCCAATCTGCAATCAACTTGTGTAGCATTATAGCGCACGATATGGAATATATTCCTCACGAATTCATTTGAGTGCTGGACCATAATTCGATTTATCTGAATTATTATAACGGTCTCGCCTCAAAATGCCTCGTGCAAAGACATCTCATTCAATACACTGTCGCCTGGTCAAAATCGGGGCGGTTCTAGAATGAGATGAATGGCTCAGGTCAACACTATTTCCTTCGGAACGCAGAGCCATTGTGCCCAAAATGTTCCGAGGGAAACAATATGTCAAGTTGTTGGTGCGTCTGTTCGTGTAAAATGTTTAACAGGAGCTACCCGCTTTCCATTCACACACATTAAAGTGTCAAAAATAAAAAGGACAAGAAAATCCCGTGGGCATGACTTTCCTTTCTGAGGCATTATGTAAGCAGAAGGCAATATTTGTATTAAAATGCGTTGCTTACCGAAGTTATATCGTGTTAGCAACAAAAATATGTCAAACATAAATCTGATTTGTACCTCCATTAGCAAGCGGACAAGTCGTCGTTGTTGTTTGGTCTAAAAAGACACATACAAGACGCATGGGTATGCATGACTGTGCAGTGCATGTAGTCTGAATTACTGACTTCCCTGGCCGGTCGAAATCCGGCGTTTGTTCAAAGGAAAGGCAAAAAAATCCAAATTGCCTCGACACTGAGCCGTTGCCACAGAGGAGCCCCCGCACACTACCTGGTACGTGCTGTTGATCGATGCAAAAAAAAACACGTTCAGGATATACCCAAAAATACACATCAAACCAGCAATGCGGATATTTCAGAAACCCTGCCCTTTGTGCACGCTTATATCTTTATACGTGTCAACTCAGGGTATCCGTGTTATACGTCGTCGAAAGTATCATAGTTATTTGTTCCGGATAAAATTGCTAAGATTAAAAGAAGGTAAAAGTGTGTTAAGTGTTGCAAACAAGGCAGTTTTCTGCGAGTTCCAACCAACATAAAGCTACAAACATTCCGTCACTGTGACTTTTCAAATTTAAATATATCCGTCAACAGTTCGTAAATTTATTAAAACTAGCGTAGTGTTCCACCTGATCAAATTTGTCATATTAATGTTATTTTCCAAGTGGGTTTTATAGTTTGCACCGCACCTGTAATGGCAAGGCCACTGAAGAAAAAGAACATTCTGTGTAAATTAACTTTGGCATAAAGCGATAGCGAAAGCAATTTCAAGACAAAATTTCTGTAAATTCACAACATACTGAAAAGATAAAGATGTAACGTCGATCACAGGATCTTAACTTTCATTAATTATCTTTGTGGAATATACATCATTCTAAATTGCACAGAAATGTGATCGACGTTCCTGTGGAGTTCATTTATAATACACTCGTTGGAACTAACAAAAAATAAAACAAACAAACAAAACCATTAAGAAAATAAACTCCACAACCTATAGAGAATGTGAACATTCTATTGTGTATTTTTTAAAGGAACAAGACGAAATCACAGGCTTCACATATACCCAACCCCTACGTAGCATCAATTACGTTCACCAAATGAGCAATCGATATAAAATTACACTTATCAAAAGTCTTAACCAACAACTGATACACTCTTTCAGTGCCAAATGCAACTGCTGCCGAACTGCTTGAAACGATCTGCTTTAACGTATATGATAAGGGTGCTAGATCCATCTTCCCTGTAAAAATACATTTCATTCAAGTATCAGCCTGCCTAAAGTGACATAGAAGATAATAGTCCAGGTCAACAGCTTTCCTCGGCGCGCTTTGGACTCAATTCCAAATGTGGCACTGAAAGAGTTAACTAAATTGTAAAGGTCAAAGCATAGACAAGCTAATACATAAAATGTATAGATATACTTAATCTAATATGACACGGTCATTATTAAGCCTGTATACGCATCAGGACCCTTCGACTGCAGTCACTATAAACTAATCAATAGTGAAACACTTTTTTGGGAAATTTGTCTGATCAGAATCCAATAATGGAAGTCTTGAATGTTTGGCAAAACCATGCTCAGCACGCAACATGATATGGGTGTGTAAATATGACCACACTGTACACCTTAAACCTTAAGTCTTGCAAAAGAAAACAATAAAATCATCACTTTCACTTTCGAACCAGATTGCATTGTCTCGATTGATTCCGCCTGTACATTAGCAAGTAAAAAAATACACAGTCACATTTGGGATCTTTTGAAAATTGAGATTTGTCAATTGTTGTTGGGTTGTGCGTCTGGTGCACACATACATACACATGTTGACTGATCTTGGAAACAGATCTGTGACTCCCCAAGACGTCGGTTTTTATCCTATCTCATCTAATTTTATCTTGTTTTATTTTATATTTTCCATGGTGGACACTTCATAAAAGGAGAAAAGTGACAAAGGAGAATGAATAACACTGGGAAGACGTACCGTTGATATTATCAGAATACCGTTGATATTATCAGAATATCAGTTTGTAGCACACTTTTAATTTACGAAATTAATGCATTATTTTGTAAAATAAGCTGTTCCATTTTTTTATATCGGGCCACAGGGAAGATAAGACTCAGGTTGGTAGGGCCACGCAATACAAATACGTTTCTACGCACAAATAGACTTCACAGAGCAGAAATTAATGTGGATATGCGTAATGACGAGATCATAAAGTATCATCATCACAACAAAAATTGTTAAGATTGCACTAACCTTTCTATAACTAAGAAGCACATGGTGAAGAGAGAGCTAATAAACATCAATACGGGACATTAATATCAGCCGCGGTGCTGCTTTGGCCCTTATCATTGAACAAAAAGTATTTGTATCATATCTTCGGGCAAATCACTGTATCAAACATGACAAATATGTCTCTTCTTATTAAACCAGGAATGTGGGTAAAATTTACTGTTTTAAAAGGTCATTGTCATGTTTTTTGAACACATACTGAACTTTGTGTGAGAATTGGTGGTCGTCATATATATTTGGAGCAAGTAGTCTTTATTCCCACACAGGTCTATGAATGATTTTTTTTCAGCATGCCGTCGTATAATGGCGACTGATTTTCACCTTTGCCTAGCAACAGTGTACATTGCGGCGGGAAATAATATGGTGTTCCCATTTTGAAAAATATCTCTTTCAGGCCCTTTGCAAACGTTGGTCAAATTTCTAGCTGTAGTTGTGCTGTCAATGTTTTGTTGATCCACTAAGCCATGGGGTAGAGAATTGAATGCTGTGAATATATGTCAGGATAATACCAGCAACCTTATGTTGTTCGTCTGTTTTCAGTCATTGCATACAACAATTCGACCCTCCCCTCATGAAGTATCAAAATATATTTCACCTGAGAATTCCAACTTGCCATCTCTGGAAGAGCGAATATTGTGAAGCTTTTATGGAAAAAATCAGAGCGGCGCAGACCGCGGTTTGACGTTGCCACCACAAAACAACCCTATGTACGTTTGTGACATATTTCATGTTTTTTGCATTGCTTATGATATAAAGTACTTCACATTGCGGATGATTTTTATTTAACATATATACGGTTGTTCTTCAAAACCATGAAATGGCACCATATGACGGATTTGGGTCATTATGCCCAAGACTGTATTTCTGGAATTACTTTCAACTAATAAGATTAGTTTATTCCTCTAGCTTACAATACCATGGTCATTATTTTACTGACATACAATTCTTTTTCTTTTTCAAATAGGCTGACTAATGGATCTGTAAAATGTGTTGGGCTGAGAATTGATCGTGACTGACAGACTCAATACGTGTTTACCATTGATTTACTGTCACACAAACGCCCTATTTTATGACAAGGTAACAGTTGTATTCTAGTGACGCCAACGACATAAGAACACCCAAGATCAATGTGACAAGCATGCGTACTTAACAATATTTACTCTTCAATTCTGGTTAATTGGACTAGAACATTGTTACATGTACCCAGGGAAAGGTAGTTGCGTGCATTGTGCTGTTTCATGCACACATTCATTATTTTTATCTTTCGACGTTGAAATAATATCTTCGAACGCTTATGACTCATGCAACCCACTCCTATAGCTTATAATCGTCAAAGTTTTCTACTTGTCTTTTTGTTTTTCTATTATTTTAGATAGATACAATTCTGGTTCATGGAATTTTTTATTTTTAAGTTGCTATGTACAAGCATGAATAAATGTCAGACCGAAAACAATACCAAACATCCTTCCACGCCATTGCACAAATTTCTATACATATAATTTATTATCCTAAATAATAACACTTTCATTTTGCTTTCTTATCAAACATTCCTTACAGCAGATATTACATATGGAACTAAAATTCACATGCTTGGGTCGTGTATGCCTTTCATGTCAATTTTTTGCTTGTTTGGGAACGCAATTTTATACGCAAAGTAGCAACCGCCTCTCTATGGAATGTATGTTCAACGCAAACAGATGTAAATATGAGATGTGTAAGAGCGAATAGTCAAGAGTTACACCTCCCCATTATATCAGCCACTTCTGCTTTAAAAACAGGACTCTTATAAATCCTTCACTCTTTAAATCAATCAAATGCCTGCTGTTTTATTGTACTGGTTCAATTAAATTTTCTTATTCACAGAAAACATTTTGAATGAAAAATTTAAATTTGACCAAAAGTTTTGAATGGCAGTAGTTAGGCAG
The DNA here is from genome assembly GCA_964020975.1 of Hermodice carunculata. Lineage (NCBI taxonomy): Eukaryota > Metazoa > Annelida > Polychaeta > Eunicida > Amphinomidae > Hermodice > Hermodice carunculata. Next base: position 63,847,125 of record OZ026613.1, read on the forward strand.
AAGTCATCTGTTTTTTTGGCCGCTGATCTGCTGTTGACCCACACAAACAAAGTTAATGGCTCACAATGACGCCGGGCAAGAAAACGGTTAACGCAAATGGTGTCACAGGGGTTTTTGTCCTTGAAATGTGAGCAATCTTTCTTGTCAAAAAACAAGTATCTTGAACACTTATGTTCCAATGACACTTCTTGATGACAAAATAAACCTTCGCTTGTGTTTGCCAGGTAGTTGACTAACCATATTTGCACTCCCACGGTTTGTATATGTTGGGACTTGCGTAATGTGTTTAATTTTAGGTAGCAGAATTGCAATGCAAAGGTCAAAAGTCCTTTGTGCAAAGGCGATGGTTCACCAAATATACATGTACTTTGTTGATGTGTTGTCATTGGTCGTTAACAGCCATTTTGCCATCAACGATACATTGTCAGCGTACACTAAATTCTGCTACAGTCAGGAAAAGTTTATATGTGTGTGTGTGCGTGCGTGCGTGCGTGCGTGCGTGTGTGTGTGTGTGTGTGTGTGTGTGTGTGTGTGTGTGTGCGTGTGTTTGTGTTTAGCATCGGCAGGTGCCCTGCGGTATTTTGTCTAACTTCATGGTGGATTACTTCTAGAGACTATCAGATAATATGCTTAGGATTTGTCCCGAGTCGCATTGACCTCTTGTATAAGACGTATATCTGTAGACACGTAGGCACGCCAGAAGTAGGCAATCTGGAGATAAAGCTGCCGGGACACAATCACGCCACCAGCTTAAAATTTCCATGTACCCCACAGGACAAAAACCTAATGCAGGATCCCCTTTCAGCAATATGACAAAAACTGTCGGTATGTGTATTCAACCTAGGACCTGGAAATTGCATAGGTTACCTAGTTTGTATCCTAATGACAGCAAAATTGAGTATGTGGAAAAATATGAGTATTTGGGGTACATTATGTATAATCACATGCCTGATGATTTGGATGTTCAAAAACAAATTAGACACATATGTGTGGTCGTGCAAATATGCTCGTAAGAAAATTTGGGAAGTGTAGTACTGATGTTAAAGTTTTGTTGTTTAAATTATGTTTGGGTAACTCATACTGCAGTCAGCTGTGGGCCAATTGCAAAGGCTCGCAGATGCATAAAATGAAAATTGCATATAATAACTGTCTTCGTATATTCTTTGACCTGCCTAGAATGATTAGTATAAGTAACGCATTTATGACTATTGGTATCCCCAGTTATGCTGAATTTTCTACGAGAGAACTATACAGTTTTTGGAACATAGTTGAAACCAGTGAAAATTTGATTATAAACAGTCTTGCTGGCTTATGGCTTAAGTTTAGAGAGCTATATGTATTTAAATGGTGGCATGATGCACTGTATATATAATCGTATGGTACAAGTGGTGGATACATTGCTTCAAATATGTATATATACATATATTATTTCACTTTCATTTCACTGCCTATTTGTATTTATACTGTAGAGTTTTTATGTCTGAAATATACTTATCTTATCTTAAAAATACTATAATTAATTTGGACAACAAAAGACATGTATTGTAAGCATAATACACAAACACCCAGACACACACACACACACATATAATATACATATTCAAATATAAATATACGGAGTCTTTTTGAAGTCAATAGACTAGCTTGTCCTTACTTCATTACAGATACATGAAGCCTGGCAACCTGCTGATTTGTAATGATTTTTAAAATAGTAACACTTTTGGTGAAAATGCGAAAATCTGGTGCTCTCATATGAATCTTTAGGAAACTTACTCTCAAAAAAAAAGAAAAAAAAACATCTTCTGTTTGTCACGTTTACACCATTTTGTCCATGTACGGGTTAAAAACAGCAAGTCTTCTAACCTTGGCATGTCTGCAAAGAGCAAGTCCGTGCATCCTGATATGATGTGAACATAACCAGGTTATCCAATGGGAAAAATACGGAGTTCGCCCGTAATTGAAAATTAGAGCCCATTATAGCCACGACCTTTGTTGGTAAGATCTTGTGTTCAACAGCTTCTTGAGAGGACTTGCTATAGGTCAATATAGTGGTTGACAGTGAGATGACATGTACATACAGTCTTTATCTGTCTTGAAGTTTGTGGGTCAGGCAATTTATAGACTTTATACCATCATAATAGTCAAGTAATTTATAGACTCAAGACTATAATATGTACTCGGTTATAAAACAAGCAAGCAAACATCTTAGCCACCAAACTTGCTTTTAACTTCTTCAATATTCTATGTCAGAATTTTGTCGAATATGGAATGTTACGTTTTACCCATTCAAGCCGTTTTCAAAATTCAACACCACAAGTAGCTCCTTAAACTTGTTTCCAATGTGTTATTTATGCGGCCACAAGACTACAATTTCCAACAAAGCTCTTAGCACTTTTATTTGCAAGCATGTGTCCTCTGTGCTCGCACAGTCGACCCGAAACTAATCTAAATTTTATTATCTTGGATTTTACTGTATAAATACATTTGTCCGCTCACGCATATTGCAGGTATCAATGTAGAAAATGGGGATCTACTTCTTTGAAATAACAAACTAAGTCACACAGTCCAGCATTCTCATTGCTTCTTTTTTTTACCCAAGAGTTGGTTTTCGGTCAAATCAATTCAATTGGTACCATGCACGCACAGCACAGGCACACCTTTCCACTGTTCAATTCTGACTTTGTGAGCCTGCAACTACATTATGTATCCATGCAAGTATAAAGTAAACAAATACAGTCCTGTGATCTTATGTATAACTGGTCTTTCATCTTAGAGCACAGAAAGCGCCGCGGCTTTTGTCATCTGATGAGCTCACAAAATATGTCCATTTATCTGACGAGCAAATAAGGTTAATCAACATGTACGACCTTTTTTGAATAGAAGAATAACATTCATTCACATGTTGCTACCGTGTTCTTTGCTTACACAGACCATGTATTGATTCTTTAATGGTATTATTGTTAAGAACAGATACTTCAAATTTTTATGCTTTCAGTGCAGTAAAAAAGTTAAGTCAATTTTTAAATCAGTTGCCAAATAATGTTCTCCTGATCAAGCACTTGCTACATGGAATCATGCAAAATATTTATTAGGTATTGGAATTCCAAGTTCAGACAAGGGTCAAAACTCATAATATAAGCCAGAAACAAATTTACCTAAATATTCAATGTCAGAACAAAAATCAGGAAAACTCTTATCAGTAGCGAGCTATTTATATTAAAATGTTTTAAATATAGACCTCTTTATAACTTACATAATATTAAAGCCACATGATTACGTAATGTGCGATTTATAGTAGCAGAATACATATTTGAGAACTTCTGTTTGATCGTAGGTACATATTAAGCCGATCAGCACAAAGGAAAAGCTGGCACAAAAGTATATGATCAGACTAAAGAAATTTGCAGCAGTCTGACACCCACTGTGTCGACCACATGCAATTTGGATATTTTATAAATACAGATTTAATCATGATCGTGAGCAGCAAGCGAATATATCAAGCTCAAATCGCTAATGCAGACAAAGTTAATGGGTTTCTTTCAAAATATAACCATAAATTGTTTATGGTTCCACATTGCGTGTATATACGTATATCGCAATAGGAAAAGTAGACATAGCATATTGCAAACAGCAATTGAGTTGCCAATGGCCATATGTGCTTCATAATCAAAATCAGATAAACTGTGGTTACAGGAGTAACCTATCATACTATACATTTGAAAAACCCTCGCATATTGTTAACTTAGCAAGCTTCCGCTGGAGGTTCTTTTTTCCTTTTTTATTATTTTTTTATTTAAGAAACGAAGATTAGAACACGTATATTAGTCTATGGCAAAATTTGCAATTGCTTATTTTGTAGCATAAATGCTGCAGGAAAGAACACAAACTACAAAATCGTATACCAAACTGTGTTATTGATGTCTATGAGCTTCTGAGACTTAGTTGTCCATCTTATGAAGTGCTCTTTACCAGCATGTTCCAGTCTGTTTGTATTTTTAAAATGGTACCTTTCAATTGTGCTGAGGAATCTCCGCACTGCCTTCAACAAAATTCGAACAAAGTTTAATTTAACAAGGTTTTATAGAAACCAAAATTTATAGTCCCCATATTATAATCTTTTAGCATGGAAATGTAGGGAATTTGTACAGATTATCCATGGGTTGTCCGTATTGGAGGTAACGGTTTCAATTGCCGTGTCACTATTGTTTTTGAATCTTTCGCCTGTTTCTTCTCTGGAGACTTTCTTTTCTTCGTATTTTTGATGTTACTCCTACCCCTGTTGCTAGCTGAGTATGTCCGTCTCCGTCTACTTGATCCCCCGCGCCCATTTTTGCCAAATATGATGGCAAGCGTTGACACCTGCGATTTCTTGGCTTCTTTCATGGGTTTGACTGGCGGCGGAATCACTATTTTTTTGGCGACAGTACGAAAGGACGAGGACTTCTGGTCAGCGAGAATAGTCATGAGTGCCGCGACATCTACAGGATTTACATATTCTTTTGCTTTATTTACATCAAGCTGACTTTGCACGAACTCTGTCGGTTGGCTCTGTGGTTCTGCAATATAATCAAGAAGTTCTAAGGCAGTGTCTAAAGATTTGGATGTGAACGGAGATTGCTCGGAAGAATTGATCGCAGGAAGTACAGTTGGGCCGTCCATAGAGTCTTTGTTATCGGGTGCAACTATATCAGACCTGACTGTCATGTTGGTACTTGATGTTACATCAGTGGTGGATATGTGGCTGGACGGCGAGTCTGTTTTTGATGCAAATGTTACCTTTACCTTGGGAACAACATAAGCAGATGAAGCCAATGGCGTTAGTTTGCCTCTCATTCTGTTACTCATATTTGCCAGAGCTTTGTCTCTTTTGGCCCTTACCAATCTCTCCCGAACGCCAATTTGCGCCCACTGATCAATGGAACGAAACTTATTGCTATCAAATTGTTCAGCGTTGGCGTTACCGTCCTCAAGTAACACACCAGATATATCTGAAAACCCCATCCGCCTGGCAGTTAACAGTGGAGTGAGACCTTCGCCGTCAGGCAAATCCACGGACAAACCGAACTTTTGCATGGCCTTCACTATCGACCTTACCGCCTCTGTGTTGCCGCTCCGCGTGGCGTGATGGAGCGGAGTGAGACCCAAATTATCTTTTTGACAAAAGTTGACATCTCCCAGGACAACGTCAAGAATTAAAGCAATATCATTCGATTTACCAATGTAGCATGCCCAAGACAAAACATCTCGGCCTGTTGTCTTATCTACAAAACTACAGTCAGCACCACGTCTCAGCAAAAACTTCAGCATTTTTAACCTTTTAATTTCGTCATCTATCTTCAAGGCAGTAATTAATGTGTTCTGTCCTTCCTCATTTACAGAATTTATAGGGATGCCATTATCTAGTAAGTATTTAACTTTTCGCAGACGGCATTTATGAATGGCATGAAATAAGCCTCTAACCATGGTATATGGCTTACCGCCCATTGACCAAGGTCTTGGTGCAGGATATGCATTTTTGCGTCCGAAGATAGCTCCCCTTGTGTCCATGGTACTGTATACACTTATATCCCCCAAGGGATAAGAAGCAAATTTTTGTCTTTTCATGATGGTGTTCAACTTTTTCATCGCCAGTAAATGAATTTAGCCGGTCGTTTCGACATTCCAACATTAAAGACTGCCCGACAGTTGTGGATAAAACTATCGGCGATCGATAGCCAGTGCATGACTTCAGACTTTTTACGCGTCTGGTCTGCTTTTGTCAATTTTGCACAAATAAATGAGAATATCCACTGGTCAAAGGTAACAAATGTCAATAGAAATGTAGTCCTTTCTTCTTCGTCACACAACAGCCATCTTGATACGTCTCTTGTGGGTGCTGGTCCGCGTATGCAGTCTCCAGGCACGTCACCCATGCAGACGCGTCTGATATGAACACTGACCCAAGTAGAAAGTAATTGACCGTGTGTACACCTGTGCTTGCATTGCCACTGCCGCAGAGACCAATCAAATCCTGCGAGGGACCGACCCATAAGTACAATAAGGTACTTTTCGCCACAGTCTGTTCCATAAAAATATACTTACTCTAGTGGTTGATTTTTTTGTACAAGATTAATGTGATGTGTTGTGTTAACTCTTCTGATGAATACAACTGGAACACGACGACTGGAAATGCTATATTAGATTGAAAGCGACTGATCTAATAAGACCTAGTACATATTTCTTGTGTCCAAAAAAGGTGACGTATGTGCAACCATTGAGCACTTGAGTTGCATATGACTTTCATAAATATGTGTATGTCTGGTTGTGTTTTCAAGTGAACATAAAATTATTAGGAACGACTAACCCTCCCTGAGATTGCCTACAACAGCATGACTCATCTTTGACTCAACACACCGAGTTTGCCTGTGTAATAAACAACTTTTGTGTAGTACATGTTTACAGGGGTCGTCGAATGAGACACTTTCAGTTTAACCGTTTCAAAAGTGGTGTTTTCAGGAAAACTCATCTTCCTAGACTGTCTTGGTCGTGGTTAAGGCATATTTTACGCGACAGGAGGCTCTGACCCTCCCCCCTCTTTTGTTTGTTTGCTTGTTGAGAACCGTTCCGGTCAAAGAATCAAGGTCCTCAGATCATGGCAAGTATATAACATAACAGCATGCGTTATCCCTTGCCTAGGTTAATTTGTCCCTTTGCAGAGAAAGTTTCTAAACGCAAAACTAGAATGGATAAATTCTTTGTTTCAGTTTTATATACTGCGCCCAGTTTGTGTTAGAAACATAGACACATCGTAAAAATATAAAATATGCGAAAATTATGAACCGAACCAAATTGCAGTGGCCATCACCTTGCCCTTTGCACATAAAACACATTTTCTTTGTCAATGAATGCTGGTGTTTGTGAGTGTTTCGATCATCATCATCATCATCATCATCATCATCATCATCATCATCATCATCATCATCATCATCGTCATCGTCATCGTCATAATAATAATAATAATAATAATAATAATAATAATAATAATAATAATAATAATAACAATAATCTATTCTCTGAATTTACAACGGGGGCTACCGCAGAATTGGTCCAGCTGGCGTGAGGTTGGTTTTTTTGGAGGGGGGGGGGGCTGTCACTAAGAAATCAATTTGAATCATGGCACTCATACACTGCAGATATCCACGAAGAAAATTTAAGACTGGAATTTGTGATTACTACGTGAAATTGTTAATCAATTCCACGGCATGGCTTTGGAACTTCTGGATTGCTTACCAGCTTGACCGTGCATACACACACTTTGTGCATTGACTATTGTGCCTGTGCAAATATGGTTGCTTTCCTCCTCTTGAACAAGAAATTACCATGTCTCGGATGCGAAATCGCCATGTACATTTTATCCATAACATTGTGCGTTCCTTTTGAGAGAAGAGAAACATAGATAGTTTCGATTTTGTTCGTCCCGCCGCTAACTGTTATTAGCACTATGTCCACAAATGGCTGAACGGATTTTTATTTAATCAAATTCCGCACAAGGTATCCATCAGGGAAATAGCAATAGATACGTGGATACCTTGACCACTGATACGTTGGAGAGACTCATATAAGTCAGCATGCGTTGATGTTTGCCTTGGATATACATGACCTAACGACAGATCATGGAATTTATACCACCAGTGACACTTCCTGGCGAAAAAGGCACCCAAACCAGGCGGGACCAAACGCCGATATAGCGGCTTGTACTTTTCCCCATTAAAACCACTGGAAACGCTCCAGTACCATGCATGCGGCTTGCCTTTTTCCCGTCAAGAGTTATGCAGGTGATTAGTGAACGGCTTTTCCTGACGCATTTTGAATGCTCAGTCCCCGGATAACAATATTAACATTGGATTGTTCTTGTATTTTTAACCAGTACATACTTAGATTGTTTGGAAAAAAAATGTAATACATAACACGAATGAAGTCTGCTTTCAAAACCTTACGCTTATAGTCCAGTGCATGAACATAATTGTACCCCGCAGCAATGCACTGGCCCTGATCCCGGTCCATTAACGTCTTACAGTGTTTGGAACCATGGTTTTCGCATCTTGTGTACTGTAAATGTTATGTAGCAATCGTTTACTTATTCAGTCACAATCAAACTACATCTAAATACATATATGTTTATTTTGGCACGGGTTTAAGCTGCAACAGAAAAGTACAACATCAGCATGACCGTGTAAAAGACAGTTTGGTCAAGACCTCCTACTCCCCCAGAGTACATACAATGGAAACTTCCTATCAAAATTACCTTAGCGACTAAAAAAATGTAGTCTCAATAGAGGAGTGGTCTTAATTGGAGGATCTGTCCTTTGATATAAACAGTTTTTGGCTGTTATCTGTGACGGAGTAATTCTCGAAAGCTTATGTCTGTGTGCCTACACAGACATATTGTTTTTCTAGGAATTCTTTCTTTCTTTCTTTCTTTCTTTACAGGCAAATTTGACCGACATTTCATTTGAAAACTATTATACACAGAAACTCCAAACTTGGCATGATTATACTTCCATACATGACGTCGAGTTTTTGTTAAGAGGTTCAATGGTTTTGAAAATTATGCAAATTAGGGTATTTGAAAATTTAAATCTTGAATATCTCCAAAACTGTTATAGGTACAGGAGACCAATTCAACCTCAATTAATATGTTTGTAACACTGCACATTTTTGTAATTTACATGTAACCTGTAAAGGTAAAAGGTCAAGGTCATTTGGACTTTTGAAATTTTCACCTAGCCATAATTCTGTTAATTTTTATCCAATTTTGATCATGTTGAGCTTAAATTGTAGCTATTGTAACGCTGCACATTTTGCTTATGTACATGTGGCCTCCAAGGGTCAAAGGTCAAGGTCATTTCGACCTTTGAATGTTTCTTCCAGCCATAACTTGGTCAATTTTCATCCAATTTTAATCATGTTGGGCTCAACTTGTAGGTATTACAACACTGCATGTTTTTGTGATAACATGTAACATCTAAAGGTCAAAGGTCAATGTCATTTGGACCTTTGAAAGTTTCATCTGGCCATAACTTGGTCAACTTTTATCTGATTTGGTTCATATTGGGCTTAAATTGCAGGTATTGTAACACTGTATATCTTTATAGTTTACAGATGACCTCTAAATATTGAGGAATTTTTGTTAAATTTTTATGCTGGGACACACACATTTGCCATAGAATTAGATATAGCAGCAGATAGGCATAGTGTTGTGGGTTAAGTTGTTAGTGCTAGCCAGCAAGCTAAGCTGGGGAGGTTGACAGCAGTATATACTGGGTTGAGTGCCTGCCAGCAGTCCAGGTGGCTTTGGGACGCAGGGCCCAGGACGCAGAGCTTGGGGCGCACAGCTGGGACGCAGAGCTTGGGACGCAGAGCTGGGACGCAGGGCCCAGAACGCAGAGCTTGGGGCGCACAGCTGGGACGCAGAGCTTGGGACGCAGAGCTGGGACGCAGGGCCCAGGACGCAGAGCTGGGACGCAGGGCCCAGGACGCAGAGCTTGGGGCGCACAGCTGGGACGCAGAGCTTGGGACGCAGAGGGGTATATAAGGGGCACATCCCAGTAGTTGAGTAGTTAGTGATCAGATGAGGCCTGAGAGTTAGTTGTCAGATGGGGCCTGAGAGTTAGTTGTCAGATGAGGCCTGAGAGGTGTAGTCAGACAGTCGCCTAAGCCAGTTCAGATTTTGTACAGCACTGAGCACTACCAGCATCTGTATTGTCATGATGGCAGAAGTTATCATCTTCAATAAATGGTTGAAACTGCAGACTCTATCTTGATTAAGTGAAAACTTAACAACTGGTGGCAAGCGTTGGATGGACCTGATAAACCCATTTTCATTAGGTGCAAAAACCTAACAATATCATAGGTCAAGGTCATTTGGACTTTGAAATTTCATCCAGCCATCAGCTTAATGGAATATGAAGTACCACAGGACAAGAGTTGTAGCAATTAATATTTACAACTTTTGAAGCAAATATTCTTTTCTAGTCTCCACATTGTTTTTGTCATTCAACTTCCATTCCAGTTCCCGACAAAAGTAAGATCTTTGCACTGCTGTGTTAGCCACAAGGTATCAAACTTATCAGCAGCATACAGTAGTAAATGCTGCACTGGAATGTCTCCAACGTTAGTGGTGACATATTTAGCAGTATCGTGTTTCATTTTGCGTGTAGAATGTTAAAATTCAACGATTCTGTGTGCAAACGTTTCAATCACGTTAAGGTTTCCATCTAAATTGGCAAGGCAACATACGTCATCGAAATATTTAATCATTGCTATTGCTATTATAAAGTCTGCCCCAAATTATATTTTTGAGTCTTTGCGCTCTAAATTTTATGCCAAAAATAAGAAAAGGGCACCTTAACCATGGAGCGATTGTGGAGTCATATGTATTGTTAGTTTGTAATCATAGGAGTAAGACAAGTGCTGTCTTGTCATCCATTGTGTTTGTAAGTGTAAAGACGAGTTACTGTGGCGATTGTAGAAAAGTGGCTTTAGGTGTCATTTTTTGGCGCAGTTATTGCCTTCTTTATGTTGCTTTGCAGAATCAGATATATAAAGATGGCTAAATGTGCCAAAGTCACAAATGGAAGGTCACATTGTACCATTCAAACTCTGCATTCTTAGCATTTTCTAAAAACAAAAGCTTTGAACAATATTTTTCGACGCAAATATAGTGATTTAAACATATAGCTATGTGCAGTTTGGTAATATGGAAGGTATACGGTCTATTTGATCATGCCATTGAAAACGTAGGCTAGTGTAAGTTACTTCCAATTCAGTTTGAAAGTGGCATGTCTGATGTCAAATTCGCACTATTTAAACTAGGCCTATTGCATATCAACAGATACTTTGGATTTTTTTCCATCCCTATGTATCAGTTTTCAACAACACCATGGAATTGAGAAACGCATTTTTAACGTCTGACAGTGCACACTGGGTGTAATATGTTAAATTCCAGTTTTCCACAAAGGGTTTATTAACATTTTTGGACAATGTACTGTTATGTCAAAGGACAGAAAACAAATGAGCCGATGGCAAGCGACAATAGTTCTGAGTTGGCAGATTATATATATATATATATATATATATATATATATATATATATATATATATATATATATATATATATATATATATATATATATATATATATATATATATATATATATATATATATATATATATAAACTACTTGTATTTGCATTCATTGTCTATAAAAGTCACTTAAAAAGTGAAAAAAAAACTAAAAAGTTTAATTATTGATATTTATTTAAATATGAACTGAAATGGAGGACAGCTAGTATCAAAGAAAAAAACTACCTTTGTTCAAAAATTTGTTTGGCTTGCTATTGCAGACTTTAGTTAACATTTCGGATTTCTGTCATTGTCTAATATCTCATATTTTATGCAATTTTCTTTCTGTATAAAAATGTGATGTATAACATAGCATTTACATGTGTCAATAAAAGAGAAAAATATATGTGCTTAACGTACAAGACATTTGTAAAATTGACATCCAATTCCTGAGTGTCTTTTACCTCTAAGTCTATTTACATGTTTGCCTTATTCTACCTGACAGTGTCAAGGGGATCATGTTTGTGTCAACGTTATGCCTCAGCTGACTGATGCCCTGTCACAGAAAAATTGTCCCTCTTTCACAGATTAGAGGTCCGTATTGTTTTTCTTATAAAATATATTAAAAAAAAAGAAAAAGAAAAGAAAAAGAGTTGTTTGGAAAGGCCAACGCGAAAAAACTAAGTAATCTAATTTAATTGTCATCATTCTGAGATTTCCGACAACTGGAAAAGTTCTTCCCCTACAGTGCTGCATGAAAATGTCTCGGAGTCGCCGGATTTATAACGGTGCCATACATCTTATGTTCACAGGCAGTGAAACCAAATTTACAACAGTGCTAAATATGCCATACGTCTATGTGCAATATAATGTTTCTGCGGGATTACATCCTTGTATTTCCAACATTGGGATACGATACGTTTAAATTTAATCCGTTGACAATCAAACTACTCAAAACCATCCGGATGTGAAAGTATCGTCCGCTCCAATGTTGGTACTTTAAATTATCGCTCGCAGGAAATATTTGAAGAATGCTCTGCTGACATATGATCTGATGACCATCACCAAAAAATTCAATTCCTGAAATGCATATAATCAAGACAATAATAATGTATTTTCAATACCTATGATGTTAGTTCCCCTTAATACCACCAGCGGTGCCACCATGACTGAACGTCATAGTCTTTTGTCTGTATGATATTCCTGTATTGGTATATTGATAGATGTGACTAGGTTCAGACATAGTTACCATATCCGCCCCCGCCCCCCCCCCCAAAAAAAAAACAAACAAACAAAAAACAAAAAAAAACAAAAAAAAACATAATTTTCTGAGATGTATTCCGTCCCAGACATTGAGAAAGGAGATCAAGGGCATCCATTCCATATCACGCAATATGAAACGTCTACATATGATACACGTCATCTGTGATATGTTTGGTATCATAAGCCTTATTGTGTCTCAACATATTCATTTTAATGTATTTTCAGCACATTTTGGTCCATCTCTTTCGTAATACTGCGGATGATGCTATTGAATTTCAACGGTTTTGCGTCTGTTAGCCTTGGTTGACATTCCTGCTGAGTTTCGTGACGATTCAGTAAAAATACTTCTAAAATTAGCATTCTCTAAATGTTTACATCATGGGCCATATATTACGTAATATTATTGGCGGCGCCACCAATATCGACCTTGACCTTGATTTCCACACACTTATCAGACCTAAAAGTTAAATACAGGAAAGCGCTAACTTGAAAACAGTGGACTTTATCATGTCCAAAGGCAAAAGTTTGCAGATGGACTGACATCATTGATCGCATAAGCTCTGCTACCTATCGTCAGCAGTGGTAACAAAAACGGTATTTTGAGACATACCAGGGGGCAGGAGGCCTGAGTTATGGTGCATGTTGGGCATTTAATTTCCCATCCGCGCCTGCTGGCTTGGTTTCTATTGTATCCATGGTGATGATGAGTGATATTATATCCGCCACGCTCATCTTGCACTTTGGCATGGAAAATGCAAATGTGACGCATTACATCAAGTCGAAACGAGGAAAAGGATCCAGTGTACGTGGAAGGACAGAGACAAGAAAGACTGACATTCCTTCACATATTCAGCGCGCTGAAGCACTACCACTGCAATGCAACACTACATTTACAATTGTAACACCACAGATTGGTCCAATTGAAACACATACACACACACACACGTGTGTGTGTGTGTATGTGTGTGTGTGTGTGTGTGTGTGAAAGGCATGCAGCTATTTATACTTCACAACAAATGTATGTAAAAGAGCAGAGAACTATTTGGTTTGCAAGTTGACTGCATGAAAATAATCGGGACTGGCAAAACTGATAGTATCGTCACCGAGTAGAGAATAACTAAAAGACAAAAAAGGGAACAGACAACTAAAGTTCAGATGCTTTGGAATAGTATAAAGTACCAATATATTTTTTATTTGGTTTTTAAATATTTATTAAATGATCAGGAGAAAAGGCAAAGACCTGTATAATCTCTTCTGAAAGTTAATGTTACACCTAAAAGGTCAGCTCAAACGCGTATCAGCTCGCGAAATCTCCACAGAAGACATATGATGTTGACATTCAAATTTAAGTTGAAAAAAGAAGGTGCCAATGCTTATATTTCAACATTGCTGGGAGGGTTCTTGATACCTGTTCCCAAGACTTGAAGTATCAGCTACGTTTTCAGTGCCTTAAAATTTGTTTTATAACCCTTATTTCGTAAAACTGAGACATGTTCTTTGTTGCCACAGCCTAAAGTTGGAAATGTTTTGGTGTGATTAAACTGAAATAACTTTTACGTGCTAATATTTAGAAGTTCAGTTCTGGAAAATTGCCTTTTTGGGGTGAGCATATTCTGTATACTGGGCGGTTTCAATATGGCGTCTCTGATCACAAACCTTTTTTCAGATGGTAGAGAAACTTTGTTATTTGACACATTGACCAGCTAACTGTTAAAGAATTTCATTTCGTTCGGCAGCATTTCATTTATACAGAAAGTTGTCTCCATTTGGGAGCTGGCTCCAGTCAGTTTATTCTTATTGTGCAATAACAATAGGTTAGTATCAAGCTTGGGAATTAATGCTTTACTGAAAGAATGAGAGGTTAGATATTCTGTAAAATAATCAACGAGGAGCTTTAGCTTCGAGTGGATTATTTCATTGAATGCACGGCCTGCAATTAGTAGCTTGTGCTTTCATGTCTTTCTTTGGTCTACAAATGGCTACAAACAATCCAATTAATCCGATATTTCAGCACAAAAAGTTATTTTAATTTCAAATAATCCACAACTAGAACAATGGATGATATACAAATGTTCTAAACAAAGATAAGGGCTACGCTTTTAATCTGCGGACACATTGTCTTTGCTTTTGTTCTAAAAGGTAATTTGAGCTGGCCCGTGTTGGCTTCAATCCTCGTAAAATTCTTGCGTGCAAGAAAAGTAAAAAACACAAAATGTCATGGCTAGATAATATCATCAGAAAGGAGATCGAGATTTTGATGAAGACAATAAGACAGAGATTGACAGACAATCGAGGAGGCATGCTTTTAGTTGCACGACGAGACTAGTCCACTCTCATTTATGGGCAAGGGACAAAGAATAAAAGGTAATTCATTCCCAGCAAAAAATTTGGGGGAGAATCAAGCAACGGGTTTATGTTCGGGGATGGGAATCTTTTTGTCCTATAGGATCCATGTGATTGTAAGACTCTGGTGAAAACATGTTTTATTTGATGATGATGATAACCACGACGACGACGACGAAGAAGAAGAAGAAGAAGAAGAAGAAGAAGAAGAAGAAGAAGAAGAAGAAGAAGAAGAAGAAGAAGAAGAAGAAGAAGAAGAAGAAGAAGAAGAAGAAGAAGAAGAAGAAGAAGAAGAAGAAGAAGAAGAAGAATGTCCCGCGCTTCCGACATGAAAATTGTCCAGGTCAATAGTTTCGTTAACGCATGCCGAGGAAAGGCTTTTAAATCATTCGTAACACTTATCTTTGAAACAGTTAAAGTGTGTCCAAAATATACTGCCCTGTATGGATACTACATTCATGATGTTTGCACAAAGTCGGAGCCAGGATAATGTAGGAATATCTGGTACTACATTCCTATTTGTATTTGCACAAAGACGGAGCCACGATCCTCCCACCCAACTGAGGATTTCAAACATTTTTGTCTCTACTGCCCTAAATATGTCCAGGAGAGAAAGAAGCTCCTGCTTACCATCACTCCTTTGTTAGCCCCTGGTGTTAATCCAAACCTGATAATGCATGTTGCAAGTGACAGACTATGTAGTATTTTACTGTTCGGGAGTAAAGAACTTTCAGAAGAATGCAATACAGTAATTTTCAGAGCAATGCAAAATTTTGTTGTTGAAACACGCCGATTTATATTGTAACCGTGTAGTATCTTATCATATATATGTATCCCGAAACCAGCACATACCATTGCAGTGTATTTGTATGTTCAACGTATGTACCTTTAATACTACCATGTCCTCTATCGTGTCTCCACAGGTGGGTCGACAATGACAAGGCGGGAAGGAACACCCGAGCTACTGGGCGCACTGGCGGCTCCACAGTGGCAGTGTGAGTTTGCAGCCAGGGTGCTTCAGCCGCGCCCAGCAAGCTATAACCTCCCCTTCAGTCGCTCCCTGTGCTGAGGACGAATTAGCTTGCTACTAAGCATATTCGTGTATATATGCATGTTTTCTTAATTGGATTGGAATGTTAGATATTGTTTTTGTTGTTTAATTGTATTACAGCATGTCTACCAGAGTACATAGTCACATGTTTGTACATTGTATTGTCCTATGCGTCTTGTATATATCATTTTGTGCGTCTCCGTGTCTGGAGAACCCCTAGATTAGTCATATTTCATGTACTATTGGGTAATCCAGTGAAAATAAATATGTTTAAACTAAAAAAAAACTAGATACCGTGGGAATATTGAGTTGTCAGCTCAGAGATCAAGGGGGCAGCACCAACTGCAAACATGTTCAATACCACGGCCACCAGACCTGTGCACCAACAAATAACTGTCTAAATACACGAACAGAATCAAAGATTAAGGCAATTTCCCAGCATGGCTGTGAGCTTGCAATTAACGCTCTTTTCGGGGAGGGGTGGCGTGGGGTGGGTGAGAAAACCCTAAACCAACTGATTCTCTGTACGTCTCTATCAGTGTTTTCTCTTACTCATCGTACAAAAGAGCAATGCTTTCAGTCTGAATATTCCTGTGACCCTGTATTCCAGTGGGTCACTTCTGAAATCAATTCACTGCCGTGGTCTTATTGTACCTGTGTGCCACACAGACAGTCTGTCTTTGTTGGGTTTCATTCTTTTTTCCGATTATCCTTTTTTACCAGCAATTTTGTCAGACAATTTTCTCGGAAACAATCACACTTAGAAACTCCAAACTTGGTACGATGGTAGATCCACATATAAAGTCGTTCCTTTATACAAGACGATTGAGCGCATTTAAAATTAAGGGCATATTAGATCTTGAAGAGCTTCAAAAGTATCATATGTAGAACTGCCATTTCAACTTCTATTTATGGGTTTGTGGTGCAGGTGCCAGGTATGCAAAGGACCACAAACAAAAGTTCTAGAATTTAAATTTTAGCCAATTAGGAACACTTCAAAAGTTTAAATGTTGATTATCTTTATAAGTACTAAGAGTAGCGGTGCCATTCCAACGTCAATTTATTGGTTTGTGCTGTAGTTGCGTCCAATGAATCACAAGCAAAAGTTTTAGAATTTTTATCTATGCTAATTGGAGGCATGTTAAAACTTTAGATGTGGAATATCTTCAAAGCTATTATAGGTAAAAGCGCCATTCCTAATTTCATTGACGAGTTATTGAAGGCGCATCAAATAAAGCACAAACAGAAGCTGTAGCATTTAAATTTATGCAAATTTTGGAGGCATACACAAATTTGTTTAGTGGTATTTCTTTACTAGTTTGGACTTTAAAGTTTATTTCGCGTGTGCTCCCAGAACTCTTTTCAAACTTATGTTTCAAATGATCCGCAAGATTACCTACTGTTGCTTCCATACATTCGGTCAATAGTGCACCTTTCTTAAAAACACTTCTACAAAGGAGCAACCTGGCTGAAGATACCACTGCCAGGTGTTCATCCATTTATTTGATATATGTGTGTGTGTGTGTGTGTGTGTGTGTGTGTGTGTGTGTGCGTGTGTGCGTGTGTGTGTGAGTGTGTGTGTGTGTATTCTAGTTGTTCTAGGGATGGTTTAGCAAAGGAGATGCATATCGGTGGATGTTTTTATCTCAAAACCTAACATGTTGCATATGTGATGACTTTTAAAAAAAGGCACAAACAAAAAAAACGTTTGTAAAACATAGATGGCCCCCTACCGTCATAATGTTCGCCCTCATTGCCCTATTGATAGTACTAAATGTGGCAGCCATGACCTTGAGAAGTGGATGTAAAAACCAAATTCACTAAAGTGGCCTTGGAAATTAGGTCAAGGTCACCCTCTTTAAAGCTAATCTAGCCCTAATAGAAGACTATAAAAAACTACAAAATTTAAAAAGCTCTTGCTCAAAACATTCTGCAGTTATCAAGCAGAAACCAAATTAAAAAATGTGGATTGGATCGTGAATTGACTTCATGTCACCCTTGAGGTATAAGAGCAAAGCTATATGCCCCGCCTTCTTCGAAGGGGGGGGGGGCACAAGTAGAACGATTTGCTACAAAGCAAATCTGTCTGTGTGCCTCCAAAATTTGCATAAATTTATATGCTACAACTTTTACTTTTGATTCCTTTGGAAACAACTACTGCACAAACCTATAAATTAAGGTTTATTAGCACATCTACCCACAATAGTTTTGAAGATATTAACCATTTAAACGGTTCAAGTGGGCCTAATTAGCATAAATTAAAATTCTACAACTTTTGCTTGCGGTCCATTTCTGTGACTTTTATTTGTGGTTCATTGGATGCGCTTTTATCACAAACTTAAAAATAAAAGTTGGAATGGCATTTCCACCTATAATAGTTTTGAAGTTTCTCAACATTTAAACTTTTGAAGTGCCCCTAATTAACATATATTAAAATCATACAATGCGATCCATTGGATGCACCTACATCGCAAAACTATATATAAAAGTTGGGAAATTCATCTCTACCTGCAATACTTTTGAAGATTTAAAAGGTTTAAATGCCCCGAATTTGCATAATTTTGAATGCACTTAACAATCCAGGTACAAAAACTCAACATCAAGTATGAATCTATCATCCTACCAAGTTTGGAGTTTCTAAGTGTAATAGGATCCGAGAAAATTGTGGGAAAAATTGCTGGTAAAGAGAATCGGAAGCAGAAAGAAATCGAAACTCAACAGACAAGACAGAGAGTCCTGTTTAATTCTATCAGTTGTATGTCAGAATGCCTTAATGGTAGGACCTATAAAAGACAACTAGGGACCAAAGGCTTTGACCTAAAAACCCTACATGGGTAAAAAAAGAGGCTTCCATTTTTGCTTTGTTCCAAGTAAGTCTTACTAAGTCCTGTGAATGTATTTCTCGAAGCCTGCTACCTGAAGCCATCACCAGCAGGAAGACTCTTATTCGATGCGACAGATATAAACATGGCTGCTCACTCTGATCTGGAACAACTGCTGCACGCAAGGGTGTCAGTAGGTCAGTTGTGGGTGCTAGTTGGCATTGTGCTGATGAAGAGAACGCAGTGCTGATTTTAAACTATGGGATAAAAAATGTGAAATGTTGCAGCTTTATAGCTTACAATCACGTCTACTTGTAGTTTCTGAAGAACAGTTAGCTGCAGTGGAAACCATGTGGTCTTTTGGATAGAATCCTTTCAGGCATCGAGGTCTTAATATTCATAACCAATACAGAACTTCAACCACCTGGCATGCCAGAGCTGCTGAGAAGTGGGGCAAAGCTTTTTTCTGTGGCAAATGTTGCTCCTACGTATTTAGAACCTAACATCCCTAACACCTTGTGTAAAGCCTACGTGCATACAGTCAGAAAACTATTGGATTGAATTTGTTTTGAAGGACATTTGCCCCAGTTTTAAACAGATGAATCTTCAAAATGGGCAATGCCCTCAAAACACCAGACATAATTCTACTGAACACTCCCCATGGTCTTATTGGCCCAGGGGTTTACGATAATAATGTAAACCTCTTCCCTCATTTTCTGTACCACTCTTGTGCGGAGTGTCCTTTGAGTATGATAACAGGCTAGAAGGCCTCCCTAGGACAAATTAAGACAAGACATCTGTTGCCCATCTGAGAATTAGGCGAAATTCTGGTCTGTATAGTAGTAAAAAATGCAAGAGTTTGACTTCAGCCTTTTCATACATGTGCAGACAACATACAACATAAAGAAAACCAACTGATATACAGATACTAAGAAAATACACCATGAAACCCGGAAATAGCACCTGCATTACTTGACATCACACGCACAGTAGCCCAACAGAATAATGTGGCTAAGGAGAGAATCGGCATGTTTACCGTGCACCTGGGAATAAAACAAATGACTTCAAGTAGAAATCTACACGACAGAATACTACTTACTTATCGGTACAGTTTTGATGCATTCAGGGAGGAACTCCCAAAATATTTTACTTCCTCTCCTAAGCCTGGGACTGGTTGGTGTATTTGTAGGATCAAGAGGTCTTTTTCTGGTCATGCCTGATGCCCAAGAGGTCTAGCATGATGGTTCTGTGCCTGTGCAGAAAAACATTTTTACTTTTCACAGATATGTGTATTACCCTAAAGCCCACTGAGCAGATATACAGTTCAGGTGAAATCACAGGTATTACAGTGTTCACTCTCTCCCCCATGCCCTTTACAGGCTGAGTGGATGCAAACAAGATCTTACGGGGCTTTTAGAAATAGGGCATTTTTAAAATAAGAAAAGTAACGACAAAAATGTAGCCCTGTGTGCATTAAGGTGGCATAGGTATGATTTAGTTCAAACCAGGTGATAACCAAAGCCTGAACTTTAATCCATATGCAGAAATGAGGTGCAAGTTATGCTCGAGGTAAAGCTGTCCCTGGTGGAAGATTTCAATTAAAGTTTCACCAATTTCTGTGGGCTTTGGGATTATATGTGGTGGCTCTAGTTACATATCTAAGGTGTTCGAACTTTTCACAAAAAAGGAAGTCAAGGGATCCAGCAGGATTTAAACTGGACGCAGGACAAGTGTGTTGTTTGAATGATAGATCTCAACTATTACACCATTTGGTCAGTTGGAACTGAACCTTTTTGTGTCAGGGGAGGCTTGTACAAAAATTGCAAAGGAGGTTAGAAATATAACTTCACTGCATTTTCTAAAAATGTATGATGAACAATATAAGTTCAAATTGCAAACACATGTTAATTGCCTAAAACAATTTACAACTATCTTGGTTTAAAATACAGCCAATATTTTAAAAGTGGGTCCTTGTTGTAAGAATCACTTCATGCATCAAGTTTTCTTTTTACCACCAACATACAGCTTAGCAGCTTTCAAATTCAAGGACTGTTCCATGACCTCCCAGGACTTTTAACCAAAATTCTAAGACTTCCAACTTGATGGATTTTTCTTTTTTGTGTCTTGCTGTCCATAGTTTTGGGCTTGACCATTTCTCCAGTGGGGGGGGGGGGGTATGAGCTAACCTAACTTTTGGAAGACGATGCATAAAATAATTATTGAAAATTCCAGGACTTTACTGCAAAAACATTGATTTTCAAGGTTTTCAAGGCCTTGAAAAAGCAGGAAGTAAATTCAAAAGTACCTTTAAGGATTTCAAAGACCTGTATGAATCCCAAACATAAGCACTCACTCCTACTAATAGGCTCTCCTGGAATGACAATCAAGTAAAACACAAATACAATGTACTACTAAAATGTAGGATGACACAGAGTAAAGTGAAATATGTATATAATAAAATCAGGTAAATCTCAGTTCAAGGCATAAGTGGTTCTAAACTATCCCAATAATTCTTAACCTGCTATTGGGTTAGCAGAGTCAAAATACTGACAATTGGTTGTCTTCACTAGGACAGCACAAAAGAATATACTGCTGATCAAAATTACTTGGTTCATATATCTCACGTTGGACCAGAGTCCATTGTTCCTATGGAATGTCTGAAAGAGGTCGACATACAATCCTTATAATTAACCATTACAATGTACTTCGATCCTTAGAGCTGCAAAGAAAGGTGTTGGATTGGAATGAATTCACAGATGAACAGTAAATGCCTATGGAAGAAAGCTTTTGAACCAAAATTGGTTTGTTAACCAAATGAAAAGTAGTTTGTAAATCCAGTGAGACAATTTCTGTGCAAATATCTTTATCAATATTTGGTCTTGGTCCTATAGAAGTGTATAAAGGTGTTAAAATTTATATGCAGGATTACTACATATAAATTTGAACACCAGCTTTAGTAATACCAATAACTAACCTGGTAAATAGAACTCTGACATCTGGTACCTTCCCTACCCGACTTAAAGACGCTCAGGTCACTCCTATTTTCAAAAATGATGACCCAATGGACATGAAAAACTATAGACCTGTCAGTGTATTGACAGTAATTTCAAAACTTTTTTAACGTAAATACTCTTTTAGATACACCAACACTGCAACTATACCATGGGTTAGAACAACCAAGTATGGTTTGAAATCTTTTGGGTATGGTGCAGCCAAATTGTGGAATGAACTACCAAATTATTTTAGAAATGCCTCCAGCTTTAATCAATTTAAAAAACTAGTCAGCAACTGGAATGGTGACACCTGCAAATGCATGTCATGAAGATAGATGCCTCTGAAGTGCATGTCACAGACACCTATCTGTGCCAAAGTTGCTGACCAGTGTTTTACACATATCATTATTAGTACAGATAATGGATCACCATAAAAGATATATTTTAACCTCATCCCATATTTATTGTATGTATATAAACACTGTTGTTTTTAGTCACGTATGAATTTTACAACTTATACTCACGTCGGAAAATAGCTCTCCAGAGCTAATGTTTATTGTAAAAAACGACGGACATGAAATAAAGCTTACTTTGACTTTGACTGTTACCTTAAGAAGTCTCTTCATTGACGACTTTGCAAATGATTGGATTTGCTTGATCGCATAACCTGCCAGGTTTACTCCTGCATTTTTAAACAACAATATATCTTTTACTGAGAAAAAATATTGGTCACCTGGTGTTCCACAATGCTTGCAATAATATCTCACTCCAGGATTCCATAATGGCTGGGTCAACCAATACACCACCAAAGTTGATTCATGACAATAGTTTTAATTCCCTTTTCTTCCCCACAAAGTTTAACAAGAGGCCTAGTATCCTGTGCAACCATGGTTTTTACCTCATCCACAATTCCACTATATTTAAATTCATATATAGGGATCAAGAGAATAATGGGTGTATAAGGAGACAAGGACAGACATTTTTAAATGATTTATTATTAGTAAATTTTATGGGACGCTATGCAGACAGATAAATATAAATCAAATGTAATGATCTAATTAATGACAAGGAGAGTGAAGGTTATCACTCTAATGAAATGTAGTTGTTAAATGGGTCGTAACCAAATGTTTGTTTCGTTTTTGAATAAGACAAATGATAGGTCCATGTGGGACTTCTTGTTAGTTGGAAACGTGACTTCCATACAACTATAGGTGGTGCCACCAATATCAAACTCAACTTGTTTAAGTGTGTGTGCGTGTAAACACACTTTTCTGTTTTTCCTAAAGTTCTTTCTTTCTTTCTTCTTTGCCAGTGAATTTGTAAACTTGGCAAGATTTTACCTCAATGCAAGCAGTTTTGCCTTGTTATGCAGAGGAGGGAGATGTTAAAAATTATGTAAATTCGGGGCATTTGAAATGTTATTAAATCTTGAATATCTTCAAATGTATTATTGATCGAGATTTCATTCCAACCTTCACTAGAGGGTTATTGGCCATTAAGCATCCAATGAATCTAAAACAAGAGTTGTGGCAATTAACATTATGCTAATTAGCTGCATTTAAAATCTCGAATATCTTCAAAAGTATTATAAATAGAAACGTCATCCCAACTTGTACTTGGGGGGGGGGGGGGATTTCACTTCAACTTCTACTGGAGGGTTATTGACCATTACAGCTGTAATGGATCTAAAACAAAAGTTGTAAAAATATAAATTATGCTAATTCACAGTATTCGAAATTTTAAATATCTTCAAAACTATAAAAGATATAGATTGATGCATTCCAACTTTAGCCAGGGAGGTGGTGACCACTGCCCACCTAATCAATTAAAAGCAAAAGGTGTAGCAGATTAAAAAATGCTAATTAGCAGCATTTGAAATTTTAAATCTTGAATAGCTTCAAAACTATTATAGAGAGATGTCATTTCACTTGTACATGGGGGTTATTGACCATTGAGCATCGAATGAATCTAAAGCAAAAGTTGAAGCAATTAGCAGCATTTGAAATTTTAAATGTTGAATATCTTCAAAACTATTATAGACAGAGATGTCATTTCAACTTCTACTGGGGGACTATTGACCATTGCACGTGATGAATGTAAAACAAAAGTTGTAGCTATTCAATTTATGCCTTTTCAATCCTCAAACTATAATAGATAGATTGACACATTCCGACTTCTACCAGGGGGGTGCTGACCATTGCCCACCAAATGAATTAAAAACAAAAGGTGTAGCAATTTAAATTATGCTTAGAAGGACCATTCGAAATTTTCCATTTTGAATAATTTCAAAGCTACAACAGAAAGAGATGCCATTCCAACTTCTATTCCTATGTTATGAACTAGTATGCATCTGATGAATTGGTAACCAAGGCTGTCACAAATTTAAATTATACAAATTAAGGGCATCTGAAATTTCAAATCTTGAATGTCTTCAAAAATATGCACACAGACAGATTTCTTCTGCTCTCTGATAGGTGGACACCTGGTGAGAGAAATTAAAAATGCAAAAGAGTCTGAAGTCTGACTCTGTCATCAAAAATATAATATTTAGACCAACCATTCACTTTTATTTATATCTTCTATGACTGTGTAGCTGATTGATCCAGTTAAATGAAGTGAAATGAGAAGGTTCAGTTTCTGGGTGTTTGTATACATGTACTGGATCTGAATTGCGGCTGAGACTAGGTATCCCTAATCTCAGATTGGGACAATGCTAATTGCCTAGCAACAGACCGGGCATGTTGGTGAAAGTGGAACCACAGGGTAGGGGTATGGTGGAAGATGCAGTGTGGCATTCAGTAATATATTCTCTTTAACTGGAAGGAATAGTAACAAGTAAAATCCAAGAAGTAGCTTAAGTTACATGTGCACAACCATTGGATAAAAGTCAGTTGGGGCCACACCTCCATCTCCTTCCTCAATAGCCACCTCAGCTGTGACAGAGCTCTATTTTTAGATGTTGCCAATTAGTATGCGTAAAAGTTCCATAGCTTCTGTATGCATACTGGTAGGTTGTGCCTGTATCACATATTCCTTGAGGCTTGCACACAAGCTTGGCTGGACTGTGTAAGACATACCGCTGTGATTACACAGAGGTTTATGTTGTAAAATTGGACTAGAGTTAGAGTACTTTGAGGCTATTTGAAAAACTATTTTCCATCATCGAAGAGATAAGTTGGGTGCATTGAAGTAAGACTTGAAGCTTGTTACACTGAGGCTGCTCTATCGTAACATGGTAGTACCCATCATACACTGTAGCATGGGTGTACCCATTGTACAGTCGTTACATTGTCGTACCGATCATACACTTGGTATTGAAGTGCCCATCGTACACTGTCATACAGATCATACCCTGTTGTACTTGAAGTACCCACCATACACTGTAGCACTGAAATACCAATTGCACATTGTCATGCCAATAAGCTTTGAAGACGAAACACTGATTTCCTATGCCGCAAATCATCATTGCTAGTTGTCTGTGTGCCAACAGAGACATACTTCCCCCTCCCCCCCCCCCCCCCGAGAAATTCTTTATTTCTTTACCAGCAAGTTTGTCTGCCCTTTTCTTGGACACTATTATAGATAGAAACTCCAACCTAGGCACAATTATACTTCTATATATGAAGTCTTGCCTGTTTCTAATGAAGGGTCATGCTTTTCAAAATTATGCAAATGAGGGCTAATTAAAGTTTTTAATCTTCAATATCTTATATACTACAGTAGATGTGCTTCTGAGAGTGTAGGAGTTCGATCATAGCAAGGTAAAGGTCCTCCAAAATGTTAAGATCAAAGGTCAATTTTAGGTCAAAAATGTCAATGGTCACTTCAGGTAGAGGTCATCTCAAGGTGGAAGGCCACTTTTGATGGCTTTCTTCTAGCCATAGCTACTGTAACCCTGCACATTTTTGCAGCTTACATGTGACCTCTAAAGGTCAACTTCTTTTGGACCTTTGAAATTTTCATCCAGCCATAACTCAGCCAATTTCTGTCCAATTCTAATCATGTTGGGTTCAAATTGTAGGTATTGAAACACTGGACATTTTTTGTACGAACATGTAACCTCTACAGAACAAACATCAAGGTCATTTGGCCCTTTGAAAGTTTCATGCAGCCCTAACATCGTCAATTTTCCTCGGATATGGCATATGTCAGGCTCAAATTGTAGATATTGCAACACTGCTAATTTCAGTAGTTTACATGTGACCTCTAGAAGTCTGAGATCAAGGTCATTTGGACTTTGAAATTTTCATCTGGCCATTAGCTTCCCTCTTTCAGTGCCTATCACGTCTCAAGTCAATCTACTGAAGTCAAACTAGTCTGAACTATCATTAGGATCTCCTGATTTGTCTTCCATGAAAAAGATCTTTCATTCAAGTATCAGCAAGCCTCTAGTTCCAGAGAAAATATCCCAAATCAAAAGCTTTTCTTGGTGTTCATTGGGCGCAATGGCCGCCGCAAAAAGCTGTTGCCTTGGTCCCAAATTTTGCACAAAAGTTTATGGAAAGTGGAGTACCAATGGGCAACTACAAGCCGGTCGGTGACTGCAAACCCCTTGGCCAGTAGAACGTGTAGGTGATGACAATACCCCTTCGGTAGGTCGGGGTTACTTCTGTTTACCCTAATGAAAAAGCTTTGGTGCAATGCAATGAGCAGAGATATCATGGCAAAGCCATTTTACTTTAATGCGGTACTGTGACCTAAATATGTGATCCAGTAATCGAGTTTTCAATGGGTATCGGAGCCTTACGACCAACAGTCATAAATTATTGGTGCCACTACAAGGAGTAATTAAATATTTGAATATACCACGGTATGGCTATTTTTCCTTCAATGCAGCACTTGACCTAAATTTGTGACCCAGTGACGTAGTTTTCAATGGGCACCTGAGGCATCCTTAGGACCAACTGTCACAAATAATTGATGAAGCTGCATTTAATATTTTTAGATATTGCGCCAACCGCGTTTTTTTTTTCAATGTAGAACTGTGATCTAAATATGTGACCTACTTTTCGATACGCACCTGAAGCACCTCAATGGCCCTCTGTGACAAAAATTTGGTCTCTGTAAAGTATTTTTGGAGATATGGTGTGGCAAGGCCATTTTTCCAATGCAGCACTGTGACCTAAATATGTGACCCAGTTTCCACTAGGTGTCCAAGGCATCCTTATGACAAACTGTAATAAACAATGGGCGGCACTACAATGAGTAATTTATTATTTGAATACATCATGGTATGTCCATTTTTCTTCAATGCAGCACTGTGACCCAGATATGTGACCCAGTAACCTAGTTTTCGATAGGCATCTGGGGCATTCTTAGGACCAACCACCATAAATAATTTATGAAGCTACATATTGCATTGTTTTTTTTTCTGCAGTGTTGTACTGTGACCCTTAAATGACCTACTTTTCAATAGGAGATATACATATTAATTTCCCACCCCAACTGCATGCCCGATTGCCTAGTCAAGCTTGGCGGGATATGGCATGATCCAGGTTGGTGCCTGTTGGGACAAGAGAGATATTACTTATATTTTAGAAATAAAGAATATTTATTTAAGGCAGAGGGAATTTTTTCCTTATATATGACTTGGAAAGTACTAGATGAATACCAGTTTGGCATTTATATAACTTAAATTTCCCAAAAAAACGCTTATTTTGTGAGAAATTATTATATCGCCCTGTCTGTGACAGTGACGTAACATGCACATCCCATGTGATCGCCTGGCATCCAACCCCTGCTTTGTAGCAGGTTAATATGCATACAGTGCATGGGCATGTCAAGTATCCAATGACCCCGTGAAAATCTGTCAAGTGAGCGTTTTTGCAGACATGGCATTAACAAGGCATGGACGTCTCCTTTGAAACTTAAAAGCTTCATACACTATTCCACCATAGCGACGCTGGTATAAACCGGTAAATAGTTATACAGTTTTTAGCACCATAAAATGACTAGAGATGTTACTAGGTAAAGTGTACTAAGGGATTAGCTGAAAGCCACCTCTTCCACTGTACTGGATGAAGATTAAAAAGAAAGAAATCCTGCAAAAAGTGAGTATGATCATGGTTTTCAGACTCCAGACGGACTAGAGAAACTTCTCTAGGAGGGTTAGGTACACTTTACCTCGGGTACTTTCCCTCTTACCACTCTAAACACTTTAAGTACTATACTTTGTCATTTCAAACTCCATCTGGACCCAATTTGACCAATGTTCTCGAGTTAGTGTTGAATTTATTAGGTATTTTGTCATATCTCTGGAAACATTTCAACAGAGTTTTGTGTAGCTGTTTTTTTAGAACCTATGCGTTGTAATTTATGCAACGAAGTTCGAACCCTATTGACAAATTCCCTGAAAAAGTGGTTTTTCTAGCAATACGCAAGACTTGTCCGATACAAACTCCATATGCTTCTTTCTCTGGAATGTTTCCTGTCCAGTCAGGGTAGTAGATAACAAATTTGAACTGGTCTGTATTGTCAAATATTTTTGTTACATACTGATCGTTCTTTATTTCCATATCCAGATCTAAGAAAGTAGCTTTTGTATCACTTTCATTTTCCAGATTTAATATTAATTCTTTGGGATACAAGTTTTTCAAATTCCCCTTTATTTCATCTCCATTGCTTAACGCACTCAGGTCATCTATAAATCTTATGCGAGAATATAATCTCCTTGCAGCTGTCAAGTTTGTTTTTGCCAATTCCTCCGAACAATTTTGATTCATAAAAATTTAAATAAAGGTTGGCAATATATGCTGCTGGATCTGTTGCCATTGGTATGCATACTATTTGTTGAGAGACTCTAGTTCCAAAGCAAAAGGATGCACTGTTGATATCTATCATTTGAGCAAACTCTTGGTTCGTGCAAGATATTCCTTTGTTCTTACCTTTATCAAATTTAGCCTCAGCACCAGATATTTAAATATACCGATATGTGCCACTTTTGAATACTTTATCCAACATTGAAATTAACATATTGTTTTAGTCTGTCAAGTTGATGGACGTGCAAGCGACAATAATACCCCTTGGGCCTAGGGGCAAAAACTGGAACATTTAGAATTTATAACTTTTGAAGGCACACCGACAGACTTGCCTTGAATCCTTTTTCTAGTTACCCATCAAACAAGTACTTGTAGGTATTGCAACAGCACACATCTTTGCAATTTACAAACAGGTGAAAGTCAAAGAGCAAGGTCACTAGGCCCTTTGAAATTTTCCCATCTGGTCTCAAATTTGCTCAAACTGTAGATACTGCAACAGTGCATATTTTGAATTTTAAATGCGACCTCTAAGGTCAAGGTTATCTGGCACTTTGAAATTTCTATCTAGCCATAACTTGGTCAATTTTCATCCAAATTCACTCATGTCAGGCACACATTGCAGGTTTTGCAACACTGCACATTTTTAAATTACATGCAACCTCTAAAGGTCAAGGTCATTTGGAGTCCTTTTCATTGGGCTTTATTTACAAGTTTAGAAGAGTTCTAGTTCAAATTTTTTTTTTTTTTTTTTTTTTTTGGTTACTGTTGAAATTAGTGTAAAACATTATAGCAGAGGTCATTTCACCAATTTAGGAGAAAATGAGTTAAACTTAGGAAAAAATCCAACACACATTCCATTCTGATGGTTTTATTTATCAGTTGATGGTACAGGTAACAATGACCTTAAGTCATTCTTTTCCTATGTTGCACATAGTCAATGCATGTCCTGTATTTTTTGGTATGGAAATGTCCATCAGACACATCAACAGGTAAAGCCTTTGGCCACACGCTTTAAAAAGAGCCTGCCTTTGGCTGTTCATCCTTGGCCTGATCCTTCTTGAGAGGGCCCTGAAACACAAAAATCAGACAATAAGCAAATCATCATGATTTGTCCATGCTACTTTTACCATGTTAAAAAACTTATGATCTCACTCTGCCATATTGTTAAATCAAAAATCACTTCATTTCTCACACGCAACTCAACTTGCCAAGATCTGCTGTGCTATGCTATGTTTACCTGGACTTAAAGCATCCACTTATCATTTATAAGGTGGGGGCTTGAAATTAAATTCTTCCTAGCCTTCTGCAGTCTCACTAGTCAGGTTACTTGATTACGGAAGGACATAGTCACTTGCAGATGAACTTTTGATATGGTGAACTAAATATACCAAATACATGTATCTGCCAATGAAAGTAAATTCTACCTTGATCTCCCTTTAGATTTGATACGAGACATGCATATTAATTTCAAGCTACAACTGCATACCTGGTTCTCTTAGTAACCATAATTTTGCCTCGCAAGATGCGGGTAGCTGCCTGTTAGACAAGTGGGATATTACTAATATTTTGGAAATAAAGCATACTCCGACAGGCAGATGAAAAATTCTTCTTGCATCCAGTTTAGGGAGCACTAAATGAACATGAAATAACATAACTAAGTGAGAAAGGTGTTTCTATCCCTCTGTGACATTGATATGCCAGTGTGTCCTCCATGATTGACAGGCATGAATCCCATGCTTAGCTGTGGGAAATTGATATGCATGTCTTGTATCAAATTGCACAGGGAAATCTTATGTTACTGTCCACCTCAAATACCAAACTTTTTGGTGGGAAATCTTGTGTTACTGTCCAACTCAAATACTCTATTTTTGCTGTTTTTAAATCGGATGCTCACTGTACATTGTTCTTATTAAAGTTTTCATCAACCAAGTGCAAAAATAAATTTCTGGTAAGTGACTTCACATCACAAAATCCTGAAACTTACCATGAAACTCTGCTTCTCTTGGTGTGTCTGGAAGCGACCATGGCCAAATTTGCTTGAAGTGTCGATGAACTTAAGGTTGATCTTCTCTGTTGCCTTCCTCTTGGTGTGTACCAGCAGGGACTGAAAATACATTTGCAATTTTTGTCACAAGAACCCTTCACAAAATTCAACTGTTTCTATGACACAAACATATATACAAAGTAAACCAGACAAAGCCCTAGAAACTGATGCCAACATGAATTGGTCTCCAGTTACCCTGACCAGCCATAGGTATCATTTTACCACAACAGCTTCTCTACAATGAAATCTCATCATAATATTCAAATATCTAACATATTCACTTAACGACACACGTTTTGAGGGACAAAAAGTGCATTTTCTCTGTCATTTGATGCTTTTATTAGACATATTAACATACTGGTATTCCGCTTCTTTGTAACCTACCTTTCTCAGGGTGATAACCCTCTTCTTAGGTCCCATACAACAGCCCTTTATCATGACAAAGTCATTGTTGACCTCTCCATAGTGTGGGAAGCCACCCATCGGTGTGATGGTCTTCTCTGTCAAATCATACTCTGTGGAGGCATTGTTCTTGATCACCTTGCCATCCTTTGTGTGGATACCTTGGCCAATACGGTACACTTTCTTATTGATTTCTGTGCGGTGATGGTATCCCTTCTGACCTGCACGGGCCACTGAGTAGGCCACACGACTGGGATGCCAGGCACCAATACAAGCAACCTTCCTCAGACCCTTGTGAGTTTTGCGGGGTAGCTTCTTGGTGTGCCAGCGAGATGTAACACCTGAAACAAAGCTTTCATGAATATTTTCTTACATTTAACAATGCTTGAGCAAATACAACTAACCTTAACCCTATTTTCTAATGGTGTTGTCAGTAGGAAGGCAGCATGGAGTATCAACATTCATGATTTCTGAATGCTTCCGCCGAAGCACATTCCATGTTTTATCATCATACAACACTAATCCTTTAAATTTTACAATCACAATACCTATTCCAATACAGTATGCCCGGATGCTCATTTTGTTTACACTTGTTCCATGTTTACACTTGTAAATTTTGAGACTACAAATAGGAAAGCTTCTAGTTCTGTCATTTGTCCATCTTGGAAACCTGCAAGTACCCTGGTGCCATAACTTTGGTTTTGTTGTGCATTTCAATAATCTTGCATCATACATATAATAATGGTTGGTGTTGCTTGAAAGCAATTTGGTCAAAACAAAGAGGAAATGCATTTTTATGAAACAGTGAAAAGCAAAGCAGCTAATTCCTTTCCTCACAGCTGCAGCATACAGACCTTTGAATCCTTTGCCCTTTGTTACTCCGATGCAGTCAATCATTTCATCCTGTGAGAACACCTGAGTGATGGGGATCTGCTTCTCCAGTTGACTACGAGCCCAGTCCACCTTCTCTGCAATGGTACCACCATTGATCTGGATCTCCATGATGTGTGCCTTTTTCTGGCGCTTCTTCAGGAGCTTCATCTGCAATACAATTATGTCTACATATAACATGGTCACAAGACAAAGACGAGTTAGTTGTCGATCAGGTTCTATACATATGAAACTATTGAGAGAAATTTCAAAATACACAAACTCTGGTTAACACCCACCAAAAAAAGTTTAAAAGAAAATGGCATGTACTGTACAATTTTCCAGTTCAGCCCTAAACTTGATTTACACCTTTTCTCATAAATAAGTGAATGAGCAATGAATGTAATAAGCATATGTAACAAGGGCAGTTGTATTTTGTGGCAATATATAGGCAGTTCCCCGTTTGCCCGAAATTGTATCCGCAATTCTTATGGTACAGGAAGTGTGGCCCAGATAAGCATTTTCTATGACATGGTCAAAATTCTGGGTGGCCTAATTTGAAGTGACATACTTATTCCAAGAAGGGTGAGCACCTAGTTTGGTATCTGTAAGTATACGGAATTTGGCCAAAACAAGCATTTTTTATGACCGAGTCAAAGGTCATGGTCACAGTGACGTAATTTTAGTATGCGATACACCACTATTCCTGGAGGTATCCACACCAGGTTTGGTATCCAGTTCTTACACTAATACAGTAAAGGAAAATCGCCCACAAAAGCATTTTTTACAACAGGGTTAAAAGGCAAGGTCATAGTGACCTACTTTTGACACATGACACACCACTATCACTATCCTAATAAGTATCCACACACCAAGTTCGGTATCCCTAATTCTTAAAGTACTGGAAGTAAGGTCCACACAAACAATTTCTAAGCTGAGTAAAAAGGTCAAGATCAGCAAATTTAAGTATGCGGCACATCCATATCCCAAGAAGTATCCACATACCAAGTTTGGTATCTGCAAGTATTATAATTAAACAAAATCAGGTCCAGGCAAGTATTTGCAGGTGGAAGGACAGACTGATGGGGTATGCCTTCTTTGAATTTGGAGGTTTGGGGTGGGGGGATGGGGGAGGGAATAAAAACCCTGTAGTTTGTAATTTTTGTTAAGTAGCCTGCCTTGACATACTTTGTAAGCTTTTTGTCTCAATATATTAATTCTCCACAGCTTTTCAAGATTTTTTTTCTCCAGTTGCTCATGAACCACATGGACTAGGATATCAAAACATGCAAATTGGCAATTGTTCCCTTGCACAAAACCTTGTTATAACACTGATATCTGACACATTCACTTAATGACAAGTTTTGAGGGACAAAAAGGTTAACTTCTTTGCTACTGGATTTATTTATCTGAAATATTCAGATGTGTGACACGCTTTGTGAGGAAAAGATTGTGTCGTTACAATGAGGTTTCACTATATGTGTGTGTGTGTGTGTGTGCACATAAAACCCAGGTGATAGCCATGTTATACAATTCATGAACTAAACCCTTTAGTTCATCGATTTCCTACCTTCACATTCTAGCTAGTCAGTCCATTTATAGTCAGAGCACTTTCTTTTACAACAACACTTACTTGAGTATGCGCAATTATCCGGATGACCTTGCAGTACTTCTTCATCTTGGCAAAGTCCTTTTCAATCTCCTTCTTCCCTAGATCATCCTGCCACTTGCGTGCACACTTGGAGAAAGCCTTCTTCTTGGAGCGGTACCTGTTGGTTTGGTAAAAATGTATAATGGTCTCATCATGGCACAATGGCCAAGAGCGGAGACACACTACACTTTGTAGGATCCATCACACCTCCAATGGGGTGTGAGCGGGACTCCAAATCTAGGCTCACTGTTCAGTTGGAGCCATTGAGAAAGCCTTAATATGACTACATGAATATTAAACCATTGCTTCTAACAAAACGCAGGTGTCTGAAGTGCAAGCTAGAAAAAAAATGCACATCATGAACAGCAAAATCTTGCTCAAAAAACTGGTAATATGAAACATTTCTTGTAAACTCATTAGATTTACACAAGAATGGTTATACATCATCTTCAAAACCAACACTAACATTTCGGGTAATTTTCAGTTACACTTGTGATACAGGAGCAGGTGATCATTAATGTGAAGACAATAAAAGTATTACATTATGTTTTGAAGGTTTTGGTCAAATCTGTTGTAAAATTGAAAATTTACATCTAACCACTGCTTGGTTTAAAAACAAATGCTAATGTACGCCATTTGCAACATTCTAGTTGTTCTTGTAGAAGTATCTCCTCTTAACGTAAACTCAGAACAATCAAGTCTTTACAATTTTGATTGCCTTTACAACTTCAACTTACTTACCAGTTCTTATAGAACCTGCGTTTGCACTCATCACTAAGATGTTCTGCAAACACAGTCTTGAACGTGCGCAAGCCCTTTGGGGTTTCAATGTAGCCAACCACACCTACCATCACCATGGGCGGTGTTTCGAGGATTGTCACACTCTCCACAATCTCCTTCTTGTTCACCTCTGCAACAATTTTTTGCAGGTTTATTATAATTTGTAGTTTTCACTTCCATTTCATATTATACTGCAGTAATATTTTAGATAGCATCAATATGAAACTCACCTGCTCATAATAAAGTATCCATTATCATTTATTTATTTCATTATTTTTTTTATCAAATAGTGCAAGTTTATGAATACAGCATGAGAAATCAGGCATATCTTCTGGTCTGAGAGCAGTAAATTTACTTCCAGACAAATTATTTTGACTGGACTTGTCCCAATTTGTAATGTGTTTAATGATAGTAACCCATCACACTGTACTTTTTGTTTGTTTTTGGAGAGGTAATTTTTTTCTCAATTGTAACCCTGAAATTAATATCTGTTGTTTAAGTCCGAACAGTCGGACTGTACATGACCAAGCACTCATAATACTGGAGTTAAGTCTCTATTTCACATGGATATCATTTCTGCACGTTTCAACCAAAGAACATTCAACAGTTCTTCATCACTCAACACTAGCTCTCTGCCATTATTAATTCACCACAAGAACACATTACATACTACACATCACACTCTGAACTTAATTATGATGCTAAGGAGGCATAGTTTTATTTTCAATCACAAAATGTATAATGACAGGCATTGAACATCTTCTTTATCAGTGACATTTGCATTTTCTATTAATCTGACATATTGAAATACCAAGGTACAAAGACAGACATGCTACTCCAGTTTGATTTTCTCTATAAAACTTGTAACTTCAATTGACCCTTTCCTGGTAAAGAAAAAAGACAATAAAATCAGTCAAGAGCCTTTGTTAGGGTTCATGAAGAGAAAGCTGTTTACCTGGACAGTATATATTATGTTAAACTGGCTTTTTGAGCTGGAAAGGTTAAAAGTAAATGACAGAGCAACAGTATTGTCTGACATTCTTCGGTGATCCTGGCATTAATTGTTAGGTACATTTTAAATTGTGAGCAGCTCAACAGAAACAATGACTGGTGTCTACTTCCACTTACTTGAACCTGGTCTATCCACTTCACGTACAATATGGGTCATACCAGCCTTGTAACTGATGAAAGCAGTCAAGTGAGGAGGCTTGGATGGGTCATCTTTGGGAAAGGCCTTTACTTTACCCCTATGGCGTCTGCTCCTTTTCTTCGGAAGAAAGCCAAGGGAACCATGGCGTGGTGCCGAGAACTTCCTGTGAGACTGAAATATAGTGCACACACATAAATAATTGAATTCATCACCCTCGAAGTTTACAGTTACATTGCAGGATTAACTGGACCCAGTTCTAGTGTATCTACCAGGAATTTTGAAAGCATGCTGTACAGATTTTGTGTAATCTTGAAATAGGAAAATCTTGTGGCAAAGACTTCTACCAATTTAATATTTGGCTCTAGGTCAGCAGTAGGATTTCAAAATCAATAGCCAAAATTCCAATTTTTCTAGAAAAGATCTACACAGACTTGAAATTGGTAAAATTTCTGCACAAAACTGTACAATTTCGGGGAAACTTCAGTAGCCATTTGCTACTTTTTATAGCCATTGTAAAAATCTTGTGGCAAAGACTTCTACCAATTTTATATTTGGTTCTAGGTCAGCAGTAGGATTTCAAAATTAATAGCCAAAATTCCAATTTTTCTAGAAAAGATCTACACAGACTTGAAATTGGTAAAATTTCTGCACAAAACTGTGAATTTCGGGGAAACTTCAGTAGCCATTTGCTATTTTTAATAGCCATTGTGAAGTCTTAGCAGCATTTGGATATTTTGGCTCCGGCTAGTGCCAATATAGGGGTTCCACTGCAAGGAAAATGTGACTTTGGTGACGTACTCAAGGAATTATTTATACACAATACCCCTTTATCCAAAATGTCAATTTTTTATATCCATCTCAACACCCATTTCCAAAATCAATAACTTAGGGTAAGCAAAAAGCACACTTTTCAGAGAAGGCACACATTTTATATTTTAATAATTGGAGAGACCCTTACTTTTTAGATTTTTCATAAACTGATTTCCTGTTTACTTTATATACAAAAATGTTTGCCCTGCTGACCCACTCGGACATTTATCTGTGTGGAGTTTCCAGTTGCTCTATCGAGAATAGGAACATTGTTTTTACTTGTAAGCTCGTCACCAGAATTGAAGCGACATGTCTTGCACAGACCACCAGCATCAGGAAAGGGGAGGCAAGTTTGTTTAGGTTTTACCATGGTAGTACAGCTTAGAACTTGAAGTCTCTGACTTATAACAATAATTTTCCTATCTATTGTCAGCGGTGTATTGTGCTGCATTTTTAACAAACTGCATGGCTTAGCCTATCGAGAACTGGTACATTGTGCATAACTGGGTCACTGTGATGTATTTCAGGTCCACTTTCAACAACCTCATTCCACTCGAAAAGTTCAGCGTATGCAGACGCATTCTTTGTTGTGTTTAAATGTGCAAAGGGAAAGGGAGAAAGATGTCATGGATAGGTTCAATAAATACATCAGCGAACAACACTTGGAAAGCTTACAAATACCCTTTAATTTGTGGTCACTGCTGATGGGGAGAAATGCTGTCATTCTGTTGTACTAGGCCTAGCACATGTACCTGCATATTCTGGAGTTTGCTGTGACGTCACACCCCATTCAGAACTTGGTGAAAATTCACAGACTTCACTATTCACTTACATGCTAACATTGGCTACTTTGCTGATCAAATTTTGCGGAACTTTGAACTATTTACGAGTTTAACTTTTGGTATTGAAGAAGTTGTAATCTAGTTAAACCAGCTGCAAAATTTCGTCAAAATATCTTGCCAAAAACCTGAACATTGAGCAGGTTTTCATTCGTCTTTTTTAGCAAGGAGTATGCAGGTTGTCATGCTGCATGGTCACCTAGCTCTCTGTGGCTGCATTACTCCTGTTCAAACCTTTTAGTTACATGTGATTGGCCAGTGTCGAAAGTTCTTGGATGTGCAAACTCGAGAATCATGCCATTCCTGGTGAACTGGACCAGCAAGGGGGCAACCATTCAAGACTGAGGTCAAGGGCCAAAATAGGTTTCCCGAAAAATCCACCCCTTATGATGCACAGGCTAGCCCTTTTAGTCTCGTCAATCAGTTTCTCAATTCGAAGTGTACATCCCCAACATTATCAAGCCTACAACACTTATGTCAAAAGTTCAAATAATACACCATACACATAATGCAGCGGCAGTGACTGTTTACCACTGGATGGCATGCGGTCGCGACACCATGCCAATGTATAATCGGTGTCGCGTGACAATAATTGTACACAGAGAAAATAGGCAGCTACATTCGTTTATAACCTGTAGCATGAAAACGGACGTCCAGTCTGCTGTCACGGTATGGATACGGACTACCAGTCTGTCATCACGGTACCGTGACAACAGACTGCCGGTCGGGCACCACGGTACCGTGAACACAGACTATCAGTCTATTTTCACGGAATATACCCTTAAGTACTAATTCAAAAATTATGTTAATGTTGAACCATCCCTAACTTTTTTTAAGAATGGTTTTTGGTGTATGTCAGAGATCCGAATGTCGCCACGCACTTCCACTTACATGAGCAATTCTTACCCGGTACAGGTATCATTTTGGGCATTTATTCGTGTGATTTTGCCAAATGTCCCACTTTCTCAGTTAGGAAAGTAATATAGCTACGAGATATGTACGAGAATTTTTTTCGATGGTTCAATATAGTGACCCAAAGAAATGGATTCTGCTTCGCCCTCGCTTCTGCACAACCTACCATGTCGGCAAATTGGTACGAAGAGAACGTGTTCAGTGCGAAAACGAGGCACGTAGTATTTATACCTTAGTCTGTGGGAGACCTTGCATAGTATCAACTCCATAATGCTCCTGAGACGCAAAGAAAATATTTCACTTATTCACATGCTCAATTTTAGACAGTAATATTTAGCTCATTATTAGGTCAAGAAGCTACAGCATCCAACGCATTCGGCGAACCACCACGTACCAATAGTTCTTTACGAATCATGGTAAAACCCTAGTCATTTGGTGATAGTCCTAAAATGTGGCCAATTGTAATTACCCTAATGAATGTAATTTCCCTCAAATAATGCTTACATTAAAGATTAAAAAACTCTATATGATCAAATATTTCGTTTAATTATCTTTATTACTGATAACAAAATTTACGCTTAAACGTAAGTCGGGTTCAAGGTCAAGGATATTGTGATCGTCCATGTCCTTGGGTGACTGATGAACCGAACTTAGAATAGAAGACGGGGCTGGACTGGAGGAATTTCTTTCAGAATGCCGGAAGATGCACAACCGAAACCGTTCATGGAACGTTTTGCCAACAGAGTATATAGAATGGTTGATGGGCCTGTCACAGCTTTCAGAGGTAGGTACTACATGGGATGCTTACTTTGGTCGTGTCCATCTTTGGCAGCAAGGTCCCAGCCCCAGGACCTAAGCAAGGTCCTGGGGCTGGGACCTTGATGCCAAGAAGCATCCCATGTAGTACTTGCTATGTTATGTCATGTAGAGCGGCCTATCAATAGACAAAGAGCCGCAACTCAGAGAGACATGTACGGGTACACAGGGCTTCCCCTGGAAATTTTAATTTTGTAGCCAAATTTGTGTGCATAAAAAGCCATAATACAATGTTTGGGACACTCCTATTTGTTGACCATTAGCCAATTGTAAAAAATTATAGGCAAAGTGGTATTTTCATAGCATTTTGCTACATTGGCAAGTGACAGGGGAAGGACTGGGTACTACAGGAGCTGAAACTTGTTCTGAGTAGTTACCCGCTGAAAACCCTTAAATTTATTTGGGCTAATACTACAGCCTAGGCTATGTCAAAATTCTACAGAAGAACGTGACAATAAAATACAGTGGTCCCTGTCACCAGAGACCACCCCGAAAGTGACAAAAAAGTGGTCTTATGAGACAGGTGGTCTTTCATGACAGGTATATTAACATGGGAAGTATAGGACAGGATTCTGAAAAGCAGTCTGTCATGAAAGGATGGTCTCTCACGACAGGGGTCTTTCATGACAGGGACTACTGTAGTAGACTGGGGAAAGGGGGGAAATAATTTCGAACGTCACTCTGCTGAAGCTCTCTTAAATTATGAACAAAACTTCAGTGGTGTTTATATACTGAATACACATCTTTTTGTCATTGTGTGAAAATTCTCCATTTGAAAAACTGAACAACAAATTATGTAAATTTATCCTAGCCTAGGTGTACACAAGAAGGCCTCTAATTTGGCATCTAAAGGCAAGTTGGGTAGAAACCCACTGTTACTGGATATTATTTCACACTTTTTTAACAGTTGGGTGAGGATTTGTACTTATGACCCTAAAGAACTTGTAAGAAAAAGTTACATGGACAGCCTTGATCAGCTACAAAATTTCCCCAGAGGCTGGATCTCTTCCATTAAATCACTGCTCTTTGAATTTGAATTACTTGAAACTTGGTATAATCAGGGTACCAAAAATATATAGCAGATGTCAGTGCTGCCACTTTATACTTTTTTTAAAGTATGATGCTTTATTTTCACTGTTTTACTTTTTTCTACTTTATTTATACTTTTTTCCCTAAAATACTTTTTTATTCTTTTTTTTTGACAAATTTATTAATTTTTGATTGGAATTCAGTTAGATAGTAAGGGTAGTGTTTTAAACATTCTCACAGCCTTTCTGAGTGTCTGGTTAACAAGAATGATGAACCATCTTCCCACTGAGTGACAACCATGGGTCAATGTCAGTGTTTCTGTTAGGAATTTTTTCAAAGGGTCCCAACCTGAAAGAGAGTCAATTTTTTTGCTATCCTTTGCAAAGTTAACAAAGAAAATAGGAAGTTGGGACCCTTTAAATTTTGCTGAGGGGGTATTTCATTATATCAAAGGGCAATATACTCCCATTTGGAGGTTAGCGGAAACCTTGCATGTTTTGGTGTCAGTCATAGTGAGGATCTGGACCATGGTACAGATATACCTGATGCAGAGCCAAGGTCCTGGTTCCCATCAGGCACAGCCAAAAATGCACTTTAAGTGGTACAACTCAGCATGTAAGTCTGTTCTTTGTTCATTACAAGCAACTATGGGTGTTTTTTAGCTCAGCTGACTTGCCAGTCAGCTGAGCTTATGTGGTGGTTAGGCATCCATCGTTTGTCTGTGTCCACTATTCACATTTTCGACTTCTTCTCCAAAGTCCCTGGCCAGATTTACCTCAAACTTGGTGGGAATGTACTTGGGTCCCTACCAAGTTTGTACAAATCGTGATGGTCCGTTGATTTTTGGATTTTTTATGAATTTTTGTTGTTTTGTTTTGTTTTGTTTTGTTTTGTTTTTTTTGGGGGGGGGGGCAAATCTTAAAAAAAAATCTTCTCCAAAACTGCTTGGCCAATTGCTTAGGAAGACTTCTGGGGACCCTTAGACCTTAATTTGTTCAACAGGTGGCGCAGTGATTTTTCAAATATTTTTTATGTAAAAAATGTGTTTTTTGCTATTTTCGACTTCAAAACCGTCACTTAAATTATGCTGGAACCTAGTGGAAATGTTCCTTTTAGAAGGGCCAATCAAAGGTTGTCACAAGGTGGTGATGCTATTGTTAAGATTTTAAAAGAATTCTTTTTAATTTTCCAGTGACTTATAATTTTTACAGTGATTTGAGGTGTTCAAGAACAAGTATGAAATCTTGTGCATTGTGACATTTAGAACTGACTGCTTATGCTTGGGCCATCTGTGTTCATCTTGAGTTTCATCAGGCCAAGTCCGCTATTATTTAATAATGATGTGATCTCGGGTAAAAGCACAGTGTCATCATTTGAAATTTCAGTGATAGTGTTATCTATCTGAGAGTCTGGTACAGTAATCTTGACTGGAAAATAGGACGACCTAAATGATGCCACAATCAAAAGGTGCAAGGGGAAGGTCAGCGTTAACATGTCAGAACTTTCGGCCAATGAACATTTCCGAATTATATGCAAATCATGCACGTAAATAAAGATGTGAAGCATACAAAGTCTATTCTATATGGAATTTATATAGATTATTAAGTAGTGGTAGTGAAAATCTGCCTTGTTGAAATTATGTAGTTAAAAGAGGCTGGCTGTGAGTTTCGTCACCCAGGCAATATTGTGCCTTGGGAACTAACAGGAATTGTAATTCATACATTATATATGGACCATGGAATTAATAAACTTGTCAAGTTTTCAAAGTGACAATCTTGGTGTGAGAACTTCACACTATGAATCCCTGATTTTTAATGAATTTTTCAATTTGGGTACTACTTGGTTAGTGCATACAGTGTTGATTACTACATGTATAAGTAAGTGAATGGTGATTGCAATGGTAATTCACATTTTGGACTTTTTCTCCAAAACCACTCATCAAATTCACTTCAAACTCGATGGAGATGTACCCTGGGTGGGTCTCTGCTAAGTTCATTCAATGGTCATGCTCCAGTGATTTTTGGATTTTTTTATGAGTTTTTGGTTCATTTTATGGCCAAATCTTTAAAAAAAATCTTCTCCAAAACTACTTGGCTAATTGATTCAAAATTTAATAGGAAGACTTGAAGGCATGACAGCCAGAGTTATACATAGTGCATGGGTGACTTTGACTTCATTGTCAAGGTCACAAGGTCACTTAGGTTTATTTAACTCTTCAGACGATAACTTGAGAACTACTTGTTTTACTTTCATGTTTTACAGGGTCATCAGATACCCTCTTTGAAGGCCACACTCAGTACATGAGTGACCCAAGGTCACTGGACAATTGATATGAAATTTACTGTTCACTGGATAACTAACGGTCTATTTTGAGTAAGCTAGGACATTGATGTTGCACATGTTAATTTTCTCTATGAAGGTCATGCTTAGACAGTGCATGAGTGACCTTGATCTCATTTCTGAGGTCACAGTGCAACATACATTTATTTGACTCTTCAGTGCTATAACTTGAGAAGTACTTGAACTGGGACTTTGGTGTTGCACATGTAAGTGTTCTTCCATATAAGTCAGACTTACTCAGTACATGGGTGACCTTGAGCCTATCTCAAGTTTACAGAGCTACAAGTGTGATGAATCTCTAGGTCAGCTGAGCATGGGCTGTTCACATAGCTCTCTTGTTACAGTATAATTTTGCTGCAATACCTGTGAGTTGCTTCAGATTTATACTTTATTTATACTTTTTTTCTGAAAATTTATACTTTTTTAAAGTTAAATTGGATACTTTTTTTTGGTAATTAGGCAGTGACAGCACTGAGATGTGCAACTTATTGTGCAACCTCATGTATCAAAAATATGAGAGTCAATGGCTGGCCCAAATACATAAGGGAACTACTTCAGGGAATAAATTGAAAACATATATGCAATTCAAAAAACATTTTTGTATGGAAAATTACATCATTGGCACACCTATTACCAAGAGAAAATTTTTCACAAAATTAAGAATTAGTGCCCATCAATTAGAAAGTGAGACTGGGCGTTATACAAGACCCAAAACACCATGGGACCAAAGGATATGCAAGATTTGTAATATAAATTGTGTTGAAGACGAATTTCATTTGGTTTGTAACTGTACTGCTTTCCACCATGAATTCAAGACTTTTTAACAATATGCCAGTTATATTGAGTTTGATAACTTGTCAAAGAAAGAAATTTTTTTGTTGATCATGTCATATAATGATAGGGATACTGATTTCCTGCAGCAGGTACTGTCTCTGGTGAACAACTTATTTGACAAAAGATTTGCAAATACCAAGAATGCTAATTAGTAATGTAATCTTTCATGTTTATCATTTATTATCCAAGCTTAGTATTATTAGTAAGCGCAATCTACATGTAGCGTCATTTAGCAACAATAAAGGGACTTAATCACACGTACAACATCTAGTGGCAAGAGTGAATAGACTATGTGTACACGGAACTTTTAACTCGACCTTGGTCGCAGCATATGTACATAGAAGTTTATTTATGAATTGTATCATTACTATTTTATTTTATTTAACCATTAGTGTATAGTTAGATTGTATTGTATTGATCACATGCCACTTTCCGTAAAAAGTGTTCCGATCAATAAAGTATTCGTATTCGTATTCATCATTGCTCATGACAAGTTGAAAGGTAGACTTTAATAACTTTCACTGGCTAGGTAGCAGAGTTAGGATGAAATAAAAATCACAGATAGAATTGCCAAAGCTAAGTAAAAGTACTGGGGGTATTTACAAGCAGTAAGCAAAGACAAGTGGTGCAGGAAAGTTTACAATGAGGTAGTCAAGGAAAAAACAAGGTGGGTCAAAGATATAGATAAGTTAGCAGGGAGATATAAATTAAAATGATATGATGAGGTAGATGATTGGAAAGTATATATAGGTAAGACTGTTACAAAGGGTTGAAAAGAAACCTGGAAAAGAGGAGTCAGGAAAAAAAGTACATTGAAAGCATACAAGGCATTAGAAAAGCCAAAGAAAAGTGTTTGTTGGGATGGAAGGAAGGGATCCAAGCTTCTGTTTCAAAGTAGGGCAGGAGTATTAAATCAATCTAGAAAAGAGAAAACAGAAATGGACAACAGGTAGTTATGCACATAGAGAGATAAGGGAAGATTTTTTTAGAAAGTGGCACAGGGAAGATTACAATTACAAGGGTTTAGAAGAGGTTCAGTGTTTAGAGGAAGAGGAACGTGTAGCATGGGTTTTAGGTTTGAAAGGTGGCTTTCTGGGAGGCAGGAAAGGTAACAAAAGTGTACAGGACTACCTGGTAGGATGCTGGGAGAAAAGGAATGAAATAATAGAGTTTGAAGGCAACAGGTTAAATTAGAAATCCAGAGTACAGGGAAGGAAGGGAGTGGTGGTAGCCCTTATAAGGGCTCCCAGGGGCACTCCCATAGTAAAAGCTTGAGCCTTAGAGGTGGGGATAGGGTGTGTGAGAGAAGGGTTTTTTTTTTTTTTCTTTTCTAGGCAACCTGTGCCACAGTGACAGGACTGCGGCAGACAAGCAGAGAGCCACATTATTGTTGTTGTTGTTGTTGTTGTTGTTGTTGTTGTTGTTGTTGTTGTTGTTGTTGTTGTTGTTGTTATTGTTGTTCTTGTTCTTGTTCTTGTTACTAGATGGTCCAGGAAGTGGTTTTGGATGAAAAGACACAAATACAGTATTAAACTTTAAGAGCAATTCAGCAATTTTCATTAAATGCTTCTATTGTCCTATGACAGGGGAGCAATTTTTCACAATTGTTTTCATCATTTTTTGGGAAACTCTGAAAAATATTCTCTGAAATGTCTTGGCCAACTGCTTCTATTTTCCACATTGGAACACT
Source organism: Hermodice carunculata (assembly GCA_964020975.1). Taxonomy (NCBI): domain Eukaryota; kingdom Metazoa; phylum Annelida; class Polychaeta; order Eunicida; family Amphinomidae; genus Hermodice; species Hermodice carunculata. Next base: position 63,891,625 of record OZ026613.1, read on the forward strand.
TCTCAGTATTCCAAGACTTTAATTTGATTAGCAAGTGATGTGAGTTTTTAGGTCTTCTGACTTGTCAGTCAACAGAGCTTACCAAATCTGTTTGTGTGCAGCGTTCGTCTGTCCTGTAGACATTTTACATTTTGGATACAGGGTCACCTGGGACCATGTAGCTCACAGATGGCACTGTTTTGAAGGGTCCTCCCCATAGGGTGACCCTTTCTGTTTTCAGGTTGTCCGTCTGTCAGGATGTCGGTACAGATGTCCGCATTCTCGTTACCGCAATATCCACAGAATGCCTCCATGGATTTTGCTCAAAGTTGGCAATTTGCTTACCTTAAGTGGCAAGATAAACTGATTAGATTTTGGTGTCACCATGACCTAATTTGAGCAAATGGCAGCCTAATTACATGCTCATTGGGGCTCGTTACCGCTGTATCTCCAAAATGCTCTAATGTATTTTGATCAAATTTGGCAGTATGCTTATCTAGCATGTAAAGATGAACTGATTAGATTTTGGTGTTACCATGACTAAATTTTATCAAATAGGGGACCCTTCAGTCAACGCTTGCGTTGAAGATAAATGTCTAGTTTAATGATTTTTTTATGTTTAGGCTATTTGTGACTTCTCCAGAATAGCTGAACAAAATTGCATGAAATTTTATCACACTATTATTTGACTATAGATGATCAAAAGTTGCAAAAATGATGTGGATGTGTTAATTTTGAATGGCGATATTGGATATCAAACTGTGGGCCATATATTGGTAAGTGCTGATGCTGTACATGCATGTAGCAATACGGTGCCTATTCATGTTCATTGCAGTACATGTTTTGTCAAAAAGATTCCATGAAATGCTTTGTTTCACACGCAGATGTTTCACAGTCAAACTTTTGCCAGCTTTGTGAAGGAGATGATGATGCATTCATAATACAGGGTCACTTGGGGTCTTGTAGCTCCTATTGTCCACCAGGTGGTGCTGTGTATATTTTTTTATCTTTCAAATTAAATTTTATTTTTTAAACTATTTTCAACCTTTTGTTTAGAATGGCTGAACAGAATTGTATGAATTTTTATCAGAATATAATGGGACTACATATGTTGCAAGTAATAATGTACATGAAACTGATGGGATTATGTTAAGTTTTGAGGAAATTGCAGGATATGAAACTTAAAAATAATGTCTCAGTAAGTGCTAAGTGCTACAGTAAAAGCATATAGTAGTAGTACATGTTCATTGCATGCATTGCTGGACATGTATTGCCAAAACTGCGGTATGGAATACTTTACTGTTATAGATGTTGCCTGAGGGGGCCATCACAGTTTCACCGTGACCATAACTGTGAATGAGATGATGATGGAGTAATTATACAATCTCTAGCAGGGATGCATATTTAGTGTTTTGCAGAATTCAAGTTTTTGCTGACTTAGCAAATCTGACACATTAGCTTATATCTTGGTAATGGTGGATCTTAGGCCCATGATTACTATTAGACATGAATAAGAAAGTACCCTAAGTCTTTTGGTGGTGTTAATTTTAAGCTTGAGAGATCCTGATACATGTAGGTCAAACTGACATATTGGCTTATATCTGGTAATGGTAGATCCTAGACCCACAGTTACTTTGAAGCATAGATAGTAAGTACCAATGCAGTTTCTTCTGGCATGGTGAATTTTGACTTTGAGTAACTGTGAAGGTCAAACTGACATATTGATTAATATATCATGTCTGTAATGTTAAACTATTGGTCACTTAGGTTACTGGTGATCACTAATACAGTACATGTAATAGAGCAGTGGAGTCCACTGGCAGAAGCAGCAGATTTCACTCAAAAGAGCATAATATAATCATGTTCTTCTTGTTTCTATTTGTTTTTGATTTCCTGGGGAGGGGGGTATTTCTGTCTCTAAAACTATACACTGGATCATTTTCAAACTTGAAAGGAATGTAGATTGACTCAATTTCCATCTAAGTTATTTACTGGGTGGGAGTACTGACTGTCATAAAATATTTTACTGATTTTTAATGTGTTTTTTTTTGGGGGGGGGGTATTTGGGGTTTTTTGTTTGCTTGTTTATTTGTTTGATTGTTTGTTGTATTTTTTGTTTTTGTTTTTGTTTTTTTTGGGGGGGGATTTTTTGTGTTCGAATTTGCATATGGATCTGTAAGAGTACATGTTGACATGATAGATATTATTGTAATATTAATGTGCATGTATATCTATGTAATTTTCTCCAAAACTGCACTCCAGATCACTTCAAACTTGGTGAGGATGTATGGGTACCTTTGCAGGATCGTAGTAAAACAGGTCACAAGGTTAAGTATGTGGTCATTGTCATAAGTACATTCAGATGCAGATTTATGTTACTCCATCCCACATGTATAGCCACAACTAATACTAATGCACATTACATGTATATGTTTAGTCACCCACGGCCATTATCTTTCTGTTTGCAGAGAAAATTGTTGAGCCCATCCAGAGTAAGAATAAATCGTACTACTATCATCGCCGGTTCAGAAGAGTGCCCACAATAGATGAATGTGAAGCAGGAGAACCTCTGTGCTTTTTTGAGGCTAATGAACAGTTCAAAAGGGACAAGTAAGTCACAGTCTCTACCATGTCTGACAATAGATAAGGCTGTTTGTATTTTAAAAATGTAGACCCTTGTGCTTGCAGATGATTGCATGAGAGTTCATCACTACCCTTAGCAAGATGGAGATCTGGAACAGCATGCAAATGTAAATTTCACTTTTCTGTTTGATTAATTCAGTATTTATCAAATCCAAAACAGGATGGATTCTACTAAGAAAGAAGTGCTGACTCAGGTCTTTCTGGGCAATATGAAGAATGGATGATGTTGAGTCTTCATGCAACTTGTACAGTAGCCAGTTTGTTACATATGTAAGAAGCTGGTGAAGGAAAACAGTCTCTCAATATATGGCTACATATATATGTTGCTTTCTGTTCATGACATTCAAGAAGTATGTATGTATATGTTTATAGGTTATCACATGGTTGTTGCTGTATCACCCCCTGTATCAGCCCCCCAACACCCGTATCGACAGGAGACCGGAGGTCAAGTGGCAATATGGATGCGAGGGGCTGATACAGGGGTGATACACCTGCAACCATGTGATAACCTTTATATTTCTATTCGGTGTAAATAATAGGCTTAGGCTAGAGAATGCAGATCCTCAGTCTCGGGGTGGTCAGGCTGACCCAGATATCATCCAATATTTTTAAATTTGGACAAAAGAGAGCAAGGCTCATCATCCTATCACCCCTGGTTAGTATGCATTCAGTCCCTTTATGGCCAATCAGAGAACAATATTCCCACAGACCCCCTAATTATAAATTCAGAAATATCAGCCTTGTGGCATCCATCTTCAGGTTGATATTCATGAATTTATAATTAGGGTGTGTGTGAGAATCCTGTTCTCTCATTGGCTGTACCAGAACTGAATGCCTAGTAACCATTTTGAGGGTGATATTTACGACTTTATAATTAGGAACTTGTGGCTGCTCACATTTAATTGGTTATACCAGGAAAAAGCCCCCATGTGCTGATTTTAGCTTCATTTTGAGCCACCTTGCTGTGAAATACCAAAGCTTATGCTCCCATACCAACCCAATAAGCAATAATGATAAGGGATGTTTCAACATTTTCATCATTTTTGAATTAGTACTTACAGTACGCAAGGGGGGAGGGGGTTAAATGGGTCTGTACACTTTCACAGGATATGGAAAATGATGGTCAATTTTTGGCCTGTTTTGTGCAATTTGCTATGATTTGGGGGGAAAATCATCATTTTTAAAGTACTAATTTGGGGGGAGGGAGGGGGTCATGAAATTAAGTACCCTAAGTACTAATTCAAAAATGATGATAATGTTGAACCATCCCTAACCAGGGGGCTGTTTACACCGAATGGTAATATTGCACTGTATTATCATGTACAGGCCTTTCCATGAACAAATCCCCTGTAAGCTGCAATCAGCTCTCCTGAATTCCACTCCGTGAGAGCTGTGAGGGGAGCTGTTCATATGAACTCACTGTAAAATTAAATCTACTGTCTAGGTGAGCCATCCACAGCTCTCCTCAAGTGTTTCAGGTGTGGGTGGCGGAGAACGTGAGTGATCACTCCCCTTAAACGGTAAAGTCTGATGTCTATTTCCAGGCATAAAATTTCCCAAGTCATCTCCAGAAGATAATTTTTTGGAATTAAATTTATGCACAGTGGCATTGTAAAATAGACCAGTGTCAACATTGGAAAAAAACCTGTATCATATAGCGATCAACAGACCTACTGACCTTTATTAGACTTTATCCAGCATGGTTTTAACTGAATAATAGGCAAATTTTCAAATTCATAAAACCTGTAAGGAATGGAATAACCTTAACAGTTTGATGAGCTGTAACTATTTGTGCTGTACATGAATATTTACAGAATGGTGGACACAGAAATCCTGAACATCTTGAGGCAAAGAAGGTTAGAGTGTGAACACTTCTATGGCACTGATGCTCCCAAGCATTGTCAGAGGGTCACAGATGATTATGAAGACTCTGTCACCAACTGGTTCATCAAATGTAAGTTGTAGATAAATGCGAACTTATCAAGCACTGTTTGTGAAACTTTGGACTTCTACACCAGATTTACACTTGTTTTAATCTATGTGCTACAAATAGATAAAATAAAATGACTATTTCAATTTATTTTTCACTCAGTTGACTTTTCAGTCAGCTGAGCTTATATTATGGTCCATCATCCCAGCTGTCCATACACAATTTGTATTTTTGACTTTTTCTGAAAAAAAAAATGTTAGCCAGACTGTCCTCAAACCTGGTGGGATGTAACTAAGGTGGGTCTCAACCATATTTGTTCAACAAGTTATTGTTCTATGATATTTTTGTGTGTGTGTGTGTGTGTGTGTGTGTGTGTGTGTGTGTGTGTGTGTGTGTGTGTGTGTGTGTGTGTGTGTGTGTGTGTGTGTGTGTGTGTGTGTGTGTGTGTGTGTGTGTGTGTGTGTGTGTGTGTGTGTGTGTGTGTGTGTGTGTGTGTGTGTGTGTGTGTGTGTGTGTGTGTGTGAGGAGATTTTTGTGGGCAAAATGCTTCCTATCTGAAATCCTGTGCAATTCAAAGTAAGAAAATAAGATGAAAACATCTCTGGGAACCCCCAAACCTTCACACTTGGTCAGTAGATAGCACCATGATATCTATGACACCCCCCCCCCCCTCCATCCCATCTGTTTGGGTTGTCCATCTGTCTATCTGGTCAACCACAATATCTCCAAAAAATGCCTGTGCCTGGATAGTTTTTTCCCCCTTTTGCTATAGTGTGGCACAGTTGCACCTCATGGGCTAAGATGATCTGATTAGATCTCTAGGTCATTGTGATTTATTTCTTCATTACTGTGACCTTCTTTGTGATGAGCACATGTATGTCGAGGTTTGGGGAGTGCTTGGTCAAAGACTGCTTTGTCCTCAAAGGTGTCTGTGCATCATAATATTAACCCTGTGGTGAAGTTCAGCACCTGGCATTTTGTAAAGGTTGTGTGATCTACTTGATTTGGTCTTGACCTGCTGATTATGAACTTGGTTTTCTTCACAACTCAAAAAGCTAACATCAGTTTTTCTATTATCTATTCTTTCTCCCTGAATGGTTAAAGTCAGTGTAGTGCCCTCAATACCTTGCATCCTTATTGAGTCTGTCTAATCAGGCAAAAATAAAAATAATACTGGCACTTTTCAGGGGTAAATTTGGCCCAGCAGACCATTGTGAAGTAAGATAAATCTAGTTAGATTTATAGCAGACTGACCAATTTGTGAAGTGAAGGCAGGTCAAGATGGTTTGTGTCAGACCCCATACTGAAAGTCCCTTTGGTTTGCAAAATCAAGTACATTGTATGTCATTGATACAAGTTCTAATTATGTACATGTACTAACATCTTGAGAACTGGTTTATTGATAGTGACATTAATGTACTGGTTTAGCCAGTGACTTAGTAGATAATCAGTGTGGTCATTTGAAGTGTAGTTGGGGTCCTATTTCAGGCTTGATCAGCATATGTATAATATGGGAGGAATGTTTCAATGTGTCTCTGTACATATCACCAGCCTGAGCCACAACCACTTTTAAGTTTATTTATAAGTTGAATCAAGTATATAGGATTGAACTGACAGATTATTAAACCAAACAGATAAGAAGTTATATGACAGTGGATCTGTGTTTGTTGCAGATGGTGATCTTGGAGCTGCAGGCAATGTAACACAGGCTTATATGAAGCAGAAGCATAGAATGATCTGGGAACGGAGACATGGTCCAGTTGGAACTGGCATGAAAGATAGCCGTGCAGAGAAATCTGACGATGAATAATTTGTAATATCTATATTAGGAATATAATGTTATGCATCATGTTTATTGGATATGAATATTAAACAGAGTGCTTAGAATCTAGTTGATTGTCATTTTTATAGATCTCCTGAACAAAACATCCAGCAAACCTAAACTAAAAGAAAGTTACAAGTCATATTGTCTGTTCTGTAAATATGTTGGATGTTTTGAAAACCAAAGAGACAACCAAAATGGTAATTTTGTAATACAATAGCGATAATGCATGGATTCCTGCCTGCTACTAAGAACAAGAGCTGTAAATGCAATCCAACTGATCACAATTGTCTTGCAAGTATTTTTGGAGTGCATCTACATCAGAATAAGGTGTTTAGAACCACATGCATTTTTTCCCTTTTGTTTTGGCATTGTCAATGATTGATGAGTGTGGGCACGTGAAATAAATTGTATATTGACCTTGACTGGTTTCCTATTTTTACTGGACAGCTGTAAAATTGACATCATAACTGGGAAGGCTTCATTGTCAGAAAGATCCATAAGAACTATATGTGGATATATAAACTGCCATAACTGCAGAGAGTGACAAGTGGTGGGCAGCTGTGGCAGTAGACAATCTTATCATATATGGCTAAATGCTATCAATTCAAAGAAAAATGTATGAACAACTTACAAGAAGACTGGTTCACAAAAATCAACATATATTACCAGGTATACTAATTTGCCAAGCAATTAGGAAGAAGATGCATTCTCTGCCAGTAATTCCATGATGGATTGTGCAGGTGCCCTATTTATATGTCAAAATCCTTTTGAATATATTACATACATGTATGAGTCACTCTAACAAACACATCAAAATTAGGTAAAGACTAATTTTTTGTAAATTTTAAGTTTATATTGGTCACTTAAGAGATATGTGATGCACAAGTCCACATGTGATCCAGATAGAACAAATTTCTTTTTGAAAAGGAACCAGACTTGACTGGTAAAAAGGGGAGAAATCGGCTGGGACAAGTTTGTATACAATAGACCTGTTCACACCAAGTTGTACCAAACTTTTCAGGACCATAATTAATTATGCATTCCATCATTGGCCGGATTGTCCAATTACCAAGTGGCCTAGTCTGGCCCACGCCTTCATGTTTACAACAGATGCCACAGCTAATGCTAGTGATTACAACATGGATTGTGCTGTAAATTGCAAGTCTTTTACCTAAAATGTCACATCAGTGGTGGAACGTCCATTTTCAGTTTGCTGACTTTATTTTTCATTAAATCCAAGCACATCTCGTGTTTTACTTTCTGATCCTTCCATGTGTAATCCAGCCCGTGTGGTCAAGCACAAAATGTAAACAAAGCAGGGTGCGCTTCCTGAAGTGAACCATATAAACCCGAGTCCTATGCACTGGTCTAGGTCAGATATGTGCCGGGGATCTCGTGTGTTCTGTTCATGGTCAAACAAGCATGGATGCCGTACATTATGTAGTGATTGACTGAAATTACCATAAATATAAGAAAGATGTGCAAAAAGATGTATTTTTATTGAGAATATATGAAAAACGTATGTGGTGGAGTATCAAAGTTTGTGAATGGGCTGCAGTGGAATTTTTGAAAAAAGAAATATAAAACTGTAAGTAGTATCATTGAGTGCGGAGGTCATAATCCCTCAGACTAAAACAATGCCAGACTGCATACAGTCTGGCAAAAAAATGTGGGGAGTATTGTAGGTGAGCAGAAAAATGAAAACATTTTCAGGACTTCTGAAAGGTATAAAAACCTAAGTCAAGTTCCATATCGGTGGTGCCACATGTAGTATTATGCAATATATGGGCCAACATGTTAACATTTTGAGAATACCTTTTTTGAAAGATTTTTCCATTAATCATGAAAGTTGGTAACAATGTCGATCAGGCAAAAGTACAAAAATGCCCCAAAATTTGGTGGCGACGCCTTCAGGGTTACAGAAGATATGGACCAATATGTCCTAGAAACACATTAAATTCAATATTTTGAGAAAAAAAAAAGGTTAATGATATCAATGTACAGTGTTCCCTGTCTTGAGAGACCACCCCTAGGGCAGGTCAAAATGTGGTCTCACAAAACAGGTGTTCTTTCATTAGAGGTATAATAACATAGAAAAGATAGCACAGTGTTCTGAGTGGGCAGTCTTAAAAAGATATGCGTTCTCTCATTGGAGGGGGGATCTCAAGACAGGTACCACTGTACCACAAATTTGTGTCCTGTTTGGAAATTTAATATTGCTCAGTCTAGATGACTTTGGCCTACTTTCTCAAGTTCATGGAAGGACTGCATCTCAGAAAATAATTTTGTGTGTGTGATGGTCATTACATTTAAACTTGTGGACATATACCCTTATACCATTACAGAAACATTACACAGACAAAAAGTCTATGATGTGGGAAGTCATGGTGGCACCACTGGTGGTGTAAACTGGAACTAACACCACAGGTGTTAAAAACACATTAAATTCATCATTGGCATAATAAATAAAGATGGAACTGCAAAATGTGGGCCAAACATTCATCAGACTATGGTCATCTTTTAATTTTGGGGTGACCTTGACCTATTTTTCAAGGTTATTTCACATTTTAGTAAAGGACACCAAGTGCAATATGTTGAGAAAGACTAAGGCTAACAATACCAAATATGCCACAAATATTATCACCTGTGGAAGTTTGATATTGCATAATATGGATGAACTTTGATCTACTTTCTCAAGATCATATATGGAATGCATTTCAGAAATTGATTTTTTGTGATGGTCATCACGTCTTAACTTGGGGACATATATTCATATAAAATTATAGGAACACTACACAGACAAAAGTCAATGATGTGGAGGCATGGTGGTGTTACTGGTGTTATTACTTGGAACTAACATCATAGATACCAAAAGCATGTTAAAAGTCATTTTTACCTGAGCTGACTTGTAAGTCAGCTGAGCTTACCTGATGGGTATTTGTCTGTCGTCATCCATCTGTCAGTCCCTCCACAAGTCCACATTTCACATTTTCAACTTCTCCAAAACCGTTAGCCTAATCCACTTCAAATTTGGTGGGGATGTACCTTGGGTTGGTCATTAGCAAACTGTTTCAAATGATCATACTCCAGTGATCCTGTGATTTTGTAATGATTTTTTTTTGTACATTTTTTTACATTTTTTTTTTTCCTTTATATTTCCAAAACTGCCAAGCCATGGGTACCTGCTGGTTAATAATGCATGCATTCCAATTTATTATTATCGAAGTCGACAGGGACTGCAATGGAAATCCACAGTCTGCGCATATAAGGTCAGATGTGCGCAATATAATCAATTGAGATGGAGCTACAAATTTTTCCCCAAATATGCATTAGGCCAATGGTCAAATTTTGTAAAAATGTGCTGTTACCTTGACATATTTTTCAAGGTCATTGAACAGTATCCTAAAAGACACTAAATTCTACACACATGAGGATGAGATGAATAGAAATTTTGGTGTCAAAATTTCTGAAGAGGACTCCTCTGTTCCACTTTTGTTCTGGACACCAAAGTAATTTAAAGGCCTTTTAAATCAAGATTCATAGCTGGAGCTTCAAAATGTTCAACAAAACAACTATAAAAGGAAGTAACACTGTGTTTGACTGCAATTAGGAATAATTTCTGTAAATACTGTAATGCCGTTTCCGGAAACTGAAATAAATTGCTTTTGTAATGTTAACAATTCTTCCGAGTTTGTATCTAAAATGAAGGATTTCAAAGCAAGAAATATCAAATGTTTTGATCTTTCTACACTGTACACGAATCTACCCATAGATGAAGAAAAAGTTCTTCAGAATTAATCGACAAAACGTTTAAACATAATTGTAAACCATACAGAAATATTAATTCATATTCAAAAAGTGACGTTAAATCTTTCTCTGTTGAAACTTTGATAGATGCTATAAACTTCCTATTCGGTAATACTTTTTTTTTAATGCAGACCATTGGTTTTTCAACTAATAAAAGGCATTCCAATGGGTAACAACTGCTCCCCATTACTTGCTGATTTATATTTAACCTGGCTTGAATTTAAGTGTATGGATGAATTGATGAAAAATGACTTTCGTATGGCTACAAAGTTATCAAATAGCACAAGGTATATTGATGACATTGCTTGTGTAAATGTACAAATCTCAGTGAAATTGCTTAAGAAATTTGGCCAAGAGATATCCCTTTGGAAGGTAACAATTCAGATGGTCTCAGAGATATGCTTTTGGATTTGGATAATGAGGTCACTAATAACAGGTTTGCCTTTGAGTCTATCGCAAATTTGATGAGTTCGGCTTTGAAGTAACAGTAGTTAACCATCCTTTCCATGACAGTAATATTTCGGAAACTATGAATATAATACATTTTTGTCACAAATTTTGAGATTTGGTTGATTTTGTTCTAAATTTCAGGACTTTGCATCTAGAACCAAATTTATTTACAATAAACTTGTGTCAAGTGAAGTCTAAGATGTATTTTTGATCAAATACCACAAAATTTGCTGTAAACATCCATAGATTGTTAGAAAGTTTGGCTTCAGTAATTTTAGAGATTTTAGACTTGCCTGTTTTGCTATTTAATTTTATCTTTTGGCATCATTCTGTTTTAATATTCACCTTTCAGACATTTTAGGCTCACTTGTTTTCTGTCAGGTTAAACCCTCGGGGGCTATCGGTAGCAAGCAGCTGGCCAATGACAGCTACAAGTTTGCCTAATTGTACTTAATCTGGTTAAGAAATTTTACCTTTTGATAACATGTTCTTGACTTAAGTGCTAATGAAATTCATGCTTTTCAGAAATGCCTAAGTACGTATTTACTTAATGTCAAAAATGACTCAAAATTTGAACAGTATTACTCATGTCACAAACTTGATGCATTATGTTGAAACATTAACTCACGGTTCGGATGAATTCAAGAAAAAAAATAAATAAAACGAAGCCTAAATGCAATGGACTGTTAAACTTTGGTGATAGGAAAATCGGAATAATCCATGCTAAATTGAGATTGGGCTGCAGCCGGTTGAATAGCGATTTAAGATGGATGTGTTAGAATCTCCACTTTTTTCCTGTGGAGATTCGTCCGACTTTCATTTTTTCGTCCAGTGTAACAAATATATTTTACAAAGAAATGATCTACAGACGAAAATTACACTTTTAGCTTCATTCAACATAAAAACAGTGCTATTTGAAAACATTAACAAAATTAACTCAAAGAATACGGAAATTTTTAATGCTGTCTACTATTACATAAAAGCAACTAGAAGATTTAATGTTTGACATCCATCATGTGGAATAGGCCTACTTGCCCCTTTTTACCAATTTATGTAATACTCACAGACTGGCTTATCCTCCCCTTCTTTCTTACCACAGTCTGTAATGTGCTGTTTGTCACCTATTCGTTATCTGGATGTTGCCCATTTACTTGATTGTGTGCAAGAGGCCTTTATTTGGGCATTACCTGTTGACCAATTGTTTTTTGTAATAAAATCTGTTTAAACCAACTCAGGGTAGGCAGCAAAATATAGCTTTATTGTTTGTAGACTTTTTAAAGTGAGGAGTAGGTGTTATCATTAGGTTCGTTTTACATTTCTGGTGCAGGATGGCCATTGTTGCAGTACTTGTTAGGATTTCCCTCGATTTGTACAGGTGGTCTAGCTGTTACTGTTTATTTTATAATCCATGGGACAGAATATAATGCGCCGGTTTGTTTCTAGTGCAGTTATACACTGGCAGGTTGTTTAGTTAAGGTTAGCTATCCAGCTAGAAAGGGGACATACTGGTTCAGGGGTAAGTCAAATTATTCTTATCTGAACTTGCACTATACAAATTTAGTAATTATCTTTGGTTTGACAGGTATTCTTTCTTCCTATTGAAGCTCTGCATTTATAAGGAAAGCTTCGTTTATTTATATAATGAGTTGACATGTACATATATGTTTTCATTATTATGTGGGTTTTCTTTGCTGAATATTTAGCTTAGACAAAGAGCCGCTACTCAGAGAGACCTGTATGAGTACAGGCTCCGGAACATGTGCTGGGTAATTACCCGCTGAAGACCTTTTAATTTATTTGGGCTAATGCAGCCTTTGTCAAAATTCTACCGAAGAACGTGACAATAGTACCTCCATGACCGCCCCCTCATTTATTTTTATAGTATTCATTAACCATATAATTTTGTTTTATAACGAATGAGTTAGCAAACAGAGGCCAGAGGGTCTCAAGAAAGACTAGACTCGTCTTTGCATTCTACAGAAGTGCAGAACTGCTTGATCACTTGTGCCTTTCATGATGCTGTGTTGCTGTGTCGAACTGTTTGATACATGGATTACTTTTTGTTTGTTTGTTTTGTTTTTGATTGCATTATAATTCTTAAATTATGACTTTTTACTTCTCACCTAAATGTTGATTTCCCACTTCAATTTGTCATACGTATTGAACATATAACGTGTACTACGAGTACGAAATAAAGATATAAATATTGACTTGTGCCAAAGGGTTTGCCTCTCACTCTGTATCGCAAAATGGGGATATTGCAGCGTAAAATGAGCTATTGTTTCGGATATGTCCCCACAGCTGCACGCTTGACTGCCATTTGGCGAAAAAAAAACGATAATCCTTCAAAGCATTAAAATATACACACAAGAGATTGTGCAATATATATGTATAGCCGGAGACTGTTACGCCTGCGTGGAAAGAGGTTGAGTGCCCTGCTTGGAAAGAGTGAGTGACATGAAAGAAAGTTAAAAAGAATTCATCGATACTGTATTGCCAACCTCAAGACTGTAGCCAATGCAGGTGAAGAGTTCCACAATTTGGCACAAACGCGACGTTGATGAAATGAATCATTCGGCAAGAGTATTTGATCGGCACGGAATTATAGTTCAGTCAGCAGAAGCACACTACTGGTAACTATGTCGTTCAGCAGTTTACCGTGATTTTTGGGTTGGGAGTAAAGGGAGTACATTGCTCAAATGATGAGGACAAAGCAATCTGACCAACTTAAAATACAGGGTTAATTTAAGATATTTACGTCTGTCGGCTCGAGTTGGCTGACCATGACAATCAAGGACTTTTGTTCGGGAGAGGCTCTCAAAGCAGTGCTTTGTATTGGACCATAGAGTTATATACTGTATAATAACTATGATTGAACCATGGATGAATCATATATATATATATATATATATATATATATATATATATATATATATATATATATATATATATATATATATATATATATATATATATATATATATATATATATATATATATATATATATGTAGTTGGTTCAAACATGATTGATCTTGATCTTGCCCTTACACAGTGCTACATTTTGCTAAATACCTGTCGATGACAGCAGCAGCATATTCAAGAATCGGCCGAATATCTTGGATATACATGCTGTCAAGTACTTGTAGAGGCAAGCTGCACAAACACTTTTTTATTTTGCCCAAGCATGCGGGTGGCTAGTGGCATGATGATATAATGTGACTCCCACGTAAGATTATGGGTAAGAATGAGGCCCAGATCTATGTTGATGCTCTGCAACACTTTTGACTGTTTCCCGTATAAATTGTAGTCTTGGATGGTTAGATCAGTTGGGTGGGGGTGGATATTTTAATTCCTTGGTCTTCTTTGGATCTTGGAGGAATCACTAACAGTGGCAGATACAAAAACAAAATTTTGAGGGACAGTTTATGTGTTTATTGCAATCAGAATTCTTTTGAAGATGGCGAACATTTTTTGATAAATTGCCCACATTATAATATATTTCGAAGCACGCTCAAAACTCATTTCCAGTCCACCAAAGCACCATTCTCTCTCACAACTGTGTTTTCCCCTAGGCCCGAAGTGGCGGTGCATGTTTGCAAATTTATTAGACAGGCTCTTCTGTTTTGTAAATCCGTACCCCTTGTCCTTAATGAGTTTAAATAGTCTATAGTGCATTTACATGATTTCTTTATGTATATAGTGTATATAATCATGTGGTTTATATTGTACATTTGGTATTGTATGCCATGGACTTATGGGTATGAAAGTGCAATAAAGTATTCTAAAGTTTGGATTAAAGTATATTTTTCCTTTCTTCCCCCATTCGTGTGCTACTGCTAAATTTTTCCTTGCCGCTGACCGCTGTGAATTCGGAAGTTCTTACAATTTCCATAATTTGGCATAAAGGAAATATTACCTGCAGATAAGTTAATTTTACAAAGAATGTCATGAACCAAGTTGTTATAAATATCCAGAGACGTCCCAAAACACTCCCCTGCGGTAATCCAGACCTTGTTCTCACCCAACCGGATGATGCCGTCCAGTACCGCTCTTTGTTTCCTGTTTGTAGTGTATTGATCTAAGCTAGCAAATGATTGGAAAAACAGCACTGCTGTATGGTAATGTATAAAAAGGCGAAACGTGATTTCGATATGGACAAATAGAACAGCCTCGTTGCAGGGGTTGCCACTATCGAAGGTAGACGTACCACCTCTGTAGACACCTCAAATAAATTATAATATAAAAATCGTTATAAAATTCTCTCTCTCTCTCTCTCTCTCTCTCTCTCTCTCTCTCTCTCTCTCTCTCTCAGCTGACTACTCAGCTGAACTTTTGTGATCGCCCCAAACCGTCAATCACATTTACTTCAAACTTTGTGGCAATGTACCTTGGTTGGGTCTCTGGCAAGTTTATTCAAATGTGTACGCTCCACTGTTTTTTGTTTTTGTTTTTTTGTTTTTGTTTTTGTTTTTGTTTTTTCTTTTTTGTTTTTTTGTTTTTTGTTTTTTTTTTTTTTTTGTTTTGTTTTTTTTCTTTTTTTGTTTTGTTTTTGTTTTTGTGTGTGTGTGTGTGTGTGTGTGTGTGTTTTGGTTTTCTTTGGCAAAATCTTAAAAATCTTCTCTGAAGCCACAGAATTGCTTCAAAATTGCATAGGGGCATCTCTGCGGAACCCTTCTGACAATTGCTTCGAAATTGCATAGGGGCATCTCTGCGGAACCCTTCTGACAATTGCTTCGAAATTGCATAGGGGCATCTCTGCGGAACCCTAGACAGCTCGTGGTGACGCTGTAATTTTTGTTTCCTTTTTAACGAATTTGTGTGGGTAGGGGTGGGTTTTTTTTTTTTTGTTTTTTTTTTTTTTTTGTTTTTTTTTGGCTATTTTCGATTTCTCCTCCAAAACTGTCACCCAGATTGTTCTGAAACTTGGTTGAAATATAGCTTGTGAGAAGGCTAAACAAAGATGTTCACTACGTGGTGATACTGTGGATCCCTAATTTTTAACAAATTTTTCAATTCGGGCACCCTGTCTGTTAATGCATGCATTCCTACTTACCATGTGAGTCAATGGGGTTGAAATAGAAATATACATTTTCACCTGATGACAGATTCAGTAACCGTCTGAGTCTTGTCATCAGGTAACACATTTTCAACTTCTCTCCAAAAACCGTCAACTACATTCCCTTTAAACTTGTTTGGGATGTACGATTGGTAGGTCTATACCAAATTTATTCACATGGTCACACTCCAGCTACTTTTGGATTTTATTTAATGAATTTTTTGCTTTTTTTTAACATCTTCAAAAGTCTTTTCGAAATCTGCCAAGCCAACTGCTCTGAAATTACATAAAACTTTCTTCTAAATTTCATATTCAATGAATATGATCTGTTCCTCATACAAATAATTGATTATACAAATGATGCAGGGGAGGCCATATGTTATTGAAGGTTATCAGTCCAAGGAGATCAATAACACACGAGGGGTAAGCCGAGTGTGTTTTTTATTTCCGAGGACTGATGAGCTTCAATAAGACATGGGCTCCCCTGCATCATTTGTTTCATAATATAAGCAACTATGCAGTGGATCCATAACAGGAAAAAGGAATGATAGGTTTTGACATCAGTAAAGCAACAAATTTTAATACCATCAGAAAAAGGTCTGAAGTAACAAATAATATACCAGGTACTAGTTAGGCCCACAAGCTTCCTTGTACTTTGTTAAATCAATTGTAACAATAGAAATAAATACATAGATTCTTAAAATAACACTGCAGTTTTAGAAATTTGGTTTAAAGTCAAAAGTATGGCTTTTATGATTACAAAAAGACCATTGCTTACCACGGCACGTAACGTAAAAAAGGATCTGTAGCATGTCTTATTGATCTGTACACATGGCTTTCAAAGACCCAACGGCCAATCCGTGTTCGTCTTTTCTTCTAATTATAATAAGCTTATACTATAAAATCATTTAGAACTATACAGTTTTTTATGTGAATAATACGGAAAAGGACTTTGCTCTTTGAATATCAGACATTTCAAATGCTAATAATTTCTTTAATTTTACTCAATATGCAGATGACACCACATTTTCTACCAATCTTAAACTTGGTTACACAAGTATATACACAATCATCAATAGAGAACTTCAAAATATTAATTGTTGAGTACAAGTAATGAGCTTTCCTTAAATGTTGAAAAATTCCAGGTATATGGTCTTCCATCAAACTGGCAAACTGGTAAACATACCTGAAATCAAAATAACATAGAAGTTAAGGATATAGGATCATGGATAGATCATATCACAAAGATATCCACAAAAATATGACGAGGAGTTGGTTTGGTACAAACTTAAACATTATCTCCCTCTAAATGTCCAAATAACATTATTTTATTACACATTTTATCATGGTATACTCACCTGGGGTTGTAAACACACTCAAATTGGAAAGCTGCAAAAAAAGAGCTGCCAGATGCATTACTTGTAGTAAATTTAACTCTCATAGTGAACCCTTTTGAAAGGAAATCGAATTACTCAAAGTGAAAGTTATTTTCACACGACACAGATTAAAATTCTATAACAAGTTTGTACATGGCCTTCTACCAGATACATTATTAGTACTTCCCTTCACTGGGAGTAGTGATATACATATTTACAACACATGTCGAATAAGATGCACATTTGCTCAGCAATGTCTTAGTTTTGACATTCCGAAACTTATAAATAGCACTGATCAGATGATCACTGAAAAAATCACAAGCATAGTCTATAAGGTTTTTCAAAGTATGTAAAATCTCACTTTCTAAACAGGTATTAATATACATGTTCTATACAAAACTGTTTTATATGTAAAGAAGTTTGATGTGCAGTATGAAGATACAATCATGTGGTTGTTAAGTGATTAGATCGACATGGCAATATCATCTTGGTTTACATAATGTTATGTAACTATACTTTTATTATTTTGTAAAGTCTACACATAATATACCATGTAACTCACCAAGGTCGCCCATGCGACTACAGCATTACTACAAGGTTTCAGCATGGGTATTCTTGACCTGTTTGGTTTATATATTATATTTATGGTTTATATGTATCGATTGTTACCATTCTGTATATTCATATGGTCCAAATAAAAGTGAATCTGAACCTGACTTGATAGTGTTTAAACGGTACTTAGGTTTATAGATTTGGGTATGTTAAGTTTCTCTTTACATTAGATAGGGAATACTTCTGGGGACCACCAGACCTTATTTTGTTCAACAGGTGGCGCTACGATTTTTTTACTTTTCGCAAATTTTGTGTGTTTTTTTGCAATTTTCGACTTCATTTATATTAGCAACAGTGATGACGGTCTTAAATAAAGGTGAACTAGATATCCTGAAGTTCACAAAACCATTTGAGTGTGTGCATATAATGTCAGCTGGGCAAACCACTGTCACAATCTTCTTTTTATTGAACTTTTTGTCATTTTTTTTTCCATTTTTTTTTTCAATTCAGGTTTTGTATTCGTTTTACGTTCTTATAAACAAAATGCGTTTATTTCTTTGAGAGTTTTATTTTCACTACAAAAGCTAAGTACAATCTGACCAGGCACTGCTCAGTTGAGCAAGCCCCAAATAGATGACTCTCACTTTCAGATCTGCTGCAGCCAGGACTCATCTGGATAAATGCCATCTACTGACCACAGTAGAAACCACCCTCAGAACAAACACAGCCGACAGATTTGTTGTTTTGCAGGCCACTTAAAATTACCCGGTAAGTAAATTCTGTGACCAAGCTAGGTCTATGCGGGACGCATTCAGGCAAAATGTCCTTCAGAAATTGCATAATAGCCAAACAAGATCGTTTACATCATCTTCAATGAAAAGCACGCCTCAAGGAGCAGATTGTAGAGAATTATGAATTAAATCAATGTCAGATTTGTGATAGTTCCAGATAATCATTTTATGCGCAAATTGCTTCCCAGTATAGACACAGTTAATGGTATTAAAATTGGCTTGTGATCACACGTTGACATCGGTTTAAGTTTATTCAGGGTACTCGCCGCACTGCCTTTTTTTTCTACTAATGCAAGGCCTAATGGGGACTGGCTCCTGGTTGGTTCTGTTAACAGCTGTTTTAAGGTAAGACTTACACGTATTAAAGAACTGCCAATCAAAAATCGAACAAGTTTCGTTTACCCATGAAATACCATGGAGGTTAAAGTCGCCTGTATCCGTATTCACTCGGATCCTGTACTGCCCCCCTAGACTGCAGCAAGGAAATTGACAGGAAGGCGGGCAGCTTCATGTATTCAGCAGGGCCAAATGAGCTATGATAAGAAGAAAAACTAATGAAAGCGGAAAGCATAAGAAAAGTTATTAATAAAATCTTAAAACATACAATATGTTAAACATATTTAGAAAATTTCATTCGGTTGGGAGAAAAGGTGTTATTTCTGGAAGGTTAAGTAACATAACCGGTGCAAATGTCCTCATAATGGTAGAAGCATAGTGCTGTTGCCCAGCAAATAAGGACACCAGAACAGGTCTACAGTTGAAAAAGTGAAATATTAATACTACCTGTTGCTTGGGGACCTTCAACCAAAGTTTAAGCTACGCATTGTTGGATGCAGTCAAGAAAGTTACGATACTATCGTACATTCTCACCCGGAGGTCTGTAAAACGTATCTACGAAAATTTTGCATCTGCGAAACTTTAGTTGAACACAAACAGATTCAAACGTTAAACTACAGAAATCATTACGAACTTCGATATTGATATGATTTGAAATATAAATTGCTACACCCCTCGTATTTCGGTTGCGATCTTGTCTCTATGAAGTTTTAAAACATGGTATTAAAACATTAATGTCAAAGATATCACGATCTCAGTTTCATGCCAAAAAAAAAAAATAAGATCAAAATCGTGATGGATTCAGAGACTTTCAGTTTTATCCATTAAGTCATTTTCCGTTAAACTATTAATATTCATGTGCATAGTATTACGGAAATTGGAAGTTGTTGGTCCTGGATTTGGTTATCATGTAATGGATCCATACTATCTTGTCATAATTATACATTGAACGATGATTGTTGTGAAAAACACAAGCAAGCAGCATCAAAACCGAAAATGACCCGACCGTACAAATAACTCGAAAATAAGTGAACGATCGCAATGCAGTATCACCAAGTATGATTTACATTACACACACACACACACACACACACACACATATATATATATATATATATATATATATATATATATATATATATATATACATACATACATACATATATACATACATACATACATACATACATACATACATACATACATATTGGTGGCGCGAGTCGCATGTAACTAATATATATGTCTTCACTGCACTTTCAGTGCCAAATCATCTTCAGGCACATGAAGTTCCTTGGTTTAAACGGGGGGGGGGGGGTAACATGCCAATTTTGACATATTAATTTCGAGAGAAACCACCTGAGATTAACTGGGATGCCAGCTTTGACTTGGATGACATTAATAGGATCAGTGACTCATGGAGTGATTTTTTTTATTTTTTTATTTTTTTTTTTTTTGTAAATTGTGCTAATACAGTATACCGTGCCATAACACCGGATAATGTACCTTGGTACACAATTAACAGGGGCGGATCCAGACTTTCTAAAAGGGGGTCAAATTGCACTTCGGGGTACGGGGGGGGGAGCTCCTCTAAAATTTTAGAAAAACCGATACTCTCAGATGCGTTTTCCTGACATTTGAGACTGTATTTTCAATGGAACAATTTGATATCTGAGACACAAAAAATTCACTTAACTGAGCTTTCCCGTTAGCTTTCATATTCCCTTTCAGGGTATAGCAGACAAGTCCCAAACTTTTAACAGGATGGCAGGGCCAGTGCTTCAAAATTTGCACTTGCCCTAGTCTGCCCCACCCCTACTCCATCCCACCCCCAGTCTCAAAAGAAAAAAGAAAGCCACTTCAAAGCACTTCCCAATGTTTCACTATATTTAACAATTAACACAATAATAGAATATTGCGTAGACAAAGCTTTTGCTGCAATATATAGCATTTCAATACTAAAAAGCACACAGATTGTATGTTGAAACGTATTAAGCGATTATGTATGAAAGTATGAACATTTTAAAGATCATTGATGTTTAGATATACCTCCAGACAGTAAATTTAAATTGAAAGCGGCGGTAATAGGCCAAGCTGTTTGATTTTATCTTCCAATATTTTATCTAATTTTCCCACTTTTATTATTTATCTTTTAATTTTTTTTTTACATCGCAGAGGCGGCGGGGGTTCCATAGACCTCCCCCCCCTTCAATCTACCGTTGATTAATTAATCTTCGCGCTTTAAAACGCAGGTTCATCGCTACGAGACACACACACACACACACACACACACACACACACACATATATATATATATATAAAGAAACTGAGGTTGGCAGGAAAACAAATTATTGATTCGGCTGCGCGAAGAAACTAGCGGCGGGTGGCACACTGTATCATTCTTTCCAAACAAAAGTGAAACACCCGACATTCCTTCTCTGCAACATGAAAATTTAACTGTGACTGAAAACCATGTACGGCACAACTTTCAAACGAATACGTTGTTCCTTAGGCTTCAGTTAATGGTAAAAATTACTCCCTGCTGAGTAGACAAGCTTTAGTCTGTTGCAAACAATCACTATCAGCGAAGCCGAAATACAACATACCCTGGAAGAGTCTGGATCTCATCAAGACTACTGGTCCCCACGGATAAGTGTGCGCTTGTTGAAAGAAGGCGCCGCAGTTATCTCGCTCAAAGTCATTAGCAAAACTATTTAACTTCCTTCAGACTGTCAGATTTCCGTCGCAGTGGAAAAAAGCGAACGTTGTTGTTTCTATTTAAAAACAAAAACAAAACAGAACAAATAAAACGGAAGCTTAAGTACTTTTAAAAATTTAGGCCTACAGACCCATTTCTAGGCTCACATTGTGAGCTAAGTCTTTGAGACAGTTATTTTTCCGGGACGCTATTTTGAGCGAATATCAGTCAGGATGTGTTTCCACAGAACAAAGAACTAGAAAAGAATATTTACTTCAAAGCAAATCTGACTGTGTGCCTCCAAAATTTGGATAAATTAAAATGCCACAACTTTTGTTTGCTGCTTATTGGATGCGCCTTCAGCACAAACATATGAACTAAAAGGGAATAACAGCAATAGGAATGCTTTGCCGCTTGACACACGCAATGCTGAATAGGTAGATTTTATAAATGATATCAAACCATATATATGATTAGCTCAAAGTAAACCCATTAGTTTATGTTGTATACAAACGATCAGGCGCTGTGCATGCGCGACTGCGCATGCAATGTGGCAGCCATATTTTAAAATGACCAAGTTGACTCCCACAGACATCGGGCCTGTGGTGGCGCTAATGAGAACATTTAGTAGTAGTAGTAGTAGTAGTAGTAGTAGTAGTAGTAGTAGTAGTAGTAGTAGTAGTAGTAGTAGTATCATTATCATCATTATCATTATCATTATTAATGAGCACGAGGAAAAATAGATCAATACATTAAGATATAAAATGAATACAAGTAGATAAAAAGGACGAGACCAGAACCTGTCCGGCCCCCGCATCCCGTGCCAGTGTCAACGAATATTTGGGCCCCCGAACGGATGGGCCCCCGGAGGCCCAAACGTTCTAGAATATTTAGGCCCCTTCCGAATATTTGGGCCCCCTTTCATATTTGATTTTTGTTGTACTTCATGAGACATCTTAACTATTGTTGTAACATTGATGATGTTAATAGTGCAAAATAGCAATATTGGTCACAGTGTTTTGTCAGCTCAGCATGAGAATAGATTCAGTGCAAAACGCAAAAACGTAGTCCTGAATCATGTGAATGGCATTTTAATCAATGCAGAATTATGACCAGATGACTTGATCCTAAGTCTGCTTTCTCATAGAAAATGGAAAAAAATTATCTTTGATACATGTATGTTCGGATCTGAGTATAAAAGTTATGATTGGACCAGTATTTTTCATGAATAGCTGAGCTAACCCAAACTACATGTACATGTACTTCTGTAAAATAACTAATAAACAGCAAAAAATAACTATGACTTTTAAATTCCAGTTATGCAGATGGGGGGGGGGGGGCGGAGGCTTTTGATTCCCGAATGTTTGGGCCACTTGACCCCTGAACAGTATCTAAGTGCCGTGAGGTGGCTATAAATGGGAAAGGGGCCCTTTGATTCCATACTATTGGGCCCCTTTTTGGTATCTAAATGCATTGAAGTGGATCTTGAATATTTTGGCCCCCTATTTGTATGTAAGTGCCTTGCAGTGGATATATATCGGAAGGGGGCCCTTTGGTTCCAGAATATCTGGGTCCCCTATTTGTATGTAAGTGCCTTGCAGTGGATATAACCAAAGGGCCCCCTCCCCATATATATATATATATATATATATATATATATATATATATATATATATATATATATATATATATATATATATATATATATATATATATATATATATATATACATATATATATCCCCTGCAAGGCATTTACTTACAAATAGGGGTCCCAAATATTCTAAAACCAAAGGGCCCCCTCCCCATTTATATCCACTGCAAGGCATTTACTTACAAAGAGGGGGCCCAAATATTCTGGAACCAAAGGGCCCCTTCCCTATATATATCCACTGCAAGACATTTACTTACAAAGAGGGGGCCCAAATATTCTGGAACCAAAGGGCCCCCTCCCTATATATATCCACTGCAAGGCACTTGCACGCAAATAGGGAGCCCAAATATTGTGGAACCAAAGGGCCCCCTGTCCATTGATACCCACTGCAAGGCATTTACTTACGAATAAGGGGCCCAAATATTCTAAAACCAAAGGGCCCCCTCCCCATTTATATCCACTGCAAGACATCTACTTACAAACAGAGGGCCCAAATATTCTGGAACCAAAGGGCCCCCCTCCCATTTATTTATCCCATGTTTGCACGTGCATGACCCAAATACAGGTCCCGATTTGGCCAATATTCAACTATCATTTCTTTTAAGCTGTTTCCGAGCCAAAGATGAAATCAGCTGAAAACCCACATCCATATATGCCACGTATGTATCCAGAAATGCAGATAACAAGGAATCAGGGGGAAATGGAGACACCTGAATCTATACATGTAGAGTAGATTTGTGCTAAAATATGTGTTGCACAAATTTAAAAAAAAAAAAATTTGGTATATACTTGGAGGATTGCGAGATAATTCCTACAAGTTATATGACCCACATTACATGTAAAATACACCAATATATACATGGTGGCAAACATTAAGCCTTGCAAAATGTATTTGTGTCTTTCTGCCGAGAACCAAATGTATTCAATTGTTTGATTTACATTTATTTTACAAAATAATAACGATTATCTTTTTAAATATTTCTTTTAGAGTTTGCAAAATATCATACAGGATGTATTTTTAGAGTGTATTGGGCCAAAACTAAGTTATTCCAATTTCTATTAGGGGGGCCCAAATGTTGGGGGGGGGGGGGCAAACGTTCGGCGTATGAATGGGCCCCTGGGGGCCCATCCGTTTGGGGGGGCCCAAATATTCGCCGACACCGGCAGGGCCGGGACCCAGGCAGGAGGACTGGGCGAGCCATCGGTACTCTCACGAGCCGTCCCACCTGGGCAGCCGCTACGCCCAGACGAGCAGCGGGGATCGTGCGGCCACCAGTTGATTCATGGCTACATAGTCGCAGAAAGTAACCGTCTTGTCAGCAAGCAGGCATAAAAAATTCTGCGATTATTAATGATAGTGCTAGAATGCCTTGGTCAGAATGCCAGCGTGTAAGTATTCACTTGAGCATGGTTTTACAAAGTTCTCGTTATGTAGTAAATACCGCAATGAGTCTATGACTTCGTTCTGATATGAAGGTTATCTGAAGTACTGGTCATTAAATATAACATCAACCGAGGAACGTCCAGATATGTGCTCCAGCAAAGATCCCTTGGTACAATTTCCAGATAGAAGATACTCGGCAAAAACCTTGCTTGGAGATCACCAGCTAATGATTTAACTTTAGAAATTCTGTGGTATAAACTAGCTGTATGCCACTATTATTTCCTCGCATGTCTCCTGGCAGATAGAGACAAAAACTGCAAAATAGTATCATCCCTTTGGCACCGTTCACAGTGCAGACGCTGCTGTTTGGTTCGGAAAAGTGTACTTTATGGAAAAGACATTGTTATTTCTAGTTTTTGTGAGCGACCTTGTAGATAACCTAACCTGTGACGTCAGACTCTGCGCCGATGACACGTGTCTACTTGAACTCGTTAACACCCCGGCTCAGTCTTCCCATCACCTAAATACAAATCTCTCTTTAATATGGAATAGGATGTATTCATATTCAGATGCGGTCCTACTCTAACAGCTATTGAGCAAAAGAGGGACCCACCTGCATCAGGGCAGATCCATATATTTAGCATGGTAAAAAGTACTTTCTTAATAAAATAAACAAACAGAACACATAATAATCTTTGAAACATAAAGGATACCTAAACTGAATAGAAATTAGCTCTCTTGTGCTTGAAAAGGTGTTATTTATGGATCTTCTGTTCTGTCCACTCTACTGTCGATTTAGAAAGATCTTACTTGACACTGTCAGCCCCGTTTTAGCTGCTGGTGCTCACGTGCATCCCAATTTATTTCGTGATATTGTGCATATAAGGCTAACTAAAAATCCTCTTGTTTGGTTGTAAAGACTTACCTGATGCCATGAATACCCTCATTTTTGATGCAGTACAAACTTATGTTGTCAGTACTACACGTTTTGTTTCCTAATCTATAGAACAAAGTAGAAAGTCATATTGTTCATTCGTCTGTCTGACCCATAACTCTATATTTTGTGTGTATATTTTTTAGTGTCGAATATGAATCAATTGTATAGTGCTGATATGTAACTACAGTCATACAGATATTGTGTTGCTTCTCCTTGTATTATATCTTCACCTGCATAGTCAACATATAGCTTTGTATTGTCCTGTGTGTTCTGTGTATATACCGTGCGTCTCTCCGTGTCTGGAGAACCCATGTGTTAGTCTCATTGTACTATAGGGCAATCTAGTTTCAATAAATATGTTTAAACTAAATAATTTTTAGTGCTGTTCAGTCTTAAATTCAGTCCACAGGCAGACCTGGGGCAGTCGCATGATGTCCATATCATTGAGTATTTATGTTGCTTTGGTCCACCTGAGTCAGGTGGATGGACTCCTATATATCACTATATATGAAGATCCACTGAGAATAAACTGACGAAACTTCAAAGAGTGTTATCATATGGGCATACCTCCATTTTCAGAAATTTTCATAATTCATGCACTAACAAATAAAAATATAGCCCATGCTTCCCATTATAAAATTATTGATAGTCTCCACCATAATCACACACTGGGCTCTGGGGTGTGTTTGAAGGAAGAAATGAGTGGAAAGCCACACTTGTTCAAAAGTGTTGATTGTTTGTCATTGTGGGTTCATCAGGGGTCTTGCAAAATGCAAGGTCACAGATTTTGCTGATTACCTGAACTAGAGACCTGGCACTGCATTGCGTGTGGGTGTAGGCTTTTGCATAACAAAGTAACACACAAGGCTGTGTTTCTGTTTTGGCTGTTCACTCAACCGACATTTACCACTTCAAAGAATGTGTATGATTGTGGTGTGAATGGCGCACCAAAATGGCGCATTTGTTTGAACTTGGGATGTATCCTCTTCGCAACCACGCCAGTGAACTGTTTCAGTTCAGTTTAAACATATTTATTTCAACTGGATCGCATTACAGAACATCGAGATGTCACTAATCGGGGGGTTCTTCAGAACATGGAGTGGCACACAAAATGTATATTACAAAACACACAGGACAAAACAAGAACAAAGTTACCCAATTAACAAAGAAGCTGTACACATATTACAGATTTGTACCCTGCATACAAAAATCAAAATAATAAAAGTCACCAAAATGCAAAACGAGCAAAATAGTTCACTACAGGTAGAATGTACACATATACACCCCTGTTCACTATAATACGGACAAGCGGTAGGATACTTCATAAAGGACACTTAAGAAATAAGTTTATGTAAATCAGCGACGGACTCAATTGAAATGGCTGCTTATGCATAGCAGAACTAAAATATATCTATCACAAGATGAAGTACTATGCGAGTTACGCATATGATTTACTTTGATACGTTCTTCGAGGGCTAGCAGTTCTTTTTCAGTCTTAGTGTGGCGGGTTTCTGCACCATGGATGATCCTACCCTCATAAAAGATGGGTTGATCCTGGCCATCTTTAGCTAGTTGTGAAACATAAATAAGAGCGGCTTCATAGTCAAGAATAAACTCCTTCTTTTCCTAATCAGGAAAATGGAGTACTGTGGGAGTCGTCAAAGCTGTTTTGGGTCCAGTGAAACCCTGTTCACATACCAAAGACTAAATGAAATATGCAATTTAGCAACTGATGCGAGGGCTGAGCAATATGTGCAAACTTCTAAGTTCTATGCAAATTTTCTGCAGCAGGAGCAGAATCCTAAGAATGATTTGAGTTGCTTTGGTGATGTAACAGGTATAAAGGGGAAAGCTGAATTATTTACAGGGTTTGCAGAAACACATTCAAGAACGAATACTTGTCCAAGGTAGAGAAAATTTGGTTTGCTAAAAGTATATTTGAATCGCTTGAGAGTCATATTAGCGGCTTAATGTTGGCCAAAGTTAGAAAATGCACACAACAACACAAAGACAGGGCTATATCCAAAGTTATCATTCTGATCACAATGTTAATTCACTTGGATACAATAGCTGGGGCTCATGGGCGTTTATTGAACTAATAGGATGCACTGAGGTAAGAAAAGCAATTGTTTGATCAGAATGTTGAGGAGTATGAAGGGGAAAAAGCTGAGAAAGTCTAAACCGTTAAGAGATCCTCCCTCAGCAATTAAATCTAAGGAAGTGACGAGGGTAGACAATGAACAGCACATGGGAACAGTTGCTTTGTTTAGTTATAATTATCAATGGCAAAGTGATAGGTGCAATTTTTGTCACATACCAAGACCACTTGTACTTTCTATGAAGGATGTGCGTCAGGTTAACTAAGACTTCAACAAAAACAAAAACAGAAAACAAACAAAACAAAAAAGCAAACAAACAAAAAAAAAAAAAAACAAATAAAACACTCAAAGTTCATCATTTAGCCTCAGGATGCGCTTACAGCATAAACCTACAAATAGAGATTGACATCTCTACCCAGTTTTGAAGATATTCACGAATTAAAATTTCAACTGTGCCTAATTTGCATAATTACAAATGTACTCAATCGTCTTTGTAAAATAGGCACTCCAATCGCTAGCAATCACTGAGAGGCAGCCTCCCCGCTGAAGTTCCCACTTCAGTCATCTCACCTAATAGCATATTGAACTTTATAGTTCACACGTAAATTACAAAATAATGTAGTGTTACCATAGCTACAAATTCAGCCCAACATGGTCCAAATCGACAGACAATTTACTAATTTACGACTGAATGGAAATTTCAAATGTACAATATATAATGGGACTTTACCAGAGTGAGCAATACCTGAAAATGTAAATACAACGACAAACAGTGACCAGTTGTAGGCCCCAGAATTAGGATTTTGTATCAGACATAGAAGTCGCCCTGAGGCAGTGAAATAAGGGTCAGCAATGGGCTGAGTGCCAAGCACCCCACTGCGTCAAATACTCATAGAAACATCAACTAGAATAGCATGCTATCGAGGCAAGAAATGTGAGCTTTGGACAAAATAAACGGACCGGACACAAGCATGCAATGTATCATAATATGACTGGTTATATGTTGGTTTGTTTTTGTTTGTTTGTTTTTTCTTTTGTTTTATGCAAATTAAAAGCATTAACGTGAGAGTAATAACCCGACAATCCTGAATGTAAGCTATTATCAGGAGGGGCTAAAAATACGTGGCCAGTCACGCAGAACTTTTGTATTCAGACCCAAGCTGGAAAACTTGAAAAGTGGGCCTCTGTTTCATTACAGTAACACTAACAGCTAGCATACCTGTTATTGCACACAAACAGCTCTGTATGTAGATAACCAGCACTTAAGTTCAACATCACAATTGTCCTCTTTATGCCAAGTATCCGCCTTAATGCCAAAGATAAAAATTGCCGAACAATTGTTCTCAAGTACCTTAACTAACAGACCATGTAGCATGATGCAAACATTTCTAAATGAATTGAATCAGAATACATAATAATGTTTACACCGGAACGAAACCAAACCAATTGCATGAGGATTTTTAAAGATTAAAGCAAAGAGGAAAGACTGACCAATACATTGGCTGGTTGTAAGTCAGAAGATAAACACCGCCAAATTGCACCAAAGCTGTTATGCAGTAATGGTTAATCGTTATTGTTATGTCTGGGCAGGAACCAAGGCATTTTGTTTTTCGAAGAATCTGTTTCTTTCTTTCTACCTGTATTTCTTCTTTCTTTCTGCCTTTCTTTCTTTCTTGCTTGCTTGTTTGCTTTCTTTCTTTATTTTTTACGCCCAAATTTTTCTCCAGAGATTTCCTCTCACACTATTGTTCCGAAAACCACCAAACTTAGCAAAGTAACTGAACTGCTAGCCGAACTTAGCAAGGTAACTGACCTACTAGGGAAATTGAGCATCATATTTGGAATTGTCATGGTGTTCAGGAACAATTAAAATTTGAATGCTCCATTTCTTGAAGACTACTGTAGATAGACACAAAATTGTACCTTGCATATATAAGTTTGCGACACTTGCCAATCAAGCGGAACACGGAAAAAGTTACAGCTTTTTAAATTGTGTGAAGTAGGGGCACTTCAGATACTCAAATTTTGCATCTCTTCAAATTTATTATAGATAGAGGTGCCACTCGAATTTCATTATATTGGTTTTGCCAAAGGCAAATCCAATGAACAGCAAACCGAAGTTGTAGCATTTTAATTTATGCTAATTGGGACACTTCAAAAATTTAAATCTTGAATATCTTCTAATCTATTATGATAGAGGTACCATACCAATTTCAATTTATAGGTCTGTGCCAGTGATAAATCCAATAAACAGTAAAGCCAAGTTGTAGCTTTTTCAAGTTTTGCTAATTTGGGGCGCTAAAAGATTTTAGTCTATATCATCAAAACTATAATTAAGATGTCAGTCCAATTTCAATTAATGTGTTGTACCATAACTGATTTCATTGTTAATAGTCGTATGTAATGAACCATAAACCAACTTTATAGCATTTTAATTGGTGCAAATTCAATGAATACCTAATTCCAATAATTCAAATTTTGTAAACACCCAGGCAGATTTGCTCTGAAGCAAATCTTCTTTTCTAGTTTTATTCCCATTAAGGAGAAACATTGTGTTATGCTTCTGTAATTATGACTGCTTTTTTGTTCTTTTTTCCTCAGTTGACTTGTCAGTCAACTGAAGTTATGTGGTGGGTCTTTGTTTGTCGTCCACAATTGATATTTTGATATTTACCCCTAGACCAAAGTGAGACTTATTATGGATTGAATGTCAAGGTCAGCTGAGGACGAGCTGTTCATCCAGCCTTCGTGTGTTGTAAAAGCGGAAGTTCACAGAATTGTTCTATTATGTCATTGTATTAAATGAGCTTAATCTTCACATGAGATGTAGCTGTCGGCTAAGTATATATTTTTTTCTGATATTTATCTAAGTTGTGCACCATTAAAGTCCTAGTTTCAGTGTAAGTGGACTGTCACAGGGAGTACAGAAACTCCATACAACATGAATTTTGTGTGCATCTCAATTTCTATCTAGTTTAGCCAGTCTTTATTCTTTGGAAACCAAAACAGACTACGGCCGAAACGCGCAACAGACACCAGATTAAGCTAGCAAACTCCGATGAAGCCTGAACGACCTGACTGTCATTCATTATTCTCATCAACTAAACACTGCACGCAGTGCCTAACTATACAAGCTCCGTATTATCGTCTGGAATTAGTTTGGTTTTACCAGCCCGTAACAACCAGGGGCGGATTGGAGGGGGGGCAGGGGGTCAAGGAGATCTTAACAATTTAACTCTTTAGTCAGGAATTTTCACGGATAGGCTTAAGGAAGCACAAGTTTCTCCTATCTTCAAGAGATATAGCACCTTCGACAAAACCAACTATCTCGCTATCAGTGCCCTTCCTATTGTGTCCAAAATATATGAAAAAGTGGTTAATGATCAACTCTATTCTCACTTTGCGGAATTGCTTCACCCCTTTGTCTCTTTGGCTTGAACCACAAAGCTTTGAATTTGATCAGCAGCTATTTAAGTAACCGTAAAGAATGTGTTAAAATAGGCAAAACCACTAGCTCATGGAAAGATATAAAAAGGCTCCCTTAGAGTTCCATCGTGGGGTCTCTGCTTTTTAGAATTTTCATAAATGACATTTTCTAATGAGAAAAATGTAAATGAGTTCTCATTATATAGCTATGCAGATGAGAGCACAATCTCGTATGCCCACTTCTGGGTTAAAGAGTTAGTTCATACACAGACACAGAAGTGTGTGAAGCTGGTTTAAATTCAACTTCATTAGGGCCAATCCTAGCAAATTCCAAGCTATATCGTCTGGCAGTAAGCTCCCCCCGCCCCACACACACACACCCAGTAATCTGCAGCTTAATATATAAAAAGATACCACAACTCAAGGTTCAAGGAAGTTACACTACTCGGAGTTACCTTCGATTTCAAACTTGCCTTCACTACCCACATAGCAAACCTTTGTAAAAGATCCTCCAGGCAGTTAAATGTTCTCAAACGAATTGGAAAATACCTCAACAAAAACTGCAGACTACAGGTTTACCACTCTTTTAGATTGTCAATTTTTAATATTTGTCCCTTTCCCTGGCACTTATGTTGTATCTGTGTCTTTTTGTTCAGAACCACTTCCTATCAGTCATTAACCTATTCCGCAGTCCGAACTCTTTACTTTCCTTAAGCTAACCTGTCACTGTCTAACCTACATAAATATGGAAGTACTATTGTCCATATTGCCCACGTTCTTCCGTAGAATTTTGACATAGGCTGTATTAGCCCAAATAAGGTAAAGTGTCTTCAGCGTGTAAATACTCAGAACATGTTTCGGAGCCTATAGCCATACATGTCTCTCTAAGAAGCGGCTCCTTGTCTAAGCTGAATATTCTGCAAAGACAACCCACATAATAATGAATAAATATGAACGTGGCAAATGATGAATTAGCTAAATACGTGAAGTTTTGCTCATAAATGCAAAGCTTCATAATGAAAGAAGAAAACCTGTCAAACAAAATATAATTACTAAATTTGAATAGTACAGGTTAAAATTAAAAAAAAAATGACTTACCCCTGAACCAGTATGTAACCTTTCTACCTGGATAGCTTATCCTAGTTTAAAACGGACACTGAACAGATGGAGATAATCCAGGAGAAAGCTCTCAGGTTCATCTACAGTAATCATATTTCAACATCTGAAACTCTATTAGGTGTGACTGAACTCCCATATATCCATGTGGACGCATGAGAAATATGGCACTCCAGGCTTACAATTTTTTTCATAAACAAGGACCCAGTTATCTCCACGGTGTGTTAGAACGAAAAGATACAAAATTTGGATTTAGATATGAAAATCTTGCAAAAATTTCTTAGGTACAGTCAACTACATATGGTTTGAAATCTTTTCGATACAATGCCGCAAAAATGTGGAACAAATTACCAAATGAATTTCGTATAGCTGCGAGTTTCGTTCAATTTAAAAGACTCGTAATAAGCTGGAGTGACATAAGGTGTAAATGTGTAGCTTGTGAGTGATATATCTGCTCAAGTATCCCACAGCTGTATCACGACTAAACAATATTTAGTTTATGAATACATTTTATATTTTAGTTACTTATGTCATTGTATTTTATTGGTATCTTGTATTTTAGTCATATCATATTATTTGTAAAATGTCGGTAAAATGGCTCTGCCGAGCTAATGTTCACTGTGTATAGATCCGACTGAAAATAAAGCTTACTTGAAAATTTTTCGGGGCACGTCCCCCAGACCCCCTTCTAAACAATGTTTTGGCCACTTGCCCTCCACCCCATTCCAGATTCTTGGATCCGCCCCTGACAACCTCTTTGTGCTACTATTGACGATCAGTTCTTTGTCTGCACACATATTGCAGATGTGCATTCATAAAGACTTGCCTTGCTTGACAATTAAGAGATTGTTGGTGAACTTTGACGCAATGCCATTGAGAAAAGTGGCGTTGGGTGCTCAGTTATACATCATGATGCTGTTCTTAGCGCTTGGAGTGTTAGAGCTTTAATACACTGTGTACT
Source organism: Hermodice carunculata (assembly GCA_964020975.1). Lineage (NCBI taxonomy): Eukaryota > Metazoa > Annelida > Polychaeta > Eunicida > Amphinomidae > Hermodice > Hermodice carunculata. The sequence continues at coordinate 63,924,642 of OZ026613.1, forward strand.
AGTTGTCGACCAAAATTTGACACATCTTTGCCCAGGATCTCCGCTTTACCATATTGTACGCCGTATTGATTTTCTGTACGCTGTTTTATGTTATATTCCCATTGTAAATCTGCGAAACTGTTGAATGAAAACAAGGGTTTGAGAGAACTATCGTACTGACCAAGTCTCGTACGTAGGTATTCAAGTAAACCGTTTCTACCATACCTGAACAAAATCAAATCATTTCAGGTCAGCGCACATTGGAGCAATGCAATAAAAGAATCAGGGGCCCGCGTAGAGACTGGTTCGTGTTGACAACAGCATAATGCAGCTTCTGTCAAAAGTGAGAGAATCACAGGCACCGTAAGGATATCATTTATTTAAGGTTTGTTTAGAATGACGCTTATGTTCCACATCTTTGTCGATTTTTATTAGCTTGATGCATCAGGCTGACATAGATAAAGTCATGTGTGTTCTGTACTTTCGGTTGGAAGTATTAAATTGTTTGTGTTGTTGCATTTGCAACACACTTTGTGTGAAGTTTACAAATTTAATCTGGTTCTAAAACAGTTCCAATAAGATAAAACTATACACAGAACATGGCATTTATTCGCCTGGATTAACATCAAATCTGCCATCAAAGATAGGATAATGATTTTACATTCAGTACCTACGGTGTTCACACTTCAAACCCTGTAACCTATAATGCATACATCGAGACAATGGAGTTTTACTTTACTTGCATTGATGCAACGGAGATGTTGCAAGATATTGAGATTTTTGTACATTAATAACTGTATATTGTATACTGCATGAAAACAAATTAGGTGAAAATGGCAAGTTATTGTGTTTGAAAGTGTAATTGCCAAACTGCACAATAACTTTTTCCAATATCAAGGTACTCAATGGTATTACGGTAAAATTGCCCGAAATGACAATATTATTGCCTTACAAAGCTGTAATCACTAACATACGGGTTTACAGAGTAAACGAACCAGACAGTATATTTGTGACACACAAAGTTAAGTCTATTCCATGAATTTGACCTGCTGCCATTCATGCCCAGTCTGCTGCACAAGTGCAAGTAACTGTTGCTACTGATAAGACATTGGTGACAAAATTTGAAGAATCTCAAGTGCAGTTGAGAATCTATCAGTAAATCATTGCATAGCAAGTTCAGAAAGCTGGAGTGAGTATTATATGGTAAACTGAATATACATCTGACACATTTCCGCCAGGCAGTATAGAAAGCCTCAACATCAGCACTCTAAATATCCCAAAGTACAAGACCACATAATGACACATAGGATTTGAAAAGACGATATTTGATACTTATGACACGCGAGGAAAAAGAATCTTTGAAGAAAGTCTCCTATTGCGTAAGGTACCACAGGTAAACCTAAATCAGCTTAAGCGGATAATATCGTAATATCTATAGCCCCTGTTAAATCTTCAGAATGCGATAATTCACATCGGACATGCATGGTAAGTTGTTACTCGTTCATTAGTAAATGCATACAAGTTCACGGTGAAACTCTCTTCAAACTTGCAGCTTTTGCCAGAAAATAAGACAAGATGAATTTTGTCCTGATGAGTTTAAACTCCTCCGCCGTGTGTGTGTGTGTGTGTGTGTGTGTGTGTGTGTGTGTGTGTGCGTGTGTGTGTGTGTACGTGTGCAAACCAAACCAATATGATTCTTGAATTATGGGTACCCGGATACAACATGCTCATACGATACGAGGATACCCATTAATGGAGTTTGAATGGACGGAACCCACATACCCAATCTATGCAGTATGAATGAGATTTTAAAACAAGATTCAAAGCACTTTTGTCCATCAGGCTCTGCGACTCTGTAAAATAACATATACACTATTTTAACAATTCTAACTATTGTTTCATACGAGACAAAACCAGTTATATGAGTTGAACGGGCTTTGTTCCCTTTCTCCTCACTTTACTCCGAGCTGCACTGTTTTGAATCGGGCAAGCAAGACTGGCTGATGGATATATTAAGGTTGTTCAGAACAGCGAAGTGAAGTAAAGAATCCACACAAATATAAACTGGCGTATTATCCTGTTCCAGTGGTCTATACAGTGTACAGTTGTTTTAACTGAGGGTCATAGAACAATCGTCCTGCGAAAAAGTTGAAGTGACTTCCAGACAAGATACCACTTGAAGGTAGAAGCGCTGTGAATTAAATATGCGTAAAATGTACTTGTGGTTTTGTTGTACATGTATTGAATCTGAGTGTTTAAATGCATATGTATCACTTTAAAATGCCAATGACGGTCTTAAAATTAAGTTCCTTAATTCAATTTTGTAGTTCACGCATTCTTGTGTACAAAATAATAACAGAATGAAAAGAAACTGTATTTCTTCTGTATCATTTGTGACAGCTCTGTGTCATATTCATACTGACATCATTGTCCTTATTGTAACAGGAACGCTGTTTCTAATTGTATATAAAGAAACAGGACACGAATAACTCTTATTATCCCCCCCCCCTTAGAAGAAGGCGGGGCATATAGCTTTGCTCGTTTCGGTCGGTCGATGGGTCGGTCGGTCGGAAGGGAGACTGTGGTCTCGGCACCATGACTCAAGACGTTTTTGAGACAGGACTTTGACAGTGCCTCCAATATAAGGGCTAGGTGAAGTATTAAGGTGGTTGACCTTGACCCTATTTCCATGGACACGGAGATACTGTAGTACGTTTTGGTTAGCAAACGATAACTAGAAAAAAATTATGATAGGACCTGTTTATTGCACAAGATTATACTCCTTATCCAAGGCTGAGTCAAGTTCGAATATGGGTGACCTTAACATAAACTCAAAGGTCACAAGGCCACTTTACTGAACTTGGCATCTGCATTGTTACTCAAAATTTAAGTTACGACTTCACTATTCCACATGGTAATAGTCCTCAATTAGGGCTTGGTCAGCTTAGAAGATCCATGGTCCTGACCATATTCCCTAGAGTCCTATCAGTGAACTTGGTTTCCGCATGATAACTAAGGATGTTCTTGACCCAGGGCTTTCATATTGCAAAGGAATATAGCCCTCTATAAAAGCGAGGTCAAGATATGAAACAAGTGACCTGGAGTCAATTCCCAAGGTCGCATAGCCACATTCCTGAATTTGGTTTCTGCTTAATAACTGCAGAATTTTTCGAGCCAGAGATTTTATTCAATTGATGTTTATAGTCTTCTATTAGGGCTAAATGAGCTTAAAAACAATGATGACCTTGACCTAATTTCCAAGGTCACAAGACCATTTTAGTGAATTTGGTTTCTGCACAATAACTCAGAATTAAACCTAAGGTATCAATATTGAACATGAGAATAGTCCTCGAAAGAGATCTTCCATTTTCCATAATATCTCCAAGATCACAGAGGTACTACAATAAGTTTTGGTTTCTGCATGATAACTAGAAAAGTTTTTATGATAGGACGTGTACATTGTACAGGATGGTAGTCCTTATCTAGGGCTCAGTCAGGTTTGAAGACGGGTGACGTTGACCCAATTTCCACTTCCCAAGATCATGAGTGCCCCATTTAATATTATCAACAGGGTAATCAGGGCGTACACAACGTTAGGGTGGCATCTATATGTTTTGCAAACATATCTTGTTTGTTGTTTTATTTTGCCAACAAAAGTGTGTTAACCAAAGTGAGCGCTTTATGTGACTGACTTAAACTATTTTGTCGCTTTGTTTCTTTTCTTTGCACCCAGTGTCACCACAAGGAGGCATTTTATGTGATGACACATCTAGACTATGCCTACCATGAGGAACTCTTCCAACAGCTCGATTGAGCTGATAATAATCAAACTTTGATTTAGATTTTTCTATTCAGTTGATTTATTTTGTGAGGGCCGCCACAAATTGTCGTAATAAAAGCAACTATACCCCCCCCCCCCGACCTGTAAGTATTCTCGTTAACTCAAATTGATTGAAATGGGTAACATTTTATTTGGACACAATTATCCAAGAACGATTGCTTGTTTTATATTTTTTCGACGTACTTTTAGGCAATAGTTACCATCTAAACATCTGCTTTGACATTTCAGAAGCTGTGTTAAACAACAGAATGTCAACCAATAAAAACAAGAGCAAAGGAAAGACAGTTCAGGGAGATGTATTTTCAAAAAGAACATTTTTCCACGGACAAACCAACGGGCAGGTAGAACCTATACCACTGAATGATACAAATGAACGATATGCCCGGATACCTTTAGTTCAGGTACGTTTCATGGTAAGAAATAGATTGGTATATGGCACTCAATTCATTTCTTTCCTTTAAATTTAAAACCTTAGAACTTTTAAGTATCAGGCATGACCCTGTATTTGGTAATCAACATTCAAATGAAACCAAATATACCTTTAACTGGTGGGAAACTGTATACAAACACACGAAGAAAACATCGTCGTGTAATTTTAGGTTCTTTTTATAATTTGAATGTTACTTGATTGTTGATTTTGGCGGAAAAGTATTTACCACTATAATTGTTTTCTGTGATAGAAAATGAAGTCAATATGTCTATTTGCAATTTCTAACATTTCAAATGTTATCGTATTTGTTGCCTCGTAAGCAACCTCCAGAATCTCTATTGCTTTATGTTGTGGCTGTTCCCGACGATAGAACATCAGACAAAACAGCAATCTAGGGAATATACGGAAGCAACCATGTTTGTTTGGGTTTTTTGTTTTTGTTTGGTTTCTTCTTTTTGTGTGTGTGTAAGTGTGTGTGTGTGGTTGATATGTAAATGATCACAAAAAGGAACTACTTACACATAACTTACAGAGGAAAAGTGTTATGGGTAAAGGTTGAAAGATGATTTTTAACACCTATATTAAAAAAGGGCATTAGATGTGTATGAAACCTTTTCAAATTTGGATCAGACAATGTATTTGTCACCAGGCTGCACAGGACGGTCGTTCGGACGTCCTGGAGTATTACATCAGGATGGGAAGCAACCTTAACATCCCTGATGATGATGGTTACACGGCTGTACACCATGCCGCGAGATACAACAAGATCAGTGCGCTCCGTGCATTGGCTGAGGGTGGAGCAAGTAAGAGATGTATTCTCTCTCTCTCTCTCTCTCTCTCTCTCTCTCTCTCACACACACACACACACACACACACACACACACACACACACACATACATACACATTGTGTTTTAACGACCACAAATTGTAACGAAAGTTATTGGCTTAAGGCATGCGTATTGCTTTCACGCCACAACTGCATACCTGTTTTAGTAACCATGGTCTCGCCTGGCGAGATACCGGCCGCTGCCTGTGCGGGGAAGCGGGATATTACTAATATTTTGGAAATGAAGATTACTTAATAGAGGTAAATGGGAACTTGTTCTTGTAAGCAATTTAGGAAGCACTAAATGAATATGACTTTGGTATTTGTAAACTTAAATTTCACAAAAAGACACTAACTTTGTGAGAATGGGGTATCTAGCCCTGTCTGTGACAGTGATATGCAGGTCTCGTATTAATCTAGTTTGCTATATGATACCTAAGGTGGCATTTTATATCGCTCAGATATTTAGTTCTCGGTCTTACAATCTAGTTCTAGGTTTTGTATGCTTTTTTTTTTTTTTTTTTTTTTTTTTTTTTGTTAACGTCACGGGGCTTCCAAATTTAGCCTATGGCATCCAACATAGAATATTGATATCACTATTTCACTGGAATCATGCATTTTTTCAGACTTGAATGTAACCAGTATCAATGGGATGACACCTCTACACTGGGCCTGCCGTTACCACTGTGATGACGCCGCAAAATTTCTTGTCAACAAAGGCGTCAACGTCAATGCCCGAGACAAGAAACAGATGACACCTTTACACTACGCCGTTAGGAAGGGCGACGAGGAACTGACAGCAGTAAGTCCGCCTATACCTCTCCGTCTTGGGTTTTGCCTATTGGTGCATTAGGGTTTGGACCCATGATACTGTTGAAGATCTATACTATAGATCTCTTTTCGTCTACAATACACAATTTATTAAGGTTTTAATTGTATTGTGTTACCAAATTCTTAATTGGTTGCGCATTCTTAGATTTGCAACTTGCTGCTGCAATCACCGTATTGTCCATGATTCCCCAATTTTCTTTTTAATCAATATAACTTACTGCTTCAAGACTGGCGCATGCTATGCTCAAAACGACTTCAGGCAAATCAAATCTTTACAGATTCTCGTACAGTTGGTGGATTGCGATGTCAACGCGGGAGACGAGGACGGAGAGACTGCCCTCCATGTAAATGCCAGGTGGGGCTCTGTTCCAGTCTGTCGGCTCCTGGTAAGTTTCCGAGGCCAACACGGAAAGGGTTTTTTTTTTGTTTTGGATTTGGTTTTGCGTTTCAGTTTAGTGTGTGTGTGTGTGTGTGTGTGTGTGTGTGTGTGTGTGTGTGTGTGAGTGTTATTTTCTATTTTGGTTTCATTTTCGTTTTCTTGCCGTTTCCTTTCTCTTTATTCATCCATTCATTCGTTCGTTCATTCCTTCATCCATTCATTCATCTATCTATCTATCTATCTATCTATCTATCTATCTATCTATCTATCTATCTATCTATCTATTTATTTATTTATTTAGGTATTTCGCCTGGTTATCCTTTTAAAAAAATGTAATATCTGTTCTCATGGGACCCAGAAGCAAGACAGTGAGATAACATTTTAATGTGAAAGAAAAATATGAAACATATACAATATATATGGGCGACTCACTTATTTTCGATTTGCTTCTATTTCCGATAGTTTATCAGAGCTTTACTGAATGGAACTCTTAAGCAAACTTACGTTACAAATTTTAAGACTGCTAAATGGACGATCATCACGATACCTATTTTTTCATAATTTGTAATACTTGAGGATTTTAATCAATAAAAAAACTGAATGCTTGGGGTTTTTTGTCTTCAATTGCAAAGTTTTGCACAGAGCTTTCTCCGAATTCGTGAACGTTTCCAATAAAAACCAATTTTTATACGGCATGCGTTTTAAAATACATAAACGGAAAGATGTACAATGATGTACATTTTAAGGGGAATTTTCACTTTTACGGCATCTGAAAAGAGGCCTTTCGGAAATATAAGAGGCTGACGTGCTATACTGTTCTATTTGCTTCATCTCGTGTTCCACGAGAATGGGTTCATGCTGCCCAGTTTGCTAAGTCTATCGGAAACGGGGATCGTACATACAATAAATGCAAAACATAACTTTCATGCAAGTCTTGAAATTTCATGTGATAAAGTGTGGGAAGGCGACGCAGGATACCCCCCCCCCCCAAAAAAAAAAGTAAGGACAAGCAAGCCAGTGATATCTATGAATGTTCTACACAAATGAATAAAACTCGACATCAATTCCAAATTGCATGTTGGGGAAGATTATTTACATAAATGAGAAATAAAATCGTCCTAAACACTGAACCCTGAGGAACTCTAAAATCAACTTCTTTACCTTCAGACAACTTTCCGTTGCCACTAACAATCCGTTTTCTTTTGCCCGAATATGACCTAAATCAACTTAATTAATGCACTTTCCAATTTTTTTTTTAAATCCTTACTTGTTCAGTGAGAATAGTATTATTTATTGTGTCAAAACATTTTACATCGAAAAACAAACTCCTCTAGTAAATCATCATTCCTATTTCCATACCACTTGTCAATAATCTGTGAAGACATGTCTTGGTTGACTGATGGTTGAGATACGCTGACTGGTCGAAAGACATAAAGCAATCTCTTGTGAAGCATTCAAGAAACTTATCTAAAACAGATCTTTTGGCAATAGGCCTGACAGCAGATATAAGCCTATTTAGATGGACTTCTTGCGAGAGCTCAATACCTTTGTGCACTGTGGAGACTCTTCCTATTCTTCAGTCGGCCGGAACAAGAGAAGTCTTTAAAGACAAATTAAACATATACGTTAATTAAAAGTTCCCAATATTAACAACTTAGCATCCATGCGTAATACGTCGACCTACCTCCTACGATCTGGAATCATTTTTGAAAATATTATAACATCCTGATCAGCAATTTCTTTGAAGTTAAATTTATGAATACTAGATGAGCCCTCCCATAGAACATTTATCTCAGACGTTCTTTCAAAACACCTGACTTCCTATACTCGAAAAATAATTATCAAAATCATCAGGTAATATTTCCGACGGAGTGGCCTCTTTTGCATATTTCCTTGAAAAAAATTCTTTCCATAATTTCTGTGACTTGGGGGTGGTGGGTTTTTTTTTTTGTTTTGTTTTGTTTTGTTTTGTTTTGTTTTTTTCTTTTGGTTTATTTCTTTTAATTTTTTTTTTTTTTTTTTTTTTTTTTTATTTTATTTATTTATTATTTTTTTTTTTTTTTTGGTATTTCCTTAAGAATAGTGGCAAAATATTGAAACTTGGCCTTTTTCTGTCTCTTCGCATCAAACTTCATCCCCTGTATTTTATAATGATAGTTATACTTCATTTTGATTAACTTTGATACGCTTACTATTTTGACATGCTTGCTATTTTGAAGATATGATCTGGTGTTGATTGTATTGTCACTAGATACACTAATGTTATATAATCAATGGCTCAATTGTAACAGACACATTAATTTACACGCCTACACCATCATGAGTAGATTCAGTCATGACCCCTTTCCTTTCCCTTCTCTTTCCCATTTCCCTGCATTTTCGGCTTCGTTTTTTATTTTATGTGTGGTGATAAATGATTTCTCTTTTTTCGCTCAAACATGACGAGTTTGAGTCAATAAATTCATATACAGTAAACCTGTCAAGGTCGAAAGCCCTTGGGACCCAGCCAAAGTGTTCATGTATCTGAGGTGTTCTGCTAATAGAGGGTCGGGGAACGTGGCCTTGTGGCTACATCCTGCACACATTAACTTTGAATTCACCTGTGCGCATACCCATTGGGGGAATTTACCAGCTCCGATACATATATACTTATATAAATTACAAAAACTTTAAGGAAAAATGAAGTCTAAAGTAAGATTAAAAAGAACTTTATGAGAATTCTAACCACTTGGGAAAAAACTTTATAGGATTCATAATCTTTAGGCTAACAGTACATGCTCTTTTCATTATCATTAAGCTACATTACTAATGTTACTAGTACATGCATATGTACCTGTACTGAAGTATGTGCATCTGTCCTACCTGTGACAGTGTATTTACATGTGCATAATTTGATGACATAAAACATAAATTTATATACCAACATTAACACACAATATGTGTATTACCCTTTATCACACTGCTAAACTTTAGAATGCACTTCCATGTTTGGTATTGTAGGTACAGCTGTAGAAGGTCTCACCATGGAACCTACATATATACAATCGACACCCGTCGAATATATTCATGCCATAAATTTGATGAAAGTGTTTAATATGAAAAAAAAATGTGCGATTTGGTATCAAATATCAATGAATTTCGAGAAATTTTCTCCTTTCTGGGGGGGGGGGGCCGGTGAGTGCTCAGCCTTGACAGGTTAAATTTAGTTTTGGGACCCAAATCAAGTGTTCAGTGCTCAGAGCCGAGAGGTGTTCGGAGATTGCAAGTTCCAACACTTGGCTCTCCTATCAAATTACAAACAACAAAGTTGGGACCTGAAAAAAAGTGTTCGGGTAACAGAGGTGATCGGCTATCGGAGGTGTTCAGGTTGGCAGGTTTTACTGTACTAGCATCACCCACTGCTTTCAGTGCGCGTTGAGTTAATTATAGGTTGTTGATCACAACATCATCGTCAATATAGAGATGTTCCCATTATTTGTCGCCAAATAAATTTTGAAAGTGGCACATTATTGAAGCTGTAAATTTGCGATGCAAAATTGCGTTTATTTTACAATGGGTAAGTCATCCTTATTTAAATTTTGACAGTTTCTGTATTTTAATCATACACTTAGAAACTATGATACTTTACGCACAGTCATAAACATAAATGATCATGCTCAAAATTACTTGTTGATTTCTGTGTAGTGTGTCTTCAATTATGATTGAATGTGTTTAGTTGGGTCGTGGTGCAAATATCCGCGCAAGGGAAATAAGTTCGGTGACGCCGATGATACTGGCCTCGGCGGAGGGACACATAGAACTTGTGGAGCTACTTTTACGAACAGGTTGGTAGGATTCATCAGGTGGTGATGTGAACACTTATTCGAAAGAACCTTTTACTCCTTTTTTTTCAAATTTTTAAGGATCAAGTTGGTTTTCGGGCAACTTATTATGTGATATCTATGGGCAAACGGTTATTGTGATGGATCCACAATGACCTGTTTTCATTCTGGAAACCACTGACAATCTACAACACATTTCCCAGGTCACGTGAACATGTTCTCTACTTCATGAAATGTTAACGAGTGTCATACTTCCGGTCGTGCCTTTGAATATCTGTCGCAGAATACAAAATAAAGTATGCGGGCCACTCGGGTTCTTGGTATCATTTATTTAGACACCATTAGCTATTCTTTTCTATCCTGCTGCCCATAAATTTGTACAACTTCCAGGCACACAGGAGTTCCATTTTGCATTCTGGTACGGTGTTGGGTTTTATTTTTACCTTTCAGCACAGATTATATATAGTCTACAAATTAAACTTTTTGTGACGTGAACTTATATTTTGATTCCTGGTTTGCCCATTAAAAAACAGGACTCATATGTATGTATGTATGTATGTATGTATGTATGTATGTATGTTGTATGTATGTATGTATGTATGTTGTATGTATGTATGTATGTATGTATGTATGTATGTTGTATGTATGTATGTATGTATGTTGTATGTATGTATGTATGTTGTATGTATGTATGTTGTATGTATGTATGTATGTATGTATGTATGTTGTATGTATGTATGTATGTATGTATGTATGTATGTATGTATGTATGTATGTATGTATGTGCATACGTACTTACAGATGTATCAATGAGTTATTATTTTTCCCACCATCAATGGTTTTCATTCAAGGTATATGATATAATCAAGCCCATGGCAGCAAAAGTAGTTCATGATGGTCATTTGAAACTTAGATTATCTGTAGATAATCTAAGTTCTCAAATAACAGATTAACATAATTTCAAGTTTGATATATATGCTTGTGTGTGTGCATGTGTGTGTGTGTTATATGTAAAAACGAGATGGGCTTCCAATTCCTTCCTAAAAGTCTCTATATGTAATATATATATATGTGTGTGTGTGTGTGTGTGTGTGTGTGTGTGTGTGTGTGTGTGTGTGTGTGTGTGTGTGTGTGTGTGTGTGTGTGTGTGTGTGTGTGTGTGTGTGTGTGTGTACTGTTTATGACGGAATTGGAAGCCCATCTCGTCAATGTCTGTTTTACTATTCAATTTTCAATAGCTGAACGGGAAGGAATTAGGAAGTCAGTATTGCTCAATGATTGTGACGATGAGGGCAGCACCAGTCTGCACTTAGCTGTGCAGAACGGACAACTGAAGGTAGGAACTCTGACGACGCGTTCCCATGCACAAGTTTGACAGTATGGTTAGTATTTGGGGCGGGATAGTTCGCATGGAAGAACAGCACGTTCTTTTTATGAAGCTACAGAACTTCTTTTTGTGTCAACCACATTTGAGGAGCGTTCATAGACTAGCTCTGAAAATGACCGAACACTAATCATTGATTGAGAAAATTGTTACTCGGTCCCAAAATGAAGATTACTCGACACTAGGCGTGCATTTTTGTAGAAAACTCAGCAAGCGAATTTGTGGTGACATTGCAGACGTGGGTTTCAATGTCACATACCTTGTGTTACCTTGGGTTAACTTGTGTCATATGATTGTATTCAAACTTTATTTTCGAAGGTGGCAAAGATGTTGCTGCAGAATGGATCAGACGTGAATTGTCAAAAGGTAGGAATGTATAATTCTAATAATGCAAGCCGAAACATAATATTATATGTGCACAGATTGCGAGGATCAACGGGAAATTATACAGTTTTTGCACATACACTGTAATTGAAAAGCAACGTCAAAACACAGGGTCGATACTCCTCGTTTTGTGGTATTAAGATAAGATGAGATAAGATAAGATACTATAACTATATGTCAGACTAAAAAGTAAAAGTCCATAGTATCACAGGTAAAATATTGTCATCAACCCAAAATAGTATACTTAGTTGTATTTTTGGCTGTCTAAGTAAACGGTCATTATTAGTGCCTTCTCACAAAGACTATCTGTCATTTCAGACCACAATCATGGTTGAAAGAACTTGATGCATGACAGATTTTTCCATAATTGTTTAGGCTAACTTGGCCACGCCTCTTCATCTGGCAGCCATGTTGGGGTTCGTTGACATTATAGAGTTACTGGCCAGTCACGGGGCAAGATTAGACATGATGGACTCAGATCAAATGACTGCTACTCACAGGTGTGTTGGCGTATTTTCATCATTGTATTTTACGTATTTAATTTTCACTTATTTATTGTGATTGGTTCAATTGAGTTATATTTCTTTAATACATAAATCACTTGTCATTGACAGATTTTTACTTTTATCTGCTCACATTTACTGAAATGTTAGTAATTCAGTAATGCGCCCTCAGTAAATTGATAATCATTCGTAAATGATAGGATATCTCTCATTCATTCTTTATTATTTAAAGTGCATTTCATTGCGTACTTAATTTTGGTTGTATGCATGTACCAGTTCTGTACTCTAGTTGCATGTTTTGTGTTGCGGTACATTGTATTTTTTCTATTATATGACACAGAACCCCGTGAAAGAACAGTCTCAAGTGGACGGGTTACCATGTGCAAACGTATTTTACTAAAAATGATGTCCTTGAAATGAATAAAACAAAATGCTTTACGATAGACAGTAATTCAAATTCCAAAGAGAATATGAAGCCATGTATATACGGGTGTCTGAAGCAAGTAACTGAATTACCATGGACAATAAAAGTTAAAATGTTATGCTATGCAGCATTATTACCCCGCCATTATTTTTCTTTTGCGTCAAATGTAACTGAAGATCCAATTGATACTAGATGCAAACAACTCTGGTTTTATTCATCATGTTTATATCAATGGAAATCATGTATTATCTGCAGAGCTGCAATGTACAACCGAGTAGAGATAATCAAGCTATTACAAAAGCATGTAAGTAATCCTCTCGTCTCTTCTCTAGCCCAAAGACGCGCAAAGCTTGATTTGGGTTCGCATGTGCACAGTTTATGAAGGATATGGCGAACCATCTTCACTAAATGGAAGCCATCGATATTTCCCGTCTCTAAATATCCGAAAATGTAAATCTTGTGTATATTTCAGATCATAAATCAGCTATAATTGCTTTTAAAATATAATAGTAAAATAGATATACATACTTTTGAAGAAGTGATGTCTCAATCATGAGATCTTATGTTGTTGGGGTTTTTGTTTGTTTGCTTGTTTTGTTCTTTCGCTTTTTTTTGTGGGGGGAGTGTTTTCTGGTTTTTATTTGTTTTGTTTTGTTTTTGTTGGGGGGGGTGTTTTGTTTTGTTCTTTGTTGTTGTTTTGTTTTTGTTTCTTGCTTTTTTTTTTGTCTCGGTGTAACGCGTATTGTTGTTAAGGTTGCTTACCTATTTCTATACAAGTACAGATAGGAGTCCAGTAAAGATTTCTATCTATAGACACATGTGATGCATGTGTAAGAAAGGTTGCTAGGAACTCAGACATACATATCGTACATGTCACCCGCTTTCCGCCCTATTCACTTTTGTAAAAAAAAAAAATAATCTTAACGCTAAGAATATAGACAACCAGGCACTATGGAACTAGAAATATTTGATTTGCTTGTCAGCAAATCGGTCTGTGTGCCTAGAAAACTTTCAAAGATTGCCGAATCAGTATTTATGTAACTCCTGCAACAATAACTTTTCGTGCAGCTATGTCAAAACCTATAAACTGAAGTTGAAAGAAGGAAAGGTACTCCCAATGTATTACAGTTTTTAAGGTATTCAAGATTTACATTTCATGTATTTGCCTAACTGGCATAAATCAAACTGCTACAACTTTGATTCATTGTTTGTTGGAGGCATCTATCTCACAAATCTATCAGGTTATGTTTGAATGATACCTCAGTTTATAATAGTTTTGAAGTTATTCAAGTTTAAATTTTGTGTATTCACCTAATTTGCATAAATTAAACTGCTATAACTTTGTTCATGTTTTATTGGGTGGGGCTACGTCACAAATTTGCCAATTGAAGTTGGGATGGCACCTCTATCTGTAATAGTTTTGAAGTTATTCCAAATTTAAATTTTGTGCTTTCATCTAATTTTCATGAATTATAAATTAAAGTGTCATAACTTTGGTTTATGTTTCATTGGATGCGGCTGTGTAATAAACCTACCAATTGTAGTGGGAATGGCACCTCTATCTGTAATAATTTGGAAGTTGTTCCAGATTTACATTTTGTGTATTCGCCAAATTTGCAAAATTTAGACTGTAACAACATTGGTTCATGTTTCATTGCATGCGGCTATGTCACAAACCTACAAATTGAAGTTGGAATGGCACCTCTATCTTTAATAGTTTGGAAGTTATTCAAAGAATTCACTTTTTTGTATTCACCTAATTTGCATAAATCAAAACGCTACAACTTTGGTACATGGTTCATTGGATGCAGCTATGTCATAAATCTCTAAATTGAAGTTGGATTGGCACCTCGATTTATATTAGTTTTGGAGATATTCGACTTTTAAATGTTTCACGTGCTCCTAATTAGCATAATTTAAGATGTCACAGTTTTTGTTCACTGTCCATTAGATTGGTAGATGTCACAAATCTGTATGTACTACTTTAAATTTTGTGTCTACCTGTAGTAGGTTTGAAGATATGGAGCTTTTGAAATTTTAATTGCCCATAATTTGCATATTTTTTTAACATCATGACTGTTTCAAACAATATGCACAACTTCATACTGGGTCTATCACCATAGAAAGTTTGGTTCTTTTCGGAATAATAGTGTCCGAGAAAAGCTAACCAGACCACAAAATTCACACGGAAATGAATGAATGAATGAATGAATGATGAAGTATTTGAGGAAAAACAAGAAGTCTGTGTTCACACACAGACTTAATAATATGCTTGCTGGAAGGGTCACATGGGGTCTGTCACGCATTGAAATGTTATAGTCCGATTATCCTCACATTAATATTTGTAGGGAGCTAATCTTAACAACAGGAACACAGATAACATGGCCCCTATACACGTCGCTTGTTGGAAAGGTCACGTGGACACTGTAGACTACCTGCTGGACCAAAATGTGGACCTGGAAATTGACAGTTGCCTGTTAAACACATTGCAATGGACCGTGCGATATGGACACCATGGAGTTTTACTGAGCCTCCTCCGGGTGAGGTGTAATTATGGGGTTAGACGTTTTCGGGTACTGGAATATTTTACGTTGTACTCGGACATTTCCGTTCTGTAGGGTAATCGGTTCCAAATTCTTTTATCCGAGTACTCGATTGATAATGGAGTTTTAAACACAGGACAAAAGATGCCTTTCTAGCAGATGCGAAGTAAACTGTTTGACTATTCTTTACATTCAGCGAAGACCGTTATAAAAACATTGCTAAATTTTCAACTGGACGAAAAACCATGTTAATATTCGTTTACCCAAGAATCTCAATCATATATTCGCTTCTATCAAATCGGCGGAAGCGTACCACAGCACACATAAGTGGGACAAGCAGGCAAAGATTATATCAGATTACAGTGCTGCCAGAATTACACCTGTTCAGCCCAGCTTCATCAAGTTCATACTCTTTTTTTTGAACAGCAAATGGTTTGTTGCTATTCCGTAACTCTGCTCTCAGAATTAGCTTTTTGGATTCTCAGATACTGTGCAGACAATAATTGTACCGACTCATGTATTTGACAGCTTCCTGAAATTGCAAAGAGAATCGACACACAGGACCAGAATGACCAGACGGTACTCCACTTCGCAGCAAGGGCAGGCCATTCTGCAGTAGGTGCCATTATGCATATGATCACGCTGGGCAATTTACACCTTTTTTGTGTGTTTTTTTGTTTGGGTTTTTTTGTGTGTTTTGTTTTTGTTTTTATTGAACAAATTTGATCGTTACGCGATAACTAGGTTTGTAAAGTCGAGGAGGGAAAAAGAATTGAGCTTTAGCTTCATGTATAACTGGCCAGTATTCTAGTAACAGGTAGATGACCAAAACAGAATATAATTGGACCGAAGACAAATTCTGCTCATAGTCAGCTGAAACCAAAAAGCGCCAAGAGATTTTGATCTAGGAGTTGAAATAGATTTGCTTCAACAAATGACACAATTTAGGCCAAAAGTGACTTGACAGAATAGCTTAAACGCCAACATTTTAAAAACAGAAATAGATGTTTCTCAAGATGTAAGATCAAGTATAATCGTCATTTTTGCGACATTGTGCTACACTTTGCCATGTTGTTTTCCGTTTGCCTCTGGTCAGATCGTAAAATCAGTGCTTGAATGCGGTAGCAAGCCTTCAGTGAAGGACCAGGATGATAGGACACCCTTACATCTTGCAGCGTTGTAAGTGTATATCATATATGTGCCTTATCTCAGATAATGAATTGATACTGATTAGAATAATTGGTTGAGAAGGCAACAAAATAGCATAATTCTACAGAGGTAGTTCGTATTCGTTTATGTTCTTGTAAGTAAACACAGATCCGTTGATTTCAACGCCAATTCATCTGGCATACGCACCAGAGATGCGGCTCGGCTCAGCCTGATCGTTTAGAAAATTAGGCAAGCCGGCTCAAAAGTGAAGAAGAGCTCAGCCTGAAAAACTTTCTTTTTAACATTTTTCCATACAAAGTGTATCCCTTGTTTCTATGGGCAGTTTTTAGGGAAAATGTACATATTCCTGGTGTATTTCTTTGTAAAATACCCACACCCTTGCAGGACATCAGGCAAGACCATTGGGACGTGACCTGTGTATTCAACTATTAACAGGCCAATTAAGCCATTGTTCTTGTGTGCTGCACATCGGTTATTGTGAGCTGAGACAAGGGATAGTATTCCTTGTCTCAGTTGTGAGTCAGCACAGTCAGATTTTGCTAGCCTTGCCAGTCAACTGATTATATAGGTTTATCATTTTCGGAATGCAGATACCTGTGATATTTGGCACAGAAGTGAAGTCACTTTGCCGGGGTGGGGTGTTTTTATACGCTATAATAATTGGCCTTGTGTTGTTCCATTGCATACATATCATTCTCTTTTTTCATCAAGACATGGGCGATTAGAGGTTGTGAAATGTCTAACAGATGCCAGTAGTCAAGAAACAAATGATGACGATATGGACGGTTTGACACCCTTATTGCTTGCAAGTTCAAAAGGGCACCTAAACGTTGTCCAGCTCCTGCTTGAACGAGGTGCTGACATCTCCAACAGGTACGTCACGCACTTCTAAATTAATTTTTTTTTCTGAATTCATTAAATAAGTGCATACCATGTGGCCCTTTGAAGAAAACTAGCAATATCACATGCATGTATATGCCCATACCCTGTATTTGTTTCCTGGAAACAAAACCAGAACACGTTGATCAATAGAGGACACCACTGAAAAAGAGATATCAACGAGCATCTGTCGACCAATCAGACATATTGCAGGACAGATAGCGTTATCCTCTTCACAAATGGCGCCCTGTAGTCATTCAAATTTGTGATTTGTCCCATTCGGGAAATAAACTTTGAGTGGGCACACAATGGGCATTTAAAAATAATAAAATCACAGTGTGTTTTGAAGCAGACCTCGTGTTAACATTGACAAAAAAGTGGGTCTTGTTTTGCCGTACCAGGGACGAGACAAAGTGCACAGCATTGATGTTGGCTGCAGCAGGAGGTCACGTGGCCGTGATGCAGATTTTACTGGAGAATGGCACAGAGATTGATGCCACAGACAGGGCTAAGGTGAGACAACAGTGACAGTAATCACTTTGCAAATTTCTTTACCGCTATTTATTTTCCAATTGAAAGAGATAAAGGTTTCAAAATTATTAATTTGTATTATAGGAAGGCATTCAATTATTTTTTCTTCGATGTTTTCTATAATTCTTAAGCAATGTGTTGATTCTTCACGTAATTACCTGCTAGTTCAGCACTTTAAAAAAGAAGCGAGTCGGCCTTCACATACGTGATTATTGGCTTGTGTTTTGGTCAAACAAGAGCTGAACTGAACGTAATAAGAGGTGACACACAATATACTGCCATACCTAAGGAATGTTAAATAATTTTAACCTGCCAGCCAAAATAATATATCATTGTCTTACTTCACGGTGGCTTTTACAGCGGCATGTAAGGGGGTAACAAATATTCACGCTGTTCTCTCTACAGAACTCTGCACTGCACTTCGCTGGGGCTGCAGGGCATGGGGAGTGTATACAATTATTGATGGACAAAGGTGCTGACGTCAGCATAAAAAACTCGCATGGCAAGACTGCCCTGGACGTGGCAGTTGACAATGTATGCACAGAAGTGGTGCTCACAATGCTTAAGCACGACAGGTACGGGGAATTCCTTTGCTAGACTACCAAAGGCTGGGAGGCTTATAGATTGAGGAATTCGTCCTGAGTTAGAAGCAATTTTTACGCTAGATATTGCCATGGAAACTATGACACGTTTCTATGCTAGCAAAATTTCATTCAAATATAATCCCATATGCAGCCATTAGATATGTTAAGACAAAGTAATTGATCGCATATTTTTGTCATAAAGTGAAGATATTGTTTCTTAAAATTGAGAAATGATTTTCTTCCTTACATTTTTCATGCATCAAATGGTCATGCTCCAGTAATTTTTGGATATATGTATATATATATTTTGTTCATTATTCTGGAGAAACCTTTAGAAAATCTGCTCCAATACTGCCGAGACAAGTGCTTTGAAATTACATGAGGACACTTCCGGGGACCCCTAAAACTTATGTCCAACAGATGGTGCTGCTAGTGGGGTTTTGTTGTTGTTGTTGTTGTTGTTGTTGTTGTTGTTGGTGGTGGTGGTGGTGGTTTTTTTTGTTTTTGTTTTTGTTTTTGTTTTTTTAATTATTTTTATTTTTTATGCCTGTTTGTGTGTTTTTGCCATTTTTCCACTTTTTGTCCAAAAACATTACTCGGATTGTTCTGAAACGTAACGAAAATATAGCTTGTGGGAGGGTTGAACCAATTTGTTTACTAGGTACTTATACTCTGGATCCCTAATTTTAAAGTCGTTTTTCAATTTCGGTATCTGTCGATTAATGCACGCGTTCCTGTTGATTACTAAGTAAGTCAATGGGGATTGAAATGTAAATCCATAATCTATGCATGTAAGGTCAGCTGATCAAAGGACTGTCTCAGTCTTTATGTGTAAAGCTCTCGATTGAGCTAACTTATTAACCGAGAGCTGAAAAGACTTTAAGAAAAGGTCAAAATTTGGGGTGTTTGTATCATATATGTTACTGACACAGTCATAATGCTACGACGTCAACAAGATGGCAAGAGTTCAGTAATCCGAATTTCTGTACAGCATATCGTCAGGGACATGGCCCATTGTTGACTGGTGAGACTTTTGCTTCAAATTGCGTTGATGCTGAACAAACGAATCAGCACGCAAGACATATGTATTCGCTTTCTAATTTATGAATCTCACCAGTTCAAATCACTTCTAGTGTTCGCTGCAGCTTCCTTAACGGCTCGTTTCTCAATTTAGAATTTTAAAATCAGCTTTACCATCTCTACTACACAGCTTCGAAAACCCAAGCCGGTTTATCACAGCTTCTGTGCACATGTTCCTTGCACCAGATGGATTGAAACTATAATTTGGAAATATTCAAATTCATATTTGTTTTATTAACATGTTGAGACTTTAAAAAAAAAAAAAAAAGCATTATACATTTGTTTGTAGATGGCGTTGTTGCATGGCTGTACGGAATGAACATGGAATTACGCCAATGGATCAACTTATCATTAAAGTACCACAGGGCGCAAAGGTAAGAACTTGCTTGTTGTTTTTAATTGATTTTATTTCGACCTGCTAGTGTTACGTAATTCTCGTAGAGTCAGAGGATATCCAACACAGTCAGGGAATGTCCAACAGAAATAGACGATACCCAACAGAGTCCAGGGGTATGCAACAGAATCCGAGGATGTCCAACAGAGTCCGAGGATGTCCAACAGAGTCAGAGGATGTCTTTCGGAGTCAGAGTCTCACACCCTATGGCTCCGTGATGATAATTATGAAAGGCAACCCATGTACAACCATGACGATCTCAGAAAAGAGCCATCGAGTTTACGTACACCTTGACGAAAACCGCTCGGAGCTTGTAAAAATCCCTCTGAAAATATTTGTATGAGCACAAATAGTAATTCATAATGATGGCGGTAACTCTCTTCACAACAATAGATAAAGAAACTGATTTCCATTTTTTTTTTGTTATATATCTGTGACCTACTTACTAACACCCCCTGTCAGAACAGTTGGTTTTCTTTAGAGATGTAACAACTCAAAAAATGTAATAGTTGTTTTTAAAAAAAACCAGCTCTGCACAGAATACCCCGTAGGTTTTTAATAGAAGCAGCGCGTCAGATAGCACTTCCCGATTGCAGTTATTTTATGGTATTCACTGCCAATGGAAAATGGCCAGATGCACATAAATCGATTCAAGTAGAATAGATCTAGATTTGATGCTTCAAACTATAGACACCCTCTTGATTGCCATTAAGGCTTTTGGGAAAATGCATCTTGAGCAGTTACTCGGATTATTTTACTTGAATAATTTTATTGTTGTGTGTAAACCATCCAATTTGTCTGGAGAACCCCCAGATTAGTAATATTCTGTACTATTGGGTAATCCAGTGAAAATAAATATGTTTAAACTAAACTAAACTAAACCATCCAATTGAACTGGAAAAGCTCTCATCCCTGTGACTGACTATAATAGATGTGATAATACTCAGACTTGCATTGCTGCCATCGTATTGCTGTACCTGCAGAAGGCTTTGGATATTTCAGATGTTGCAATTTGGCTATACAGCCCAGCAGCACTTGGTTTAAAAGATCCGGGGTTCTGACTCGATGATGATGATGATGATGATGATGATGATGATGATGATATGATGATGATGATGATGATGATGATGATGATGATGATGATGATGATGATGATGATGATGATGATGATGATGATGATGATGATGATGATTGAACATCTTTATACTGGATAGCCTGTTCAGCCAATGGCTGTTCTTCCACAGGGTTCAGTAGGCAAGATCTTAGCCCAATTATCCCAAACTTAATGTAGGAGGAAACCGGAGATCCTGATTGTTTAACAGATAAAAATCGATGTGTATCTCTAAATGGGCGCTTTTAAGTCTTTCCCATTCCAGGACACCCCCTGTGACCCATCCTTCTTAGGGTATAGATTAATGGTTGGCAACATCAGTTAAAGCATTATAAAATACTCTAAATGCAGATAACATTGTTCTTTCTTTTCTGTTGTTGACAATATGACCATCCTAAAGCGACCGTAAGGAGACATGTTTTATCCAGTCTTAATTAATTTCGAGCAACTGAATTTTAAACACCGAAAAAAAAGCGTAATGTATGGTCTCCCTAAATGTTGTGCATGTTGAACATGTTTGAATAAGCTTGGAATTTGGTTAAACCATCATTGAGCTGGTGTGCACATATCATCAAATCCTGCTTCAACATATCACAACAGTTTGGGTTTTCCCCACGAATAAGATTTCGACTAGCCCGAGGTCTGTCAAAATGCTTGTTCAATCCATGATATTACTTCTGTTTGATCAAGGGAATGTCGTATGGTCATTCTGTGGTAGCTTTTTGCTGGATCGGTCGCAATGTCTCCATAACCTAGCAGTGAAAGTTATTCTAGAGGAAGGGGGGGGGGAGGTATCGAATGACATTTGACAGAACATTGCATGTAGTTTGAAAGTGTCCTAAGATACGTTCATTCAGTGAGCAGATATGTCACTGACGGAGCAGTCTCTGTAGCGTGAGGCCACAAATCTTAACCATGAACGTCATTTTAACTCTTTAGGTGCCAACCGCGACTTAAGTCGAACCACTTTAAACAAACTGCTCTGAGTTATACTAAGGGTGCTAGATTCTGGTTCCTTGCACAGAAAGCTTTCATTCAAGTAGCAGCATGCCTACAATTACATAGAGTATAATAGTCCGGGTCAACGTCTTTCCTCGGCTCGCTTTGGACCCATTGTGCACAAGGGCGCCGAGGAAAGCCGTTGATTCAGTCCGAAATATGACAATGAAAGAGTTAAAATTTTGAGGGTTAAAAAAAAAACTTTCGATCGTGTACTTTAGATATGTTATATTCTCATTTCACAGCTCGTCCTAGATAATTGTGTGCACAGATCTTCTGCTAATGAAGAAGATCCAAACCTGAAGGTAAAATTATTATATTTGATATATGTTCGTCTCAGTACGAAATGGAAAGCTTGTAAAATGGTATTGCAAATCGTTTATGTCACCTGACTTATTACAATAAAAGCCATACGTATCTTTAAGCAGGTTGTAATTTGCACTTTACAAAGTTCGTAATGTTAAGGTTTAGCCTCATTAAATTATAGTAAACAAAAATTTGCTGCACGGGATTGGTTGTCCTAAGTTGTAAACAAATCTTATGTAGTCATATGGAGATCGTAAAACGAGTAACAGAAAGTGAAAGTCAGTTAAAGTAAAAATTTTAAATATTTTGAACTATTGCATTTGAATTACACGTCGGTGTATATTTACACTGTGGTAACCTGTATTTTCAACAGATAACATTTGATTACCAGTATCTGGACCCAGGCCCGGACGACCCTTCACAGCATGGCTGGCAAAAATACTTTGCGCCCGTTGTGAGATTTTTACTCATCGAATCGCCGCCTCATCTTTTGCAATTGTTGAAGACCGTTCTGACAAAAACAAGGAAAATGACACGCATTTGTGTATTTTGTATTGTATACAGTACGAAGATGAAAGTGTTTACAGAGAGTCGCATTGTCAGTTTTCTTCGTAAGGCAATACTGTAATGCCTTCATCTTCATCTCTCATCAAGTGAATTTCCAAACATTAAGAAAAATGATTGTTACTGACCTATTCACCAACTGACATATCCTTTAATGTGATCAAACTTTAATCACATAAGTAGCAATTGGAAAAATACTTGAGAGCTATCCATCTAGACATATAAAAATCTGTGTATATAATTGAGAAGAAAATAACATGTTACTCGAGAGATTGTCACAAAAGGTCGCAAGTGCTTATTTATTTATTATTTATTTTCCACTGCCAAAGTGGGACTGCAAAACTCACTCAGTAGGAACTGTTTTTATTTAGTATGAATGGAAACTCTCCATGAGGTTAATATATCAAAAAATCGAAAAATGTTGAGCCTTTTACACTGTCAGTGGAGGAAGAAGGGTCCCAAAAGTGTATATTCTGTCCACTTGAAAAAATATCTGCATTTATGGACGGTTCTATTTTAATGCAATTGAAGCCTACTTCGAAAACAATTTAATGAAAAACATGGTTTATAAAGCTTGTCCATAATGCAAAATTTCAATGGAAAAATGAGGCTGACATAAATTTCATCTTACTTTCCAGGCCACTTCTCCTCTCCAACATAGATCAAAAATGTGTCTTTCTCAAAATAGAGAAAACTAAAGTAAGCGGTATGTTGTCTTATATTTTAACTATTCAACAAAAGACATAGACAACTTTCTTTATACTTTCTCTGTAAATATTTTACTGAATTGTTGCAACTTTTTTTTTTTTTTGCAAACAAAGGTTATGTTTTCGTTTTTAATGGGAGTAAAAATCAAGACACTTTATTTATGTCATCATTTCAGACAATGACCCAATATGAAAGGAAGGAATTGCTGAGCCATCCTTTGTGTCAAAGCTTGATGGATCAAAAATGGTATGGATGCGTGTTATGAACTTGAAATTACGTCCATGGTTCGTTGTTATTGGTGTTGGACCAGTCACATCTTTCGTCGGTGTGTCATACCGAGCTGGCATATGAGCGCCAGGCTTTGTCGAGCGAAAACTTGTCAACGAATGGCAAACTTTTCTCTTACCTGTACCTGTGGTGCATTCCATGACAGTCCCTGCATGAAAGATCAAGATTCCACGTGAAAGAGAAAAATCTAGCTTTTCAGTGAACAAGCCGGACGTCATATAAAGTGAATTGGTATTTACCTAATAATGAATTATCAAATCACTTATGTAATCGGTTGTGCATAAATGTCAGACGCCAGTGATAGTGGAAACCAAATCCTTGTGTATTTTACAAGGCGCATCAATTTTCTATGTTTATATTTTCCTAAACAAGAGCCAAAGATGAAAAGGTCTTCATTAGGTTTTACTTGTAACTCATTCAAATGCGAACTAATTAGGTACGTCCATTTCGAATGCTGTGTAAATCATATGCCTATACAATGCTGTTATGATATCCCAGTCTTCATTTAGGCCTTTATAAACTAGGCATCAGTTTTACAATACTCACATACTTTAAAGTAGCGATGAAAGCAGAATTGCAACGGCAGGCAATTTGTTCATGCATCTTATCAGCAGAATTACCTATATTTTCAAGTATTTTAATCCTGTGTTTCAGGTCTAGATTTGGCCGTTACATCTTTTATCCAACGATGGCTTTCTACTTAATATTCCTGTTAACGCTAAATATATACAGCCTCAATGTTGTGGATATTATCAAAACGACATTAGTTGATAATCTCTATGGATGCCCTATTTACCTGAATGCCAATGAGAGTGCCAACGAAACTTTGGTCAACTTCTATATCCAGGTACTGAACTTTCTTGGTAATAGTACTTGTGCTTAGGCTCGTTGATTCTTAGTAATATAACTTGCCCTCAACCCGAACACCATGTGGCTGCACTGTTCGTGCTTTACGCCTTTTTTTTAACACAACAGCATTTCTCAGCACGAGTTGCCCGCCCAACCGGCGCCAAGAAAAGCTGTTGACCTAAAGTGTGTTATCCTAGTAGGTGTCGTCTGCAATTCTTATGCAAAATGTTATCTATCAATACAATGAGAAATTTCAGTAAGAACATTTTATTTATTTATTTATTTATTTCTCTATTTATTTATTTATTTATTTATTTATTTATTTATTTATTTATTTATTTATTTATTTATTTATTTATTTATTCATTTATTTATCTATCTATCTATCTATTTATTTATTTATTCATTTATTTTATTTTATTTTACCTTATTTTATTTTATTGATTTATTCAACTAAGCTTAAACGTAGAAATCCATACAAAATTCCATCTCAAATGGTATCAGCTACGTTTCCAGAAATAATCCATCATTTGCTCTAAAATTTCTAAAATTGTCGAGGTGCCATTAATAACAGCATAAAACTTCTTGTTCTTCCCCAGCTATAGTTCCTCATTTTTTTTTATGAAAAATGATCATATTTACATTTGACAGTTTTTTTTTCTTCTTGTCAGTATGGCAAGTTGACAGGAGAAGCAAGACAACTTACTCATACTGCACAAGTGGCATGTCAAATATTTCTTCGCGTCCTATGTGTCATTTTTGTTGTTGCTGAAGTCATCAAGATTATTTCACAGGTAAGTTCTTGATTTGATGCTCAATCCAACTTAAAGGTTAGGTTCCAGTATAAGAATGTACTAAATCGCTGAGTCGTAGGAAAAGCTACGGTATGCACAGCACTTTGTGAGTAAATTCACCTTTGAAACTACAATTTATTGAAAGACTCGTATTGTTAGAGAACCTGTTTTATTGGCAACTACTGCCTGGAAGTGCAGATGTACTCTCTAACATCACCACTGTCTTTTTACACTTTAATACGTTAACATAAGATCGACTCTTCCGGTTTTGAACATGCTTTCGGGTTTTATTTTCTGTCTCACAATAAAGTTGACCTTATCTCACGGCATTGTTACAGTATATTGTGTTTTACAACAGACAATATTTTATCATTGTAAGCACGTGATATATTATCACAATTTAGTAATACGCCAGCATACTGCAGCAAATTGCGTGTTCAACTACGACTATATTTTTGCATCGCTCTTATGTCAGACGTATATGTTTACTAAATGACTGATTTTTTTTAAGCGTTTAAGCTACTTTATAAGCATCTCCAACCTGGCAGCCGTGTTGCTTTTGGTGTCTACATGGTTGTTTTTGGGTGCTGGCTTTGTCCAACCATGTGTGTACCAATGGACTGCCGGAAGTATGGCCCTGTCCCTGTGTTGGTTCAACTTTATCATGTACCTCCGAAGGTAAAGTAGACACGCCTGCGCGTAAAAGTAAAAATGCTGAGTAGTACATGGTGTGTGTGCATATATTTTCGTTAATTCAAGTTGGGTTAAAAAGTCGAATTGTATGTCTGAGGCAGGATTTAATGGCGGTGGCACATTAGATCATCATTATTTATTCGTGAGTCTATGTGAAATGTGTTACGAGCTTTTCGTTCCCTTTCAGAGTACCGTACGTTGGAATATACGTGAACATGCTGGTAGAGGTGTCTTTCAGTCTACTAAAGGTAAGCCCAAATGACATGCATTAAGGTTTAAAGCGTCAGACTACATAATCCAAATTTACGACACAACCATGTAACCTTCACATTGACAAAACAGATATAGGTATTTAAAATGGAAATAACGATGATGATCATGATGATCATGACAGTAGTAATAATAATAATATTAATTATTATTATTATTATTATTATTATTATTATTATTATTATTATTATTATTATTATTATTATTATTATTATTATTATTATTATTATCATCATCATCATTATTAGTATTATTATCATCATTATCATTATTATTATTATTATTATTATTATTATTATTATTATTATTATTATTATTACAACAACAATAGTATAAATTATTTAGGTTGTTTCTCAACTCCAAAACCAGTCAAAATTGAGCTTGAAAGCAACGAACATGGTTTGCGCTTCAAACTCCAATTTTCATTGCATTACAGTTCTGTTTTTCAATTATTTTTCAACAGATTATCCTGATATTTTTATTCTTCATTATATCCTTTGCTGGCACTTTCTTTGTCCTTATGCGACAAAAGGTAAGTACATATGTGTTACTAGTAAAGATTTGTACCTGTGGTAAAATTGCAATCTGCTTCAGCTCTAGCTATGACTTTAGCCGCTAGGTGTTTTCAGACTTAACCCTGAAAGTGCTAATCACTGCTATAATCGCTTTCTCATTACCGTTAAACATATAATGGTTAGAGGATTCAAATTCCTCATGAAGATACCTTTCATTCAAATACCAGCAAGCCTAGTCTAAAGCAGCTTTCGTTGGGGCACTTTGCGAGCTTTGCGCTCAAAGTGTCCCGAGGAAAGCTGTTGACTCAATCTTAAATCAGCACTTTAAAGCTTAATAAGGGATTTACAGGTGACTAAATGTTACACATGCAGTGTTTTAAGCAAGTGTTGTACACTTGATGTATCAATAGTACAGTGATAAATAGGAGAATACATCATACATGAAGTTCAGTCACATTTGAAGAAAAGAATTCGAGGGTCCATTGATGAATTATTAAGATGTGATTTGATTTGAAAAATAAATGCTTTACGTTGGGAGGTTTTGTTGCTTAATTGATATGACAGGCTCGTGAATAAATCGATGGGTATCGAGGTAAGATAAAAAGATTTAAGATACATAATGCATACTGCAAACCCCTGTTTAAATATACACACACTAGACTTGCATGAGAGTTGGGCATTGGTCGTCATTTTTAAGATTCAGTTTAAACAAACTTAAAGTATAATAAGGTTTATTTTTGCATGTAACAGTACTAGGAAGTAATTTTCTGACCTTTGAAACTGTTCAAATGAAAATAAATACACTCTAACTTGTCTTTCTGTCACAAAGTTAATAAAAGTGAACCCTTCACTTAAAATTGTATTTACCTTTCGCTCAAGTAACAAATTGTCAAGCGTGTTAGCCTTCTCAATCTTCAGCTGTATGAACAAAGGGGATACTTCACTCAGGATCACATGCAAACTCTTTCTATTTTATGTACAAGTAGGCTAGCTAAAGGAGTATTATTCATTTCCCATTCAAATCGATGAACTACGAACGGAAACAAAGTTGCAATCTGCATCTCAGTCCAGGTGATATGTGCAAGAATTGTGCCTTTTTATGTAAAAGCATGAAACTTGGCACGCCTCTAGGTACTGGACTTTCAAAGATTTTCAGATATGGAGGCATCGCAAGCAAGCCCTGTTGCGCCCTGAGCGGCCATTTCGGTGCGGCCTTTATGAAAATACATACTTTTGTCAATATCTCCGCACCTATTCATGCCAGTATTGAAAATGTGGTGCCTTTACCTATGTTTTCAGGGTCAACGAGGACAATGAGACCTTTATTATCACTCTAGAATGTATATTAAACCCCAAGACATATATATCAGTTCCTTTCTCGGCAAATTTTACTTATTTTTTACATACGCATCACTATTTATAAATATATCATCCAGTTCTTGTTTCATCATTTAAAATGTAATACATTGGTCCAACAATGATGCAATTTATCTCTAATATAGTCATTAATAATAATAATAATAATAATAATAATAATAATAATAATAATAATAATAATAATAATAATAATAATAATAATAATAATAATAATAATAATAATAATAATAATAATAATAATAATAATAATAATAATAATAATTCTGGGAATCCGATTCAGCAGAAAGGCTGTTTTTCAGTCGGGCCCAGTAAAAATCATATACAGAAATATACATAGTATGAAAAGTGGTACATAAAAGAAACATGATCAGATCCACGACATACGTAAAATTAAGACACATGAAACAATAGCTTATAATGTGAAAATGAATGTTTAACCACGAAAGCCCATTAAAAGTTAATACTATACATGGTCCAAACGTCAAGATTGTTCTCTGGTCCTTGTGAAATAAAACTGTTTGTATCTGAGCTTAAAAGACATTATGTCGCCTGCACGTCTAAGAGCGTCCGGTAAGCTGTTCCACACAGTAGCACCATAATAAGAAAAAGAACGTTTAAAATTGCTTTGTTCACTGCAGGAACAGCAACATCTAATGAACAAGAACGTCTAGTATTGTATGAGGCAACATCAGTTACAAGCGTCACCTGGTCAGACAAATAATCAGGTGCAAGACTATTGACACATTTGAACATATGGCAAGCTGTGTGAAATTTGCGTCGGTCTTCTAAAACTTGCCAGTTGAGTTGTCCGACCAGGTCCACGCCTCTGGTATTCATAAAGTCAAAATTACCAAAAAAAATGCAGGCGGCATAATTTTGAAGTCGTTGTAATGATTTGGCGCCACTAGTAGTACAGGAGGCCCAGACGGTATCAGCATAATCCAAGTTAGGCTCAATGTAAGATTTATAAATCCGAATTAAAATGCTGCGAGGTAAGAAAGAACTAAGTCTGCGAAGGATGGCCAGTTTACTATTGACTTGCTTTTGTAAGTGAAGTAAATGATGTTGCCAATTTAATTCATCGTCGATAACCACACCAAGATACTTGAAAGAATTACCTCGGGCGACAGGCTCACTATACATATCGATAAGAAGGTCAGAGTGACCACGTGTACCTGAACCAATCAACATTGTATGTGACTTGCCAGGGTTTGCACACAACCTATTTCCCTTAAATCATTGTTTAACGCTAGAAACGTCATTCTGGAGTCGAGACTGAACTTCACTCATACTGTTAGCAGAGGTGTAAAGGAGGGTGTCGTCGGCAAACAGATTACAACAGCCCTCGGTAACATATTGGGTCGGGTCAGGTCATTGATATAAAGGATGAACAAAATAGGGCCAATTACAGACCCTTGAGGAACCCCGATTGTTACCTCACGAAATGTGGACACCTTGCCATTACATTTTACCTGTTGCGATCTGTCGGTTAGGTATGATTCAAACCATCTACATTCAGCATCTTTAATACCATACTTACGTAGCTTGATCAGGAGAAGACTATGACTGATAGAGTCAAAGCATTTCTGTAGGTCAAGTGAGCATACACCAGTAATTAAACCGTCGTTAATGTTATGCAACCAATCATCAATAACCTTTAACCCTTAGTTGGCCATGTAGTTTCATGTGCATGCAAGGTATTCAGCACTAAGGATGGTGAAATAAGCTGTGGAATATTGATATATTTCCAGCTAGGTGGGCTTTCTCCTGTTTTCATATAAAACTTTTGCTGGGGAAGCAGCATCATTGACCAAGGGTGGTATACTTCCAGCAATCTCTGATTGCCTCCTGATAATTACTTGGGTATCTATTCACATTGTGTTTAATATAGAACAAAATGGAATATGCGAGTGCACAATTCATAGTTTCTCTTTCCGGTGCCAGTGTCTGAAATTCAGTGAACTAACAAGGGAAATGGAGTATGTTTTCACACTGTTTATACTAACGCTTTTAGATGCTATGCGTTCACAGTTTCTATTTTGGCACACTGCTCCGCACCTGCAACTTCTAGTTTATTCCTATGTGAGTTCACTGCGACAAGCCAACTTCCATCTGTATATTGACTGTCTTACAAAGTTAGCATCATGGTGTTTCTGCCTGGATGACACACATTATTCGTGTTGGCTTCCTGTCCATATACGAGATATGGCCAGTCTCTGTAGTACCCATCCAGGTGTGTTCCAAGAGTTCCGCAAGGGAAACTTAACAGTTCAAAACACTCATCAGGTTTTTTCATCCATGGCGATTGATCAGGAGCATGAACAAAACAATGCTGCCTTAAAGGGAGATGGTGGAGCGATTGGTTTGACCCAAAACCCAGATTTTTCTCCGGCGTTGGACAGTTGCTGGCCCAGAGTTATCAAGACTTATCTCAGAGTTTGAAGCAACTATAAAGTTCAGCCATAATGTCAACCAGCAGACACATCATCATGAACAGACCAAAAGTTCCCAGTCAACCTTTGTTAGGCATGTCAAAGCATTGGTTGATGTGATTGAAGACATGAAAAAAACATTTACAGAGACCAGTAGGGACCTGGTCAAACTGCACAGCAGACAAATTGCCGATCAATCTGTGGCAGATGCAATTAAAAAAGCCGAAAAAACGGATAGGACCAGTATGACACATTTGTGACACAGCGCCTGGCAGGAGACAAACCTATTTCAGACCCAAGTTTCCATTGTTCAGTAGACTTCCTGCAAGGAAGCCATCCAAGACGATACTCCAAATATCTGCCCTGAAAAATGATTGTGCATTGTTCTCTCAGCTTTACATGGCATGTCAGACACGTGGGGGAATCCTGACTGACTTCTTCAGCCATGAGAATCAAGCCTACCCTCCTTTAGTTTCTGAACTTGGCAGCCTACGTTATGGTACCAAGTCAGACCTTCTGCAGTGTCTTGACAATACATGTAGGGTGGATGATATAAAAAATGCTCCAAAATCTGATGTGATAATCCTTGATGGAGCTGCCATCGTTAATATGATCAAGCCTGCCTCTGTTAAGACATTTCATGACTATGCATTGAAAGTTTTTCTGCCATACATTCATGGGCAGCTGCAAAACGCCAGTCGAGTGGATATAATTTGGAACTGTTATTTTGAGAACAGCTTGAAATCAAAAATGAGAGAAAGTTGTGGTACTGGAGTTAGAATAAGGGTTGAAGGGTCCACTACCCTTCCATCAAACTGGCAGAAATTTCTTCGCGTGAGTGAAAATAAGAAAGAACTGTTTGCTTTCCTTGCCTATCAAATCAAATCGCCATCGATATTTGAACAAGCTGACATGAACAATGCATCATGATCTCTTATCTACCATGTATCCCACTGCAAATATACTGGATGTACCATATAAGGACATCTTTACTCTTTCAATACTTTGTTGCTAGCGTGACCTGGCAGCACTCATGCCAATTGTCTCTACTTAGTATTAAATAATGCAAAGACTACAAGTCTGAGACAAGAAGCCCATAAAGTGAAAGTACTGTTATGTTTAGCATCTACTTCTCATTCATTAAATATATACATCGTGTTATAGTGTACATGCATGTCATCTTTAACAGGTAATTACAGACATAATATCAAAAATGTGTGGCAAATAATTGCACCATTTGTTTACCACACGGTAATGGCCACATCTGATCTTTTGCAATACATGTATATGACTTAGGGCAAAGGTGCCCTTTTTGTAAACATATTCAGCACGATTAACACTGTATTTAATTTGAGAAATCATATTTTCATGTGACAACAGCCTAATTCACAGAGCACAGGCAAAACTATGGGTCTTTTACTATTCTTATTGCTTCCATCATAACCATTGACCATGAAAACATTGGTGCACACATCACATGTCAAAGGCTATTATGTATGGTTGCAAAGATATTGAAGAAATTGTGATTTCATATAATGGCGGCACTTAAATGGCCGCCAAAGGCAACAGGGACTATTTCTGCGATGCT
Source organism: Hermodice carunculata (assembly GCA_964020975.1). Taxonomy (NCBI): domain Eukaryota; kingdom Metazoa; phylum Annelida; class Polychaeta; order Eunicida; family Amphinomidae; genus Hermodice; species Hermodice carunculata. The sequence goes on from OZ026613.1 coordinate 63,957,120, forward strand.
TCCATGTCTGAAAATCGTCTGCAGGCCATTGTATAGAGATACGCCAAGTTTCATGCTTTTACAATTATCAGCACAATTCTTGCATATATCGCACATATCGCCTGCACTATCTGGTTTTATGCATTTGCTGAAATAATTAAGAGAAAATACTTTGAAAGAAAATTGTAGAGGAGGTATATCAGGATGATTCGATTCAGAAAAAAAGAACACAAAAAGACTTTCTCGGCGCTAGTTGAGTAGTGCCATCCTGCGCCAAAGAAAACTGTTGACGCAACGTTATTGTTCTGACAAAAGGGCTGAATCATTAATTGCATGAAATATGTAAATATCATGAGAGGGAAATTAAATTGATTTGCTTCAGCAAACATGGCGTAACTATCCTGTAGCCATGATGCACGTCTTGAAAATGACGCTGGGAGAGATTGACTTCATTGACGAGTTCGCGGAGGCAGACCTTCGGCCATTCGATTCAATTATATATCTTCAGCTATATTTCTTTATATTCACTATGCCCATAGTCATGATGAACCTGTTGGTATGTATGCTTTTAGTTCTTTCTGATATGACCAGGTTCATCAATGTTTGTTCATAGTTGTTGCCATTGTGCAATGTCCGTACCATCATCTTCTCATGCTTCATTTCGTCAGACAACGCCAGATAAACGACTGCACGCTAAACCATGCAATATTACCCCCAAGAAATGATCACGATTGCCAAACACGCCCCGATGAAATGGGCGTTTTTAAAAAATAACCGTCACTGAAAATGTTCTATGCAGAGACACGCAGGACATTCAAGGAGGGTAAAGCTACCCTCCTTGGTACATTTCATCTGCAACATAACTTTCAGCTAAGATTGCGAAAACCAATGCCGTCTGTGTTTCGCAGGCTTGGTAGAGATACATGACTGAAGTCCGCATATTTTTTTTCAAATAATGTTTAATTCCACATATAAGCGGGGGGGGGGGGGGACACAGTAACACGGGGTCATTGTTGTGAAAGTATCATTTAAAAAAAGAAGAAAAAAACATGCAAAAATTAACAATCAGGAGCTGAATTATTAATGCTTGACACAGTTAGCCGAAGAAATTTCATCCACCCTAGACGCAAACATATTTAAAAACCAAAATACATTGCAATGGCATTCCCGGAAAGTTTCATCGGAGGACAGATAAGATACTCTACATGTGGCACAAACAGTTAATGAAAAGATGTGAGCAAAATCATAAGGTATGAATATTATAAAGTTGCACCAAAAGGTATTTTAATAAGTGCCTATGAATGAACACTTTCTCTAGGTAAAATTTAAGTAATGAACAGTTATTTACTTATTTATTTATAATTTATTTATTTATTTATTTATTTATTTATTTATTTATTTATTTATTTATTTACTTATTTATTTATTTATTTATTTATTTATTTGTTTGTTTGTTTGTTTGTTTGTTTGTTTGTTTGTTTGTTTGCTTGTTTGTTTACATCTACGGCCAAGCCTTCTTTTAAAATTCCATGAAAAAATACGCTAAAACCATTTTAGCTCCGCTGACCTCAGGTTGCAGAGCTTGCGTCATCACACATGTCTGTCCATCTGGCCGCACGTAAACGTTTGCTTGTGAGCGCAATGGAGTCCACAGATTTCAAGATGGCCCCACATAACTTTCAGGACTTATCAAGTGTATGAAAATCTAGGTTGAGTTAGAAAATTGGTGGCGCTATCTACAGTATTATGTAATATATGGGTCAAAATGTTAAAACCTTGTGAGCGTTCTAGCATCCATGACCATTATGTTCATGAAATTTATTGGATTGTAGAGGAGGTCAAAATCTCAGTTGTGTATGATATTAGTGGCGCCACCTATAACTTGACGGAAATTATGGGCCAAAATTATGTTGAAAGATGTAAAATCCATATCTGGCAAAATAATTGAATAAGACCTGAAACATGTATAGGATATATAGCTCAAGTCCAATGCTAATATGTTATGTAATATCAGTAACATTGACCTACTTTTACAAAGTCATGAGTCCTGTATAGTTGAAATGTGATTTTGTAATGATGGGGTGGACGCTGGACATCAATGGCAAAGACTCTACATCAAAATTTCACTTGTGTGCATGAAAGTCTACTTAATGACCTACTTTTTGAGACACCTTGACCCAGTGATTATCGAATTTAGTGCTTGTTCAATTTAATCTTGAAGCTGGATGTCGGGCATACGTATCGAACATAACATTTTTTAGCTCAGCTGATAATTAAGCTGACCTTTTAGGAGGGTAGGTCATCCGTTGTCTGTCGTCCATCCACAATTCACATTTTCAACTTGTCAAAAACCGTCATTCAGATTCACTTCAAACTTGGCGGCAATGAACCTTGGGTGGGTCTCTACTAAGTTTGTTTAATTGGTCATGCTCCAGTGAGGTTTGTGTGTGTGTGTGTGTGTGTGTGTGTGTGTGTGTGTGTGTGTGTGTTCTTTTCTGGGGCAAATTTTTAAAAATCTTCTTTTCTGAAACCCCTCACCCAATTGCTTTGATACCACAAAGGAACACTCCTAGGGACTCCTAGTTCTGAACTGTTCACCAGATGGCGCTGCGAATTTTGTCTATTTTTTCTGACTTTGTGTGTTATTGCTATTTTTGACTGCTTCTCCAGAACTATCTCTCAGATTAAGCTGAAACTTGGTGCATATGTTTCTTGTGGAAGGGTCAAACAGTTCTTCTCCGAAACCGTAAGTCAGATTGACTTTAAACTTGGTGGCAATGTACCTTGGGTGGGTCTCTGGCAGATTTGTTCAAATAGACACGCTCTATTGATTTTTTTTATTTTTATGAATATCTTTGTTTGTTTTAGGGGCAAGTCTTAAAAAATCGCAGGGTTATCTGTACATGTCAACTGAGCACAGTCCTCTTGTTTAAATCTGAGTTGAAGGTCAAGATCAAATGGCCAGTTCGAATTTAGGGTAACAATGTGAAAATCTTGTCAATGCTCTGCACCCCAAAGTTTTCTAGTTAGGCCCATATTATATATATATATATATATATATATATATATATATATATATATATATATATATATACACACACATATACATATACATATACATATATGTATATATATATATATGTATATATATATATGTACATACATATACATATAAAGTGTATAAAAAATTACGTTGGCTTCAATACTGGTGATGCCACCAACACTACTGTGTAATGTATGGGTCAAAATGTGAAAATCTTGTGACCAATCTTGCATTTTTAATCGCTCGTGGATCTTTTTAAAATTAAGTGGGATTGCAGAGATCAAAATATGGAAAGGATATGATACTAGTGACGCCACCTATACGTTGAAGGAAATTTGGGGTTAAAATGTCTTGAAATATAAAATCCCATGTTGCAAAAATAATTGAATTACACATGCTAAATTTATAGGAAATATAGACCATGTCCAATGCTAATATGTTATGTAATGTCAGTGATCTTGTCCTGTCTTTCATAGGTCACCAGACCTGCTAAGTGAAAGAGGTGATTTTATAATGGTAGGGTGTAGCTTGGGCATGAGTGGCAAAGGGAATTGAGATTATGGATCAATGTACTAGTAGCACTTCGGTACAATGTACATAAAAACTCCACTTGGTGACCTACTTTCGGGTCACAGGGACCCAATGATTGTGTGACCTTGACCTGTTTTCAAGGTCATAGTGTACCTAAGAACAGGACATTTAATTCACTATCTGGATAAAGGATGCGGCAAATGATACCAAATGTACCACACACGTGTATCATGTGGAAGTTTGGTATTGCATCGTATGGATGACCTTTCTGCAGGTAATCGAAGGAATGCTTTTCAGGAAATTATTGTTTGGTGATGGCCATCAAATAATATGTCAGCAGAGCATTAGGCCCAAGGGCCTCCTTTTTATTTTATGTTTTAAAGTTTTTTATATTATTTATTTATTAATTTATAAATTTAATTATTTATTTATTTTAATTCAATTTTATTTAATTTTATATATTCGTTTTTGGACAAAACACACCTCAAAAAATATACACTTTTATAAAACAGTATTTTGCTTTTATGACATCATGTCTTCTTTTTTACATTTGTGCATTGTAGGTCGGTGTAGCTGTGGGAGACATTGGCAAAATTCAGAAAACTGCTCAGTTACAAAGGTTGTGTTTAAAGGTGGGCAATCTTTTAAGTGGTATGAATAATATGACAAAGACCACTCTTTCAATATCTGTATCATCCATCTAATAGACGAACAGAACAAATGTGTTGTCTTTATACTTTCAATGCACAGCAGCAATATTTACAGTTTGTTTTGAAGAAGAAAAGATTAATGATATAGAATCATTAATATCTTTCAAATAACCTTATTAACGTTTTACTACCCCGGCAGGTTGACCTTGTCTACGGAAACGAAAACAACATGCCAACATTTATTCAAAGGAGGCTACATCAAAGGAAAGCAGAGATAACACCAAATAAACTGACGCCTATTCACAAAAAATTTAAAAAGGTAAGCAGTTTGGCCAGAATAGTATTCTTATATCACATACATGATTTATCACCCGTATTCGGCGCATTGCAATGGAATTTCAGCAAACAAGCGGACATGTTAACTCTGGAGTGAGGACAGGCTGATCAGATCAATGAAAAATAAAGATCGATTTATCGTATTCATAACAACAGACACACAATTAATATTTCATAGTTCTTGAGGTTTCCATTTAGACAAGATTTTGTCTTTTAGGTTTCAATTGAGCACACGGCGTGGATGAATGATGTTTTATTTTTATGTTCCTGTGGTTTAAAGTGTGGGTGTGTTTCTTTATTTCTCTCTGGAAGGAAAATGTTTGTGATATTCCTCTACAACTGTGACATTTGTTTATTTTTATTTTGTGTTTACAATAAATATACAGAAAATTTTCGAAGGACAGGGATCGTCTGATCCCTTTGTGCTCAATGATGACACAGCATGAGCTATACATACCTTTCGATAGCTTTGTCACCCACCAAATTTCAAGATCATTGGTCAAATATATACTCAACCTGGTATTTCGGAATATTTATAATTAATACTATTTTAATCAGTTTGCTTTATCGATAGAAAGTTATATATAAAATTGTGTGACCGGGTTATAATCGCTTAATTTAATATGTGATGAGTTTTAGTGCACTGATATTGTTTATTAGGAACAGAGAATCGTTGTTGTTGTTGTTGTTGTTGTTGTTGTTGTTGTTGTTGTTGTTGTTGTTGTTTGCTGCCATGTTAAAATCACGGCATAGCTTCACCTTCAATATTCTATACTCCTTACGATCAAATCAAGGATCGCCCCGACCATTCACTAATTAGCCAAATGCTGTGGTTTCCAGCATTTGGCTATGGAATGTATAAACGGTTGATTTATTTCGATATAAACTATTCAACTATGGTTGAGTTCTTCTTCTTTTTCTTCTTCTTTGTATTTTTCTTATATTTGCTTTCAACTTCCACTTCAGGGTAGGCTTTATACAGTAAAACTTGTGATAAGTGGGGACCAGGCAAAAGTGCCCACTTAAGACAGGTGCCCACTTAGCGGAGGGCCAGCCCACTGGGCCATATAGTACAGTGCAAGTACATGTATATGCACCTAATACTCTGTTGGGGGCTGTACAGGACATTCATTTAGAACATATTAAAAAAAAAACATCCTTGACATACATCCATTTATTAACATCAATTACTGCGCTCATAAACTGGCCAACAACTATGATACATATGAGCCAGATGGAGTTGTCGACTCATTAAGATTTCTTCTTCACAATGAGAATTTTGTTAAACCCTGGAGTAGCCAACACTTACTGGCATCCTTTTTGGTCAGAGCTTTTTACTCTTATAAAGCAATCTTAGTTCATAGAAGTACTTTCCGAACATGTATACCTTCCCCGTTACACTGTTTGCATGAGCCACATATTATATAAAGGGAAACGGCACTCTATGTGAGAGCACTGGCCTGTATATTTGCCCGTGTGACATTATGTATCTGCTGTTAATCACATTTTATAATTATCTCGATGTCTGAATGCTTTTCCCCGATTCCGGGGGTGAAATAAACTTATTATTATTATTATTATTATTATTATTATTATTATTATTATTATTATTATTATTATTATTATTATTATTATTATTATTATTATTATTATTATTATTATTATTATTATTATTATTATTGTTAACCAGTCCTAGCTAAATGACAACTACTGATAGAAAAAAATCTGCATTGGAAAAATGTTAAATGTCACTTGAAAAAGTCTGTGCGACTACATGTATGTCCTCGTAATAAACAGTCTTCACACAGTCTTCACACTGTATTTGTAGGCATTTGCAGAAGCATATCAGCCCTGCTATGTCAGCTCACCACTTTATATAATCAGTTATGTTACTCTGTCTTTGTGTGGTTTTCCTCCGTTCAACAAAGAGGTGTAAATAAAATGCGAATGTTATCACTCATCCAGAGTCCCCTAACCCAGGTAAATAGGTTCCAAAGGGATTAGTAGAGCAACATAATGCTAAGAAAACACAGTGACACATGCTCTGTGCCTTTGCATTCTCCTGTTGGTAAGAAAAATTGCAGTTTGGCATATTATTGGGAGATATTTGAAGGGTAAACAAAAACAAAAAGATTAATTATGGTGCCCACTTAAGCAAAGGTATACAAAATGCCCTTTTAGGGTGCCCACTGCCCACATAAGACAGGTGCTCACTTAGCGGAGGGTCCATTAACATGGGACCTAATGGGAAAAAACGGGACAAAGTGCCCACTATAAACAGGTGCCTACTAAGCCAAGGTTCCAACTTGGACAGTTTTACGGTACTTCATGGTCGGTTTCTGTAGAGTGCATAGGCTTTCCGCACATCAACATAAATTTAGCATAAAGCATTGAAAGGTATGGTACTCAAGGTAGTGCTGGTCACTGGGATTGTTGTAACTTTGGTGTCCTATCCTTCAGATCAAACCAATTTTATTTGGGTCTCCCAGACACAGAATTTCTCCTGAAGATCCTGACACAGATAATGACAAAACCGCAGCTCTGCTCGAAACACTAACGGCTGAAGTAACGCACCTCAGACAGAGGTAAGTTTTCCACATCAAAAGTCAAAAGTACATGCATTATGTAAACTATAACTTTGCTTAACACACACCCACACCCATTCACACAAATTTTAAGGTTCTCTTTTGTGATGAAATGCGAGTTCGTGACATTTTGTGATAAGGTAAATCACCCACCTGAACCCTACAAAACCGAAGTCGACAATGATTTCATCGACATTTCACAGTTATGTATAATCACATTTGTTCTCATGCAATTTTAGCTCAGCTGACTTGTCAGTCAGTCGTCCGTCGTCTGTCAACAATTTAACATTTTCTGCATCTTCAAAATCGTCGGACAGATTCAGTTCAAACTTCGTTGGGATGTACCATGGATCAATCTCTACTAAAGTTTGTTCAAATGGTCACGCTCATGTGCTTCTTGGACTTTTTATGAATTTTTTGTACTTGCAATTTTTTTTTTAATCTTCATCTATGAAAACGCTTTCCCAACATCTTCGAAATTGCACACTCCTGGGTACCCTTAGACCTTAATTTGATCAACAAGTGGCACAGTAACCTTTTAAAAGGAATTTTTGTGAGTTAAAACTATTTTCAACTTCTCCAAAACCTTCACACAGATTGCTCTGATAGTTGGTGGAAATGTGGCTTGTGGTAGGGTTAAACGAGGTTATTCACCAGGTGATGATAATCTGGATCCCTGTTTTTTAACAAAATTTTTAATTTATGTACCTGTCGGTTAATGCATACATTCTTGTTGATAACCATGTAAGTCAATGTGGATTTCAATGGAAATTCCCATTTTTGACTTGGTAAAAAACGTCATTCAGATTCACTGTAAACTTCGTGGACATCTACCTTCGGTGGTTCTCTACCAAGTTTGTTCAAATGACCATGCTCCAATGATTTTTGGATTTTTTATGATTTTTTCCAATTTTGGGCAAAATCTTAAAAACTCTTTTTTTCCAAAACCGCCAATTACTTTTCAAATTGCATGCGGACACTGTTTGGAACACATATACCTTAATTTGTTCTACAGGTGGTGCTGCGAATTTTTTCTATTTTTTACGAATTTGTGTGTGTTTTTGCTACTTTCAACTTCTCTGAAACCATCACACAGATTGTTCTGAAACTAGCTGAAAATGTAGCTTGTGGAAGGGTTAAACAAATTTGGTCACTGGGTGGTCATACTCTTGATCTCTGATTCTCAGCAGATTTTTCAGTTCAGGTACCTGTAGGTTAATGCACATATTCCTGTTGATTGTCATGAAAAGTCAATGGGGATTGCCATGGGAAATACTTGTAAAAAAAACTTTAACACCAAAAATTGGTATTAATGTATAATATATTCAATATGTTAACGCCAGACTATTTGTACAATGTATTACCCACAGTTGAAGACCAAACGGAGTACAACATGCGACACCTGATCGATTCAATATAATCCCCATCCCAAGTAGAACCATATCCTTTTCCCGATCTTTTTTTCCATCTAGAATAAATCTTTGGAACGCCTTACCAGTGCGGATACGGAATTCTGAAAATGTGTATGACTTTAGGAACATTTTGAAAAGAGGTGTAGGTTTAAGTTTTAAGCACAAGACCCTTTATAATTTTGGTGATAGATATATAGGTAGAGTTCATGCACAGATGCGAATGGGCTTCACCCGACTGAACCTTTATTTATTCAAAATGAAAGTGGTACATTCTCGTATTTGTTCTTGTGGAAGATGTATTGAAAGTATTCTACATTTTTTTCTTTCATTTTCCTAATTATATGTTGCAACGAGAGGAATTACACTGTGATGTTTTGAAATATGCTCCATTTACATTGGCCACCATTCTCTATGGATCGAAAATAGGTTCAATTGATTCCAACTTGAACATAGTTAAACTAGTTCATAAATATATTTGAGACACGAAGAGATTCCTAAGTAAGTAACTTAAGAACCTCCTTGTGGATCTGACTTCTATCAGCCCACTATCTGTCGTGTTGGTGCAGTGTAAATCTTCATATGTCAATCTTGGTTTTATTTGTATGTAACATAACATTGTCACTACTATCTCTGGAATCTTTTTATTTATTTATTTTTATTATTTTTTTCTCAAGCAAGATTCATTTAGGACCTGGCCCTATTTCTTAATTGACTAATAAAATATGTTTAAATCTATGTGGATAACAATGGACATTCACATTTTTTACTTCTCCAAAATTATCAGCAACATTCACTTCAAACTTGGTGGGGATGTACCTTGGGTGGGTCTCTTGCAATTTGTTGAAATGGTCAAACTCCAATAATTTTTAAGAAAATTTCTTGTTTATTTACAGTAAAATCTTTAAAAATCGTATTCTTCGAAATCGTTAGACCGATTGCTTTGGAATTGCACAGGGGCACTTCTTGGGGCCTTTAGACGTTAGTTTTTCAACAGGCGGTGCTGGGATTATTTTTTCCTGTTTGAAGAATTTTTGTGCGTTTTCGCTTAAAATGGCTTTTCTCCCAAACTGTGAGTTGGATCCTCTTCAGACTTGTTCAGAATGTGCGTGAACTTGATCTCCAGAAAATTTTTCACTGCATGGTAGTGCTGTCATTTTCTGATTTTTTTTTCTTACAAATGATCAAAATTAGGAAAATCGATGAGCAAATATGTACATGTTAGAAACAGTACTGGTGGTCTTAAAAAGGTTGACTTTGATATCAATCTGAAGGTCACAGGACCACTTCAGTCTGTACATGCTATAGCAGCTGAGCACATAACTGTCAGTCCTCTTGTTTGTAACAATCAGACGCTGGTACGATGATTTTGAAGCTTGGATACACTTTTTATCTTTTTTTCTTTTTCTTATTTTTCAGAAACAAAGTACTAGAGACCCACCTGAACCAGCATGGATTGCTCCTGCGACAGATTGCTGGAAAGTTAAACTTACGTGACACTGAAACATCCTCATATCATAATGTCAAGCAATAATCATTGTATTTGTCATCACTATCATGTAGATTGTCAGTATTCTCATTACAAGTATGACCACATTTCATAAACATTATAATTAATGTAATATTAGGTGCCAAGTGTGCGAGTAAAGCAAAAGTATGAAACAATTTTAAAGGCAGACTTGGGACTAAACCATCATTTAGAAAGACGGGGTGCTGACAGGACATCACAATATTACAGCACACGAGGATGGACATCATTTCAGCAGTATGACCACTGACACCACAATTCCCATTGTTGTTCACTCGTGCAGTAAAATTCACCACCAAAGAAGAATACATGAAACCGTCAACTTGTAAATGACCAGATACTATATTTACAATGGCAAGAAAGATTGAACAATAAACAGAACACAACCAGTCTTTGTCATGTGATCTGTTGGGCAACAACTGTACATAAAGACGACTCTATGCCCATATTTTGATGATGAACAATATAAACGTGTGTGTGTGTGTGTGTGTGTGTGTGTGTGTGTGTGTGTGTGTGTGTGTGTGTGTGTGTGTGTGTGTGTGTGTGTGTGTGTGTGTGTGTGTGTGTAGAGATTAAGATTCTGGCACAGGGATATAGCCTCGTATGTGTGGTACAAATAGTATTTGCCAATATTATTGCATCTTTCTGCAAGTACTATACTTGTCACAGCGTGGTTTGTAAAGCAGGAGTTGCCTTTATTCATCATTCGGTAAAAATTTTTAATAATTTTCATTTCATCCCCTCAAGTTCATTTGAATTCACAGTAGTTTAATAATAGGGGAGAAATGGGTTAGTTCTAAATTCGCCTAAAGGTGGTGCTGCCCATCCTGTTCATGGTTGACCGCCCACATCTTGTGGTCACTTTCCATGATCCTCACTTTTTCTTCATAGATTAACACGGGCCACCCGCACATATAAATTTAACCTCTCTGTATGTTGTCAAAAAAGCATTTAACTTTCATTTTATCACACCTGGGTGTATTTGAAGGATACCAACATGTACTTCCGGTAGATTAGAAGATGATAATTCCAAAAATCGTTCTCATGCAGGGTGAAACTTTCAGGTTCACTGTAATATAATGGATTTTGCTGACCCACCTGACCTCAGATGGCATGGGTTGCTAGGTGTCACAATCATGCATCATGGGAACAAAAGACTAAGTGTCAAGAAATAAAAACCAAACCAGATCACCCCAACTGAGGTTTCAACACTTTAAGCACAACTAGAGAAGTTGTCATTTAAACAATATTTTTGAAGTGTAAAGTTGTTGTGCCTTTTTGTGAAATTCATATTTGCATATTTGCATATTTGCTGTATGGAATTTCTGTACGAAGTTAATATATTCAAATTTTACAAAGAGTGAAACAAAACTGGGAAGGACAGTTACTGAATTCTGAGACAAGCTATGCTCTCACAGGTACATACTACCCGTTAGACCCAAAAGAAATTGATCATTTATTCTGTTCTGGGGCACATCCAACTTTAAAGATACTTGTCATAAAAAATACATAAAACTAGAACGGGCTGGTTTTTATTATAAAATTAAATGTCAACCTATGCACCCTTACCAGTTATCACCTTTATAGTCCTGTGCAATATGAAAGCCGTAGCTCCAAAACTTTTTGAGTTATCACGTTCCCTTCGATATGTTGGAGAAGACGCTCTGCGACATACATGTATTATCAGCAACGCTTCTTTAATATCTTCAATATGTTATATACTATACAGTGCATTCCAACTTGAGCTCTGGGGGCCGTCTCATTAGTTGTGACCACAGTGCTGGTGGCCCAAACAGCCTATCACTGGCCTCTTTGCCCTGCCACTCAACCCGGCTGCTATAATTAGTGGTGTTTGTCAACAGGTCCACATGGGTGCTGCTGTAGACATTTATATGGGTTTTAGTTTCACTTTTGTAGCGTCAAATAATTGGAGTTTTTTTCAAAATAATCCGGCTAAAGGGACACCATTTTACTGTGGAGCTGGCCCTACTATGTGTCTGCCACCCCACCAAACACACATGACCAGTGACAGTGAATGATTGGTATCAAATGACCAGCTTATTCCAAAGTCCTGGCAAGTGTAACCACATCAAAATAAACCCTACCCTATCCGCCTTAAGTTTATGTGTATTTTATTACCCCAGTAGATTTTGCTCATAATCCACAGCCTTTATCAACATCGTAAGACCTGTGGGACATTTTTACAGGGGTGATTTAGACAAAGCAAGTAGCCAAGAAGAGGCAACTGGAAACTGTGCCACCCATTTCGACCTGTTTAGGTCTCATCAGGCACTGGCAGGGATTTCAAAATGTTCCATATATATAGTTAGGGGTAACAAATGCGTTGCTAAATTTTTACAGGGGTGTCACATCTCAAGTAAACAGCAAACAAGCCATAATCCTGGTATATATTTTACAAGATGTGACGTCAAAATGACCCTTTGAAAATGAGACATCCCTTGACTCATTCAGGACAGAAGTCTTCATTTACTGTCAGTTAAATTTGTATCAAAGGGATATACTGAGTATTCTTATCTTTTAAATTGGGGGGTTCTGATTTAAAATTTCTGACAATCATAATAGAATGTAATATCTGCTCATGATTTGTGATATTCTGACCTTTTTTATTTGTTTCACACATTGTATTAGCAATGCAAATTTGAAAGAATTAGCAAAGAGCATATCCTTTGGGTTCATCACTGAATGAGTTAATTTTGTCATTTAAACATTGGCTGCATTGATTGAATAGCTATGTCTGTTTGGTAAATTAATTATAAGTTAAAGTTTTCTTTCTGGACACCAGTCAGTTCAGTGGCTCTTAAAGAAAACATATTGGGCTACATTATTTACATACAATTACACAGTCCAGGAAATGCTCCAGATCCCTGTTCATGCAGTCTATCATTAAAGTGTGTGTGTGTCAACACACACTTTTCTTTCTTTCTTTCTTTCTTTCTTTTTCTTTCTTTCTTTCTTTCTTTCTTTCTTTCTTTCTTTCTGTCTTTCTGTCTTTCTTTCTGAATTTGACATTTTCAATCTTGAATATCTTCAACAGTATAATAGAGATGTCCTTCCAACTTCTACTAGGGGGTTGTTGACCATTGGCACCTGATCACCGAATGAATCAAAAATATAAGTTGTAGCAATTTAAATTATGTGAAAAAGCACCATTAGAAATTTTAAATCTTGAATAACTTCAAAGCTATAATAGATAGAGATGCCATTCCAACTTCTACTCCTGTTTTGTGGAATAGTTGTACATTGCCATACCAATATGCTTTGAAGACACACACACTGATTTGCTATGCAGCAAATCATCTTTCCTAGTTCTTTTTTTCTTCTTTACCAGCAAATTTGTCCGACACTTTTCTCGGACATTATTATACACAGAAACTCCAAACTTGGCATGATTGTACCTCCATACAAGGAGTTTGACCGTTTTATACAGAGGAATGAAGATGTTCAAAATTATGCAAATTATGGGCATTTGAAATTTTAAATCTTGAATATCTTCAAAAGTACAATAGATAGAGATGTCATTCCAACTTCTGCTAGGGGGTTATTGACCAGTGCGGATCCAATGAATTCAAAACAAAAGATGTAACAATTTAAATTATGCTAATTAGCAGCATTTGAAATTTCAAAACTTGAATATCTTCAAAACTATTAAAGATAGGGATGTCATTTTAACTTCTACTAGGGGGTTATTGACCATTGTGCATGTGATGAATCTAAAGCAAAAGTCGTAGCAATTTAAATTATGCTAATTAGCAGCATTTGAAATTTTAAAACTTGAATATCTTCAAAACTATTATAGATAGAGATGTCATTTCAACTTTTACTAGGGGGTTGTTGACCAATGCGCATGTAATGAATTTAAAACAAAAGTTGTAGCAATCTAAATTATGCTTATTAGCAGGATTCGATTTTTTAAGTCTTGAACACTTTAATAGATAGAGATGTCATTCCAACTTCTTGTAGGGGGTTGTTGACCATTGTGAACCTAATGAGTTACAAATAAAATTTGTAGCAATTTAAATTATGCTAAATAGCACCATTAGAAATTTTAAATCTTAAATAACTTCAAAGCAATAAAAGATAGAGACGCCATTCCAACTTCTACCCCTGTGTTAAGGAATAGTTGTACATTGCCATACCAATATGCTTTGAAGACACAAGCCCTGATTTGCTATGCAGCAAATCATCTTTCCTAGTTCCTATTGTATCCATGAGGGATATTATATCCGCCACGTTCACCTTGCACTTTAGCTTGGAAAATGTAATGTGACCTGCTGTATCACGTCGAAACAAGAAAAAGGATCCACTGAAGAAGAATAGAGACAAAAAAGAACGACATTCCGTCGCATATTCAGCGCGGCCAAGCACTGCATTTCGAATGGGAACACCAAAGATTGGTACAACTGACACAGTTGACATTGTGTCCTTTGGCTGGTTTCAATATGGTGTCTCTGATCATTAAAGATGATATTATTTGACACACTTACCAGCTAACTGTTTAAGAACATCATTTCGTTCTGCTGTATTTCACTTATACAGAGAGTTCTCTCTATTTGGGAGCAATTTTCAACAGCATCTAGTCAGTTTATTCCCATTATGCACTAACAATAGGTTAATGTTAAGCTTGGAAATTAATGTATTACTGAAAGAATCAGAGGGAGTACATTCAGTAAAATAATCAACGGTCAGCTTCAGCATTGAGTTGATTATTCCATTGAATGGGCGACCTTAAAAATTACTTAGCTTGTATTAACCATGTCTTTATTTGGTCTATAACACGGTTACGAAAAATCCAAATAATCCGATATTTCAGCACAAAAAAGTGATATTTATTCCAAACATTCCACAATTGTAGAACAATGGATGATATGCAAATGTTCTCAACAACTATAAGGGCTACCCTTTCAATTTATGGACACATTGTCTCCTAGTCTATCTTAAGACCCTTTCTTAGTTGATTCTTTATGAAACAAAATTGCTAATGAATATTATAAAAAGAAATCATGGGGCGGTCATAGCGTCGAGCTAGAACAATCAGGCCGCCAAGCGGTCCTGGACAGGAGCTCGACGCTATGACCGCCCCATGATTTCTTTTTGTAATATTCATTAGCAATTTTGTTTTATAACGAATTAACTAAGAAAGGGTCTTAAGAAAGACTAATTGTCTCCGTTTTGTTCCAAAATGTAATTTGAGCTGGCCTCGTGTTGGCTCCACTACTCGTCAAATTCTTGAGTGCAAAAAAAGTAAACAAAGAACAAAAAAACATAGAATGTCATGCCTAAATAATATCATCAGAAAGGAGATCGGGATATTGCTGAAAACAATAAGACTGCAATTGGTAGACGACCGATGAGGCATGTTTCAGTTCCATGACGAGAGTAGTCCACCATCATTTGTTAATGACAACACATGCAAGTTAATTCATTCCCCAGCAAATATTTTTGGGGAATCAGGCGACGGGTTTATGTTCGGGGATGGAGTCATTTATTTTTTATCTGTAGGATCCATGTGGTTGGAAAACCGTGGTGTAAACATGTTTTATTTGATGATGATGATGATGAGGAGGAGGAGGAGGAGGAGGAGGAGGAGGAGGAGGAGGAGGAGGAGGAGGAGGAGGAGGAGGAGGAGAAGGAGAAGAAGAAGAAGAAGGAGAAGAAGAAGAAGAAGAAGAAGAAGAAGAAGAAGAAGAAGAAGAAGAAGAAGAAGAAGAAGAAGAAGAAGAAGAAGAAGAAGAAGAAGAAGAAGAAGAAGAAGAAGAAGAAGAAGAAGAAGAAGAAGAAGAAGAAGAAGAAGAAGATGTCTTAATCAAAATATGTACTTTCATGTGGTCAAATCATAGCGGCATATCCTTGGCAATTGCACAATGTTATCCATTGGTGCCTTGACATGCGTGGCACAATACTGTACGTTGGAGGCTTTGGCATGCCTCTTCATCATCCTTTGAAACTTTGCTATCATTTTTACCGTCGCACATCACTGAACGATGAAATCTTTTTCTCTGGTCTACAAAGAAGGTAAAATTGACAGAACACCGTATCTCACGATGTTTCATCCAGAACTCTATGAACATGCCAATATTCATCACATATCCTTCCGAAGTGGTTGCAGCAGTTGTTCGGACATCCATGTTTTCTCCATTCAGACAGTGTTGTGGCGACCTATACCTTAGTATAATGATGTGTACAGTCTGATACAGGTACATCAACTGTACGCAAAATGTTCATTTACTAGTGACAAAATAAACAATAGATCCTCGAGTGAACACCAAACAATAGAAAAAAATAAAAATAAAAATAAAAATAAAAACATGAAAAGAAGCTAACCCCCCACCCCCACCCACCACCACCACCACCACCCCGAACTAACCGGCTTCCAAAGTTCAGAATAGCTCTGAGTGACACAGACACACAGAGTCTGTTGGAAATACAACATACCCGTGCTCATCCACCACTACTTCAGGTAAACTTGCCAAATGATACCACATGAAAGCAAAATTTGCTGGTGGTGGAGGACACTTGGCATACTGTCAGACCTGCCATATGTCAGGCGTACATTACAATGAGAAAATGGCGATATGTGAAGCCACAGAAACGGGACGCTTCTGTGGCTTTGCCCCGCCCGCTCTGCAGAGCAAAGACCATATTACAATAGTCTTCTGTGTTTCATTATTTTATCTAGTTGTTCATTCATTTATTTTTATTTTTCGACCTTTAAATAAAATGATAATTCCAAACTCGACAATTATATTCTTACTTGCAAAAACCTTGTAGTCAGGTTAGATACGTAGAACATACTTGTTTTCCCTTTTATCAATATTTGAATCATACTCAAGACCCAAAGGTTCATTTATTTTTGAAAGATAATATATCTTTTGAATCCATGGAAACTTTTCTTTACTATTATACTCAAAAGCTGCAGTCACAATCGTATTTTGAATACCTTCGTTCAGACGTAAAAGATGTTGATAGCACACATGACTCAAACTCACCAGTAAAAGGACAGCGCCACCTGTGCATGTATCCACGCACCAGCGGAGGCACATTTGTTTTAACACATATTTCAAAAGAGCCGCATTGAATTTCACAAAATACATCAACTCGTATATTCTGACACTCTGCATCCTTACATACATTTTTTTACTTACATACCAAAACTAATGTATCTTGAAAATTGTTGACCATGACAAGTGAAAAACAAGAAGAAAAATATGTGAATTGGTTTTGTTCTCAAATCGTTACAAACCGACATCTTTCTTCAGAATGATTGGTTGTAACAAGCTTACAACATTTGTCATTGTTCTGTTTCAAATGGACATTCTGCTCGACAATAACATTTTTCGGTATTCTACCTAAAAATATAATTAAAGTTTAAAATATAGAAATTAAGTAAAATAAAAGCAATAAGGAACTTTTCTAGACTTCATATGAAGATACACCTAAAATCTTTTTTATTTTAGTACACCGAGGATAAAGATATTTCTGCCCTACAAACGATTGTGGACCATGAAAGAGTGTTTGATTAATTGTTTGGAGTGTAACAGATATTATTAATGTTTGCGTTTTGTGAACAAATGGTAAACATATCTTGCATGAGAGAATAGAGTTATCTATTCCATAATGACGCCAGAAAGCAGCTTCCCACCCAGGGCGCACTCTGTCACCGTACATCTTCATTCAATGTTTCGAAATTTTGGTTAGAGCTGTTCATGAAGATACTGCCACCAAACGCTTTAAAGATGGTTGATTCCAAGCTGGTATCCAGGGGCTGCTATGCAGATGAGACAATTTGTATTATTATGGGTCCTTGAAACGTTGATGATACGCGAAGAGAAAAAAATGCCACATTCACTTGAAATGAAATAAGGAACTAAAGATAAATTAATGCCCTTTTTCACTTCGTAAGTTTTCAAGTTTTCTCCTATTTCTATATCCCGAATGTCTGCAGGGCAGGGCCCGTTACTTGTTCATTTTTCAGCATTAGATCCGGTAGGTCTATGACTGATTGAGTGTTGAGGGGTCGTCGTCGTCGTCGTCGTCGTCGTCGTCGTCGTCGTCGTCGTCGTCGTCGTCGTCGTCGTCGTCGTCGTCGTCGTCGTCGACATAATAAGTTGAACATTGACAGTATTTTTCAGATACATGTAAAGCATTTGATTCCTACTGTATGAAATGGGCAAAGAAAGAAAAAATGGAATTTCAGAAATTTGAAGGATGGTTATCTAACTTTGAAAAGAGTCTTTAGAAAAAGGATTTTTAGGTACAAATCCCGCATTAAGAATTTCAATACAGTAAATTTAAAACAGCCCAAAGTTTCAAAAGCAGTCAAAGAACAACAAAAAAATTTGTAATCACTAACATTGATAAGGGAGGGGGATAATCTGCAAAAAAATATTATCTGGATGTTTGGAAAAATGAACTTGGTATAAACAATATTTAAGACATAAGAGGAAATCACGTATATAAATTACACGAACAATCCATTGATAACTTGATAGATACACATAAAGACGAGATGAAAAGGAATTTTAATATCCAAATTTCTGAAGGGGACTCCTCTATTCCACTTTTGTTCTGGATTTCGAAATTACATGAAAACCGTTTTAAATCTTAATTCATAGCTGGTGCTTCAAAATGTATAACAAAACAATTAGCCAAGGAAGTAACATTGTGTTTGACTGCAATTAGGAATCATTTCCGTAAATACTGTAATGCAATTTCTAGAAACTGTGAAATAAATTGCTTTTGGAATATTAGCAATTCTTCCGAGTTTGTATCTAAACTCAGATATTTTAAAGCAAAAAATATCAAATGGCTTGATTTTTCTACACTACTCAAATCTACCCATAAATAGAGTCAAAAATCCTCTGTCAAAATTGACACGAAAAATGTTTAAACATAATGGTAAACCATACATAAATATAAATTCATATACAAAGAAAACACATTGGTTACACAATAAATATTCAAAAAGTAACTTTAAATCTTACACTATTGAAACTTTGATAGATGCTACAAAATTTATTTTAGATAATACTTTTGTTTAAATGCGGATCATTGATTTTTCAACAAATAACAGGCATTCAAATGGGTAGCAACTGTTCCCCATTACTTGCAGATTTATATTTAACCTGGCTTGAATTTATGGTGCCTGATGAAAAAGGATTTTTAAATGGCTACAAAATTATCAAACAACGCAAGATATATAGATAGTATTGCTTGCGTAAATGGAAAAAAATTCAGTGAAATTGCTAAAGAAATTTACTTGAACTTGGATATTCGGGTCACTAATGGCATGTTTTGCATTGAAGTCTATCACAAAATAGATGGGTTTAATTTTAAAGTAGTTAACTATCCTTTCCTAAACAGTGATATTTCGGAAACCATTGGATATAATACATTTTTGTCACAAATTTGGTCGATTTGTTCTAAAATTTTACGACTTTGCATTTAGAACCAAATTTATTTACAATAAACTTGAGTCCAGAGGATTCAAAGATGTACTTTTGATGAAATATTTCTACAAATTTTGCCCTAAATATCCCGAGAGGGCTAAAAAGTTTGGCTTCAATAACTTTTAGAGATATTAGACTTGCCTGTTTTGCTACTTAATTTTATCTTTTGGCCTCATTTAGTTTTAATATTCACCATTCAGACATTTTAGGCTGGCTTGTTTTCTGTTTGGTTAAACCCCCAGGGGCTATCAGTAGCAAGCAGCGGCCTACGACAGTTACAAGCTTGTATTTGATATCTGGTTAAGAAAAATTATATTTTGATTTGCATTCCCTTGACTTAAATACTAATGACTTTCATTCTTTTCTGACTTGCCCTGCAACGTTTGCTGTTAATTTCGAAAGATTATTAAACAGTTTGGCTGCAATAATTTTGCATATTTTAGACTTGCCTGTTTTGCTACTTAATTTGATCTTTTGGCGTCATTCTGTTCTAATATTCATTTTGTGACCTTTTAGGCTTGTATGTTTCTGTCAGGTTAAATCCTTAGGGGCTATCAGTAGGAAGCAGTGGTCTATGACAGTTACAAGTTTGCCTAATTCTACTTAGAATAGGGTTAAGAAAAACAATGGTTTTTTTTACATGTTTTTGACTTAAATGCTAATGACTTTCATTCTTTTCTGACATGCGTAAGTACACATACACTCAATATAAAAAAAAATTACTCAAATTTGACAGTATTTACTCAAATGTCACAAGCTTGACCCATTACGTTGAAACATTGACCCAGGGTTGGCATTGAAATTGAGCTTTATTGTTTAGAGACTATCAAAGTGAGGAATAGGTGTCATCTTTGGGTTTGTTTTACATTTCTGGTTCAGGATGTCCATTGTTGCAGTACTTGTCATGATTTCTTTCGGTTTGTACAGGTGGTCTAGTTGCAACTGTTTATTTTACAATCACTGGAACTGAATATAATGCCCCAGTTAGTTTCTTCTTCAGTTATACACTGGCAGGGGGTTTAACTAAGACAAGCTATCCAGCTAGAAAGGGCACATATTGGTTAAAGGGTAAGTCAAATTGTTTTGATCTGAACTTGTAGTATACAAATTTAGTAATTATGTTTGGTTTGACAGGTATTCTTCTTTCTTAAGGAAGCTCTGCATTTATAAGCAAAACTTCACTTATCTAGCTAGATAATCATTTGCCACGTTCATATTTATTCATTATTATGTGGGTTGTCTTTGCTGAATATTTAGCTGAGACAAGAAGCCCCTTCTCAGAGAAACATGTACGGGTATAGGCTCCGAAACATGTTCTGAGCTAGGTACCCGCTGAAGATCCTATAATTTATTTGGGCTGATACAGCCTATGTCAAAGTTCAACAGAAGAACGTTGGCAATATGGACAATAGTACTTCTATATGTATATATGTTAGACAGTGACAAGTTAGCTTATTTATAGTAAAGAGTTCGGAGTGCGGAATAGGGTAATGACTACAAGGAAGTTGTTCTGGACAAAAAGAAGCAAATACATCACCACTACCACGAACAACAACAACAACAACAACAACAACAACAATGACATTAATAATAATAATAATAATAATAATAATAATAATAATAATAATAATAATAATAATAATAATAATAATAATAATAATAATAATAATAATAATAATAATAATAATGTAACACTCCGCTTATTTGCCGCTGTCCTGTATCATATATGATACAAGTTGCAGAAAAAACCTTTCCCTCTTACCGTATCCCCGCCTCTAAGCTCACTGCTCAGGCATTCCCCATGCCCTGTGCATACAGTCATGGGAGCCCTAATAAGGGCTACCACCTTTCCCTTTCCCTTTCTTTCCCCCAAACCTGTTTTTCTAATTAATTTTGTTTTCTTCTAATTCTAACATTCCAATTCTTTTCTCCCAGGGACAGGACCCTACCGGAAAGTCATGATCCCTTTCTTTCCTCCTGCTAAACCCCCTGACAAGCCTACAACCCATGACCATGCCACACGCTCTTCTCCTTAGCGCCGCACTTCCTCTAAGCCCTTACAATTATGATCCTCATATTGCCATTTACTAAACATGTTCTGTCATCTCTCTATATCCATCATACCATACCAACCAATTGTCTACTGCCTTGTCTGTCTCCTGGGAATTTACCATTGGTATCTGCAGTCCATTTGTGTCTTTTCTTTTCTTAATTGATAACTCCTACCCTACTCTGGAACAAATTTTGGATCCCTTCCCACTATCCCAGCATGTACTTTTCTTCGGCTTATGCATTTAGCGTACTTTTTCCCTCGCTCCTTTACTCCAGTCTTTGTTCCATCCTTCAGTCACTACCTTCCCAAAATGTGCTTTCCTATCTTCGACCTCATCATATACCCTTTCAATTTATACACAACTGCTAACTTATTTATGCGTTTGACCCATTTTGTCTGTTCTTTAACAGCTTCATTATATATTTTCCGGCACCACCTGTCCTCGCTTACTGATTGTAAATATCTCCGGTAGTTTCAACTTGGCTTGGCAATTCTGTCAGTTTTGCTATTCCAACCTGACTCCCCTATTAGATTGCTTCTATTGCTGTGCACGACGGTGCTCCGACATCCAATTTTCGCTTTTCATTCTGTGTTTTCTCCATACCCTGGATATCTCCCTCATTTACCGCGATCAAATCTAAACCATATAGCATTACTGGTATTGCTATACTCTATCCCGCAGCACTGGAGCTGTGAATGCCCTATTAAAACTATTTTTTGCTGTAGCTTTTAACATTCCCTTTGTACGGTTCACCTTCTGCATTATCTTTGCAATATGATACCTGAACATACCTTTACCGGTTGCTTTTAACTCTACATTCAAGATACTCATGTACATCTATGTCTCCATTTTCAATCAGCTGCTCTCTATCCTCTGAAATTTAGAATTTGCCAAGTCTCCATTTTCTATTGCCATCTGGTTTCTTTCCAAGTGTCATAACTTGTTTGTTGCCTTGGCTAAACTCTAGCCTCCATTTATTTCCCAAATTCCTCTACAATGTTTAACATCCCAAGTCAACATATATATATATATATATATATATATATATATATATATATATATATATATATATATATATATATATATATGTGTGTGTGTGTGTGTGTGTGTGTGTGTGTGTGTGTGTGTGTATGTATTAATATATATATATATATATATATATATATATATATATATATATAAGGAAACAGTAAGAAATTTGTAAGAAATTGTAAATGTAAGGAAATAAGCCTATTCCTTACATATTCTTGCATGCCGATATGTAGGATTGGGTAAGGAAATAAAGGACATCTGTAAGAAATTGTGAGACAATTTAAGAAAATGTCTGAATTTTGTAAGAAAATGTGACAAACTTGTAAGCAAATGTAAGGAACTTTTTTTTTCACACTTTTTAAAAATTGTTCCTTCCAATTACTCACAAGTTTCGTTTAATTTATCTTACATCATGATCGGAAATAATTGGCTTCTTCTGGGAGTTGGTTTCTTGCAGGGTAACTTCCTGGCAGGCCAAAATTTATTATGCCTTTAACATTATAATTGCTAATTTATAACAACCATGGACCTCTTGTTAATAGGTCCATGTAACACAACTGACCATGAACTGACCATGCATCCATGTTTAGGTTTTAAAAAACTATTCTTGTTCTTATCTGAGCTTGTGCTTCACAAATTTAGTAATTATGTTTGGTTTAACAGATTTTCTTTTTTCATAATGTATCTCTGCATTTATAAGCAAAACTTCACTTATTTAACTAATTCACCATTTGCCACGTTAATATTTATTCATTATTATGTGGATTGTCTTTGCTGAATATTTAGCTTAGCCAAGGAGTCGCTACTAAGAGAGACATATGTACGGGTATAGGCTCCTCAACATGGTTTGAGTAGTTACCCGCTGAAGACCCTTTAATTCATTTGGGCTAATACATCCTATGTCAAAATTCTACAGAAGAACGTGGGCAATATGGACAATAGTACTTACACAGAGAGAGAGAGCGAGAGAGAGAGAGAGAGAGAGAGAGAGAGAGAGAGAGAGAGAGAGAGAGAGAGAGAGAGAGAGAGAGAGAGAGAGAGAGAGAGAGAGAGAGAGAGACTCCGAATAGGGTATTGACCACTACGAAGTGGTTCTGGGCAAAAAGACAAATACAGTTTAACTTTCTTTCGACAAAATTCACAACGAAAACAAACATTACAAAGACAAGCAAATTATTGTGATAGTTATTCCATCACATTAGCATTGCAGTCGGGCTCGGCACACATTTTCTGGGCTGTGTACCGGGCCCGATACTCTATTTGGAAGCCAGCTCCGGTTGTATGCCACAGCCCACTGCATTCTTCTTATGGATCTTGTCGCAGTGGCATGTGGTTTTGGGACATCTATGCATTTCCCCCCTCTATCGGTAAGTGCTGTTAACTAACAAATGCACGCACCTTACACTGCAGAACGTCACTTCCGCCTTCGATGGGAACATGGCGGAGGCCAACCCGACAGAGAAGTCGAAACCTTCTTGTTGTGGAAGCTGAGATTACCGATATTGTGGACACAGTAACATTCTTACATCGCCAAGGTTTGTCTATGTTTTTGAAGAAATGAACAATATGTTACAGGTTGTGTTTTTGATATATGTGCATCGTATAATTTCAAAACACGACATGCTCGGGTCCAATTTTGAACCCGTCCAGAGGTTCCCTTGAGTTGGCTACAGGCTGAAGTGGTTCACTACTGACACAAGTGCTAATGCTCACTGCAGGCCCGGGACTGCAGGTGGCATACTCATTCGCATTCATATCATTATGTCTTTAAAGATCATTGCTGTTGGAGATGATGTTAAATCTGTTAGGTTGTTGGCGTATGATTGTGACCTATGCTATGTTGAAATCGATCCGTGAGGTTTTTGTTAACTCACGATACTGTTACTATAGTCAGTGCTCATGCCATGGGGAAAGCATAGTGTTACCAGTGTTACTGTCATGGGACAGGCAAACTTATTCTGAAACTTGCGTCAAGTTGAAAGATTAAGACCTATGACTGTCTATACACTATGGCTATGCCATCAGTTCACAAAGGCAAAGTATCGAGTTGTGATGTTCCTTTTTAGGGTCGCATAACTACTAACTAGGACTAGAAAATAGTAGAATGGTAAAATACCTGGTCAGAACATAACAGTGCATTCCATTTGTTCACAGTCATATTACCAGATTGTTATTACCAAGTAGAAGATGCATTCTAGAAAAGCTAGATCCATGGCAATTTCAAGACTTGGTATTAAAAGTGACAGCAGATTACTGGTGCTCACAATGGCAACACATCCTTCTGTCTGTGGGGTTTGCACTTCTGTTTCATTGTTACAATAATTTACATTTGTCAGTAATGTATCTTATTTTGCAAATTCCAGATTCAGCTATACCATAATGTTTAAGAACCCCCAAGTTATGTAGTAAATGAAGATGTATTTTCTCACAAATTATGGAACTTATTTGACCAGCTGTTCAACATTTAGTTTTACCAAGCCAAGGAGTCCAAATTATAGACTCCTTGGTTTTACTTGGTTTATGCATTTGTTGTTTCTATTGAGAAAATGAACATACCTTTCACAAGCAGGTGACAGGAATACAGATTGGAAGGTGCAGTCATCGATAGCCTACATTCATGAATTGTAATGGTGTTGGAAATATCAATTCCAGATACACTGTCTATATTTTTTTCTGACTCTGGATATCAAGACACTGGCTAACATACTCTGATCATGGTTATCTTACAGACCTTGAGTAAGAGCAGGCAACTAAAAATCAATGCATTACAAATACACAGGGCAATACCTGGATGTTTAGCTTCAGTTTCCAACATTGTGACAAGTCATCATTTCCAAGGCCTCCCCCTTTTTTATTTATGTTTCTTAATTTTATTAGTGTCAATGACCAAATGGATGTTGCATACAGTCATCCCATAATGCTGCATCTGGGTCAATTTATACAGGGATCCGTAAAATTCGAGGACTTATTTTTTCTGTAAGGAGCACAACATACCAACATAAAAGGACCACTCCCTTATGAAGCATAGATGGTGCTGCATACCAGCCTGCTTTCACGATGCAAATGGTGCAAGGACTGGAGTCAGGAATCATATTTTTTTTAGCAAGGAGTGAAACATACACATTTATACCTGGAAAAACAAATCACCATTCATGTAAGAGGCATGCATACCAGCCGACTGTCACCATGTAAATGGCACAAGGACTGAATTTGGGGATCTTTAATTTTGTTGGATTTTTGTTTGTTTGTACATAAAGGACTGCAACATACACATTAATACCTTAACTAACATATGACTGCTCCCTAATGAGGCCTAGATGGTGCTACATACCAGCCTACTTTTGCTGTGCAAATGATGCAAAGACTGAATTTGTCAATCTAATAACATGCTAAAAAAATAGCTTTAGAGTGAGGAAACATCGGTTCATTAATATTTGGGTTTCAAATGAAGTCGACTAAGCCTTCACTATCAATGGTTGATGTTTAGGTGAGTGACATACAGGCCAATGAATAAATGCAGTCACATGTCCAACAGTAGGTCACTGTGCAGTGTAATGTGACACACTGAAATTGAAGGGGCATGGTCTATAGTACATTGGTGATTGGTGTCATTACTATTTGGTAGCAAATTTAATTGTCATGCATTGAACAGACAGGAAGTAGAGAAAATAGAAAGAAAGGTATGTAAATATCTTTATGTTTAGCACAGAAGGAACAGCTAAAGTAAATATAAACTGTTTTGAATTTTGTTTTACTGCAGCCCCACTGAGGCCATAGAACCTGCAGCATCAAGAGACCCGTGGTGCATATCAAAATGTGTATGCGCTGACGCTTGCTTCAGTTCTGTATGAAGTGTGTCACAGTGTGTGTGTGTCAATTTCAGCTTTACATAATTTCAGAACTGCTACATTTTAATTCATTTACTGTTTCAGCTGGCTCCTTTCACATGAAAATCCGAAACTAGTGATGTGTTTGCTTTTGTCTAAGGAGTTCAGCATGTGGATAAAACCACTCTGACTGCAAAGATCATGATTGTATAGATGTTTAATTTGAACAGTGCAATATTCATATGCAGCATGCCCCAACTTAGCTGTGACGCTTTGAAGCAAAAGCTGGGAACAGTGGTGTAGAGTGGAACTAATTCGTATTTGCCTAGTAACCACAGTGAAGGGTTGCATCCATATTTCCAGGTGCCTCATGAATGATGAATCACAGGCATGATGTATCATGAGCAGCAGCTGTTCAAAAAGCCTTAAGTAATTTCAATTGAAGCAATCCGTTGCATAACAGGTGTACTGTTCGCAAATCTCTGACAAAAGTTTTCTTGCTTTATGTTACAATCTTCATATATGTAATTTTCTTCGACACAAAAAAACTCTTTTCCTCTTTTTTGTGTACATTCGAATTATGACAATTACAAAAAGTTTATTGCAGTTTTTGCTTTTTTTTTTTTTAAGATCAGCAACATCTGTTTGTTTTATTGGACACACTCATGCATGAGATCAGAGCATATTCTTAACATAGGAATGACTGTTTGCTACAGTAACTGGGATATATATATATATATATATATATATATATATATATATATATATATATGTATATATATATATATATATATATTTTTTTTAAGAAAATGCTAAATTTAATTAGTTCTGCTGGTATAACATAGCCAGCAAAGCATTTTGGACAGGTTTGTGAAACCCCAGATTTCTCTTGGTAGTAGTATGGAGACGCTAATGATGTCACAGGGTTCATACAAGCCTTGAAAAGTTTGGAGAAGTTTGGAATTTCAGGTCATGCCCGTCAAGGCCTTGAAAAGTCTTGAATTTCACACTTGTGTCTTGAAAATTTGGAAAATCATATTTTGTACTCAGACTTGAGTATTTTAATCTATTTGGGACGGAAATGTTGAATTTAAGTTAAATGATACCTGTTATTTTTGTTATGTGTTGGCGCTGATGTTACCCAAAGTTAGTTTGGAATTTTGGACGAATCAGTCTGGAAAAGTCTTGAAATTTGTAGTCAGACAGGTGTATGAACCATGTGTCACATGAGCATTAGTGGGATGGGGAGATGTTTTTAAGAAAGATAGTAGTGCGAGATCAATGCAAGTTGTGTTGTGTGCTTATTAGTTTTTTGTTTGTTTTTTTTTTTTGGGGGGGGGGTGTCTTAATTTTGGGAGTTTTTCTCAGGTGAGGGGATGCAGTGTACATAGCAAAAAGTAGACAGGCAACCAATTGTTTCAGTATACCTACTGAAAGCCTTCGGAATATTATGGCTAACTTATAATATGTAGATGTAAATTGGTATTTAAGTCATTGCAGGACTATAATTTAAGAACTCCATATAAGATTTCGTCACCTGAGCCAGTTGGACATTATCAATGAGCAGTTGTCTGAGAAAACTCAAGTTTCATTTGAAACTGGTGTCTGTATAGAACTGTTCCCTATTTAACCCTTAAAATGCTGATTTAAGATTGAGTCAACAGCTTTCCTCAGGACACTGCGTGCAAAGGAAAGCTGTTGACTAAGACTGCTTTTTGCTTCAGACAAGGCTTGCTGGTAATTGAATGAAAGGTATCTTCATGAGGAATTTGACTCTTATAACCATTATATGTTTAATGGTAATGAGAAAGCAACTATAGTAGTGATTAGCACTTTAAGGGTTAACATGAATGTGACTGAAATAGGGAAGGTGGTAAATTGTGAAGGACAATGTTGGTGGTATAAGCAGGGATTTTTAAAGATTTCCTGTGTAACATTACAGAGTGATTAGTGATCAGAATATTGAAAGTGATGCAATACTGCAAGAGTGGTGATGAGTATCAACTAGGGCAGCTCATAGACAGCCAGGAACCTGGCTTGGTGACCTTTTGTCAGATCAGTTCTTTTGTAAAGCTGGTGTCTTTATTGATAGGTCCTATGTTCATTACACAGTCAGGGCTACATATGGTAAACATGCCCTAGTACAATTTACTCCAAAGCATACACTGTAATACAGCTCTATAATACCAAGTACAATGTAGTAGATAATTGGTGAATAAAATGTGGAACATTCTTCTCCAGCTTCTGAAAAATAAAATCAATCACTGCAAATCTGATATCAAATGTAGTACTGGACTAGTTACAGCTGATACAAAAGTAGTAGAATGCATAAGGTTTGCCTCTGGTTGTGGCCAAAGTTCAGGTGCCAGTGATATAGTGATATGAAAGTCTAGATCTCAAAAAAGACCCTTAAAATCAGTGCTCTACAAGCTGAATGTCTCTGTTCTTGGGATGGACTCCCATTGATTCATTGAATCGAAATCCAAATTCCTATGACACAGAAACTTTGCTGACTTACCTTAATGGCAGTACACCAGTAAGCATTTGTACTCTGCAAAAGAATTAATTACCTCTGACCTTACACTGAGAAACCTGAAGGTTGGTATATGCATATGACTAGTATACATGTGCACATGAGTGATTGTCACTATGAGCTAAAATAGTTAGTGTGGGACAAATGAAACTATCAACTTTTGATTTGTAAATTACAGTGATGGAACTGAAAGCCTATTCATGGTAATAAGACTGAGACTTGAAAATTTTCACAGAGTTGGTTTTATTTCAAGGGTCAGTTGTAATGGTACCTGTACCTGCCTGCAGAGCACATAACCAACATAGTTCTCTTGTTTAATTTTTGTTATCACCGTAGGAACACAGCAAGTTTGAGTGAACAACATACATATACATATATCTATTGCATTGAGGTGAGTTATAAGAATAGCAAAGTCAGTCACAGGCCTCAACCACCCTCTGTTCTGTGGTCACTGATCAGTAATCGGTCCTGAACAACAAACCATATGACGACGAAAATAATTTGAGGGGCTTAATACATGTTATTTGAGTTGCATAGAATATGCAAGGTACGATATGGGGGGGGGGGGGGGCATGATGAATTATAGTGACCTTTGGCTATGCCTCAGGTGGTTATCATGACATTCATCGCCCATTCACATGGTATCTGACATATGAAAATGCAAGTTTCATAAGTGGTCATCTCAAAACACAGGAGTAGTTGTTTGCTAAAATTGTTTTAATGTCTAAGTATTGATCATAACATCAAAGCAATCAGTGCTTGATCAAATATTTGAGCGTTACAAGTTTACAAGCTGATAGACTGGTCTACTTGAAAACTTAAAAGCAAGCTGGTTGTGATGAGCACAATCAGGAAACTCATTATATTCACTATGCTGTTCCAGTCCATCTTCATAAGTGACTGGCTAACATGGTCAGGCAAATTGAATTATGGACTTATCAGATGTATGATTGCATCAAGATTGACCTGGAGCTAGAAGTCATCTGGTGTTGATCATGAGGATATTGATAATAAAAAAAGTAATTTGGCCATGAAGCTGTGGGTTTGCAGGAGTCTAGAGTTTGTTGTCCATGAGCTGTTTGGTCATGGTGTGAGAGCTTTCCATCATGAGGAAAGGTATAACGAACTGGGGATAGGAACTGGTGTTTGTTAACATGGCATCGCCAAATTGGGATTGCTAGAAGCAGGGATGTGAGGCATTCGAAATGGAAGTGGTAAAAGTAGAGAGGTACTTTTGACAGGGCGTGCTGCCATCAACCACTGGGAGTCTTGGATGACACAAAGTATTTATGAGGCCTTGTAGTTGTAGGCAAGACTTTGCGGTTGAAAATCAATGGGGATGGATGTCATTGGTTCAGTTGAAGCTTACATTTAAGATGGCTAAGACATTACATCATGATAACAAAGCAAAACTGTATCTGTTTCTAAGACTTTAAAAAACAGGAAATATATACCAAAACATGAAAAGTATTTCAAGGCATGTAGCAGTGTGTTAGCTGCTATTTGGAATCTGTGTGTCCGAAATTCTGTTTTTTGCTAAAATTTTACATCCTCATTGTGTCCACTGCATATTAATTCCATTATAAAAATATGATGTCTGGGAGTCCAAATCTTACAAGGAGAGTAAGGATAACAAGTTTTGAATCAAACACTTAAAAAGCACAGTGTAACTATATTTTTACCCCTGGGCCCGTACAGGCCCAGGGAGTATTGCTATTAACTGCGTCTTTGTGTGAATCTGCGTGTCCATGTGTCCCTTCTTCCTGTGCACCAATTCAGAAGAACCAGATAAGCTGGGATCATGAAACTTTTTAGTTGATCAGCCGTTTTGAAGTTTACGTAAAGTTCGAAGGACAATGACCTTGACCCAGTTTTAAGGTCACCTAGGTCAATTCTCTCTGAATTTCTTGCATGCAATATCAGGAGAACCAGAATTGCTAGGATCATGAAGCATTTACAGATAATCGCCCTTGTAAGGGTCTTGGTCAAGTTTGAAGGACAGTGACCTTGACCTAATTTAAAGGTCACCAGAGGCGACTTTTCTCGTTAATAAATGTCTTGTACATGAGATCTTAAGAACTGGATAAGATAGGAACCTAAGACTTAGTTAATCACCCTTGTAAGAGTCTAGCTCAGGTTTGAAGGACAGTGATCTTGACCTGATTTCAAGGTCACCAGGGTCAATCCATTAAAAATAAAATGCAAGGAATATCAGAACCAGATAAGCTAGGATCACAAAACTTTGACAGTTAATCTGCCTTTGGAGGGGTGAATTCAAGTGTGAAGGAGAATTAGTTTGACTCAATTTTAAGGTCACCCGGGTTAATTACCCTGTTGCCTTATTACATCACAGTGTGTTTACTGCACTGCATCTTGGGGTATCGCTGGGGACAAACTCAGCCAGCAGTTCAGACTCACAGTGGAGTAGTTCTTTGGGTGCAGTGTTGACTCTTGCCGGTGTGATACACATATGTTCAAGTTCTGATCAGAGAAAGTTAGAAAATGCAGAACATTAACTGTTGTGTGGTGAAGTGGGCAAATTGTAAGAGGAAGACACCTTACCAGTGGCCATCTGACAAAACAGAGAGGAAAACCTGCATCAAACTGATCAGAAACGAAAACCACAAGGTTGAATCAAAGTGGAATAGGTGTGTTCTTTACACTTTAGAGGGGGACAGAAAACGTACATGAACAGGACCCCATGCATATTCTGCTAATGCATAAGGTAGTTTTGCACCGGGGTTGCTGCTTTATCTAATATTACAGTGACATCAGGCATATTGTGACCACAACCGTGTTATACTATATGCACTGCTTTGACCTTGTCCCCTTCGATCTCCCAAGATGCACTGTGGTAAACATGCTGTGACGTAATAAGTTTTTAAGGTCATTTACTTTGAAATTCTTGTGTGCCATATCAGGAGTGATCATATATATTATTTATTCCCTTTTGTAGGCAGCCAATGGGTTTTAAGGCGTTAGTCGTTTTTTAAAAAGGGCATGATCCAGAGATGTTAAATCTGATTGAGACTTCTACCTTGTGACTTAATTGTTAAGTAAACATTTAAATTTGCATGTGAAATATTACATGCATATGTAGAATTGTGAAAAAAAAAAGATTTCACAAATGTAATTCATTTTGTGTGCATAATCCGTTATGTTGTTGTTAGTATTTGGTTACTTTTCATGTGGTTTTTGGGTGTGAATATTGTTTAGACCAAGATATCTCCACACATAGTATTAAAAACATGTCCAAAAAAATTAGCATATGGTCTGCACAGTGAAGTGACAGCTGATGCTTTACAACTGTGCCTTTCACAGTAAAAGCATAGTATATATCCACGTGTATGGATTTATTTTCCATTTTACAGCTATTAGCAAAACTTTGTGTACATATGCAAATTTAGATGATTTTATGCTGATAAGCATTCTTCTGCAAAATCTCTTAAGCTTGTTGCATGTGCTTAATTTTTCAGGTTGACTGGTTTCAGTTCCGTTGTAATGATTATACATGTCACATACATTATACATACAAATGTAAGTGGTGCAAGGCCTGGATTTTATAGTCTAGTCCTCGGAGCAAGTTCTCATCATATTAAATTTTCTTAACCCCTGTTTTGACTATTAAACTTACCAATTTAAATAATTTCACTAAACACAAAATTTTTTGTTTGTTTTAAGGCAACTGTATTGAAATTTTTCCTTGCCATGATTGGCTTTTCTCTTGTCCTAATGGTTAAGACGTGGGGGTGGGGAACCCTGGGGTGGGATATACAGTATTTAACATACTTACAGAGCAGTATGTTAATAGGAGTTGGTTATTTTGTACCTGGCACACAGCAGTGAGAAAGAGCAAATTGCCAATCATGTCTGGGGATCAGACCAAGGCCAAGAGGGGTTTCTGTGTTTACTCAGTGTCTCCAGTTGTCTGCAACAGTGGGAGTCAGTGAGAGAGACGGGGCTCCATGAGCTGTCTAGCAGTGTGTCCCTACAGAGAATAGGACAGGCTGGATTCCATAGGTCAGCAGTTAGCACAATAGAAGAAGGCAGCATGGAGCTCCAGTGTGTCCAGTGTCTGGCTATCAGTCTGGCTGAACAATGCAGCACTCTGACAAATCCTTGCACCATCTCAGAGAAAGGGGGAGGGGCACATGACTGCAATTGGGTCATCTGTCTGCAGGCATGGTATTTATGTTTGAAGACATCCATATGTCAAAATTCTTTTTAAGGGACAAGGACTTAATCATCAAGTGAACAGGAGGGATGTGTACATGCATTCTAAGGAACTCCTAAATTCTGCCAGTTTAAGTGTCTTTTTGTAAAAACCATGTTGGAGCCATAGAAAGAAATACGATATGCAATGATCTGGATCTTGGAAGACCCCTGTGAAGAAAAATATGCATGTACAATGTACTATATCTCAGAAAGCAGCTCTGCAAAGTCTTTTTTTTTTTTTTTTTTCATTTTTAATTTACCTGTGCTGAAAGACCACTATGTTGAAAGACACATTCATGTTAACAGAGATAGTGTTATCATGATGGGAACATGTGTACCATGTGCATACTCTTCTTGAGTTGCAAAATGGCACTTGGGAATGTAGCAAAGACAGTTTTCTCAGGCATCTCAGTGATAACAGAGATCTATATGCTTGGATACTGTCACTACTTTTCTCACCAGAATTCATCTAACCTGACATTGAGAGGTGTGACTATATAGGGCAAACTGCATATATACATGCTTGAATCTGTTGAATTGGAAGTGTGTGCGCCTGCGTGTGCTGTTTCCACTCATTCAGGGCTAGGTCATGGACTGAGTAAACAGCTTTCTGTAAGGCTTAATGGATGCCAACGACAACTGTTGGTCTGAACCTGTCTTCATTCTGTTGTACTCCAGGCATTCTAGTACATGTACATGAAATTGAAGGAGCAAGTCTTTTCAGTGAGGAATTTGATATTTGGAACCTTTATAATAATTCAGATGAGTGCTGCTTTTGTTGCAATTACCATGCGGAGGGCTCATGAAATTCACCTTTCTTTTTGTATGCATTACAAAAACGCTTTTGCTAGGAGGTAACACAGTTTGCGCCATCTTATGCTAAGTTGTTATGTTCAGAGCTCATTTCCCAAATGATACTGTTACTCTCCCTATATTTTCATATTTGCATCTAATATGCAGATCAACTGTAAACTATTCTGTTTTTTCCCCGTGATTTGCCCTTTTGTGATGTTAGAAAAAGGATAGGGAAAACAATTTTTCTGTTAATTTAATCAGAAAATATATCAAAAAGTACCTTTTTTGCCTGTACTGAACATCGCTGTTCAGAGCGAAGATTCTACTTGTCCTTACCATCAGTAATTCAAGAATTCAGGCACATAATTCAAAGCTTTGTGTTTCATGACAGGAATTCCATGTTAAAAATCTGGTGTGATGGACTGTACATAAAGTAGAGGGGAATCAGGGTCAGCGTGTCCCACAGACATGAACAAGTTCTGAGATACTTGCACTGAAAGAACCTACCAACCACTCATTTGTCCATTTTTCAAAAGTACCACTGATTATATTTTATATGTATACATGTATAGCAAGAACGATTTGGTAGGTTGTATTTGTTAGGAATCCGAACTAAGTTTATGGTTGATTGTAAAACTGATTTGAGCTCATTGGATTCAAGGTAATATCAACCCTGGATTGAGAACTGCCAGCATTAATCATAATGAAGTAGAACCACAACTTGTTCCAGTATTTTGCTGTGCATTTTACAAGCATCATTATCATTTTTGGGATCTTAGTAGATACTGTGTCTTCCATGGCAGATATATTATTGCAATGTATGTCATTAATGTAATCACTTGTCATCTGTGGTTGTCCTTGCAGCCACTTGACAGCAGCTAATCAGTACAGTGGTACCTCTTTTGAGAGACTGCCCCTACGGCGGGTCAAAATGCAGTCTCTCAAAACAGGTGGTCTTTCATTAGAGGTACGACAACATGGAAAAGATAGCACAGTGTTCTGAGAGAGCGGTCTTAAAAAAATATGCGGTCTCTCATTAGAGGGGTCTCTCAAGAGAGGTACCACTATATTATTTTGAGAGATCTTGAAAACTGATTCACTGATGTTGTTACTGATATAGGAATGAAGACATGGTGATTTAGTCATTTGTGCCTCTTTTGATTTTTTACCTTTTTTTTCATAAATGAAGATTTACTTTTTTAAAACTGAATTGAATTATGGGATCAATCTCTGTTGCTGAAAAAATATCTAAGCAATTTGGATGGACTTGTTGTACACTGTACTGCTAAAATATATACCTATAACAGTGTATAACGCATGTACATGTAGTTGACAATCACATGATTGCATACAGTGCAGCAGCTGCAGTGTTAATTCGCATGCTTCAAGGTCCACCAGTGACCATTCTATCTGAACCCACAGATACTGTCTCAGTTTTGACCTCAGTTACTGACCAGATCTCAAGGTTCTCATAGGGACAAAGACACTGCAGTTTTACACCATGATAGATGCTTCAATGCCTCATATTTTCATATTGGGAGTTCTCATGGATGTATGAAGAAAAGATCAGTTTTTCACAGGTCAGTACGTACAGGGACGTGCTACAGATGGACTGCCAATGGGAGCGCTAATCCCTTTAGTGGTCAACTGGGCGCGACGACTACAAAGCGTGTTCAGTAGCGCCGCTCAAGTTAATCCCCCCTGCTCAGTCCGATTGTTGTTCCATCTATGTTTCCACGTTTGGTTGTATCAGGTTACTTACATCGGGTGTGCTATTGTACCAAGTTCAAAAACAGAGAGTTTTATGCGTGTGCAACCAGTCTCATCGTTTGAATCAGAACTGTGCAAGTCCATCGATGTGTTTTTCGTTGAAATCGGCCGATAAAAGGGCTAGTTTTTGCATTTTTTCTGTCCAAAATGATGCAAAGTTAGGCAACTTGCGTGCGTATTAACTCCTTATGCCGTAATCGGCAATAAAAAATGTAGTTTTAGGTGGATAGTGTATGCCGGTAGAATCATGATGGTGGTTTCATTTCTTGTAGCTGAGTCCGGCGTAACGCTAAATTTTGACTTTAAAATGTGGAACACAGTGAAAAATTTTGCACATTTCAGTCGGTGACGCGATTATTCTCGCCTTTCATCGCGTGACCTGGCCCACGAGACTGCCAGCGGCCAGCGTGGAGTTGTGTTTGTTCAGCACTGAAGGTGCTCGCTCAAACACCCGATCACTTGAGCAGGGGCAACATAGATGGTACAAAAGGGGCCCTGCCGTTGGTAGTCCATCTATAGCACGTCCCTGGTATGTAACTTCTGCAAATGAGTGGTAAATCAAAGCAAGTGACTTTTGCTTCAAGCTTTTATTTGACTGTGAGGTTGTTTTTATCAACCCAGGTTGTTAACACTGCTCGGATAAAACCTGTGGCATTATCTTATCTGCTAAACATGCTCCAGTTCTATATGAAAACTTGGGGGCAGTATTTATTTTGGCGTTCAGGTTTATGAAATAGAGCACGGTTATATGAGACCCATGTGCCAGCCACCAGCAATAAGTCCCAGAAGATTCATAGTGGTGTAAACACATTTTTTGAGTAACTGAGAATAAGGGCTTTGCCGTGAAAAAAAAAAAAATATCTTGCAAGAAAAGACAAAAACAGACAAACATAATATCACTGCTGAAGCTTGCTGTCCCTTGTCCAAGTGGAATAGATCCAGTGCAGATGATGCATAGGGATCTAGAACTAAAAAGGGAGAGTGAACACCACAATAAAAGACAAATAGTTGGGTCCTTCAAAAGAAGGAAAATCCTAGAATTGTACGAACTAGAGCTTAGTGAATTACTGCTGTAAATAAGTGGAGCCATGTACAGTGAGAACTATTAGTTTGTTTTTATGCAATGTGCATTCGGTGGCACCATAAAGTACAGTTTTCAGCTTAAAAGGTGCAATATGTATAACAGTAGAATGTTGTCTGTAGTGAGCTGTTCTGTAAAAAGAACAGTTAAAGAAATGCATGTAATGGCAAACATCTGAAATGTGACCACCAATACATTTTGGCATGTCTATCACGCCTATATGAAACAGTTCAGCTGGCTTCCACACATTCTTAATCAAGCATGCAAGACTTTTTTTGCCTTTTTAATATAAGCTTGGATATTTTACAGGTCAAGCAATATTTGTACTCATTATTATGCCCACTCCTACGGCAGGAGGGGCATATAGTAACTGTTTTTTCCTTGGCACATGCATCCATCGCAATTCGTGTCCAGGCTATAATTTGCTTGTCCTTCAACTTAGATTAATGAAACTTTACACACAGGTGCATCTGGACATAAGGGTGTGTCATGTACTACAAGTACAATTCTAACAGTTATGCCACTTTTTTTCTAATTTGTAAAATAAACCATCATACCATACTTTGTAGAATCATCCAACATGAAGCCTGGTTGGTCAGAAGGAATTACTGAGTTATTCCTGAAAAAAATCAAAACATGTTGAAAAATTACTTTTTCCGTAACTTTACCTGTACAACTTCATAATGAGATTGACCTATAATTTGAACACAAGCTACTGTCACCTTTTTTTTTTAAGAGTGGAGAGACATTGGATTTTTTTAATGCAGAAGGAAATAATTACATGTATATTCTTTCACAGGAATAATTTGAAAAGAAATACATGTACAAAATTTATAAATACTTGGAGCTGCATCTTTCAAAGTCTGGGTCCAATGTTATCAGGTCCAGTAGCCTTTGTGACACAGAGAATTTAGAATATCTAAAACTCTTTTCTCTGTTATGAAAATATCACTGAAAATGTCAACATGTAAGATATATAGAATCCAGTATGGGTAGTCCATTGAGAATAACGTCAGGGTCACTCATTGTTGGATTTTCATGTTTTCCCTCGGCACAGCCTCTTAAAAACATGAAAATCCAACAATGAGTGATCCCAATGTTATCCCCAGTGGGCCATCCATACTGGATTTTCTTTCTCCTATGTCTTAAAAGGGCAAATGCGTACGAAATCGAAGTTCTGTCGCAGAAATAACTTTGAAAACGATGCCATTTTGCAATTGGGAGGAGTCAGTATTTTATTAAATGCACCATGGCCTTTGATTGGTGTGTCTACAATTTGAAACCAGTGAGTGACAAATCAAAGGAAAGATTATAACCTTATCCTTCATATCCATATAGGATAACCCATGCAGGATAAGCTTCAGATATAGGAGAAAGGCCGACGTAGGTGCTACAGGTGTATCAAGGTTATACTGGTTGAGGAAATAAGAGTTAAAAATCTGTGTTTTAGAAAGGCATCATACTTTCTGCTGAAGCCAGCTTGTAACAAAAGGTGCCTTTGGCACAGAATGTGTGTGTGTTTATGCATAGTGTGTGGCCTTAAGTAGAGCATTTGTAAACAACAGGGTTCCCACAGGTCCTTGAAGTGCTTGAAAGTACTTGAATTTGCTACATTCATTTTTCAAGGCCTTGAAAACCTTGAAAATCCAGAATTTTGGACAAAGGTCCTGGAAAAGTCCTTGAATTTTATTTTTAAGCATCACCCAATGAGACAAGTTCTACTGTTGTCAAGAAATACGAATATTTTCCACAAACTTTAGCATTTATGAACTTGAATCACATTTAGATGAATATATTCTGCTGTCATTTTCCTTTGAAGTGGCTGGCAAATTCAATTTGTCAAAATGTAACACTGCAAATTACAAAGTATCTTTTTGCTTTTAACCCCCTTTTAACCTATGTAGGTTTGACAGATCTAATTAAATCAGGCCTAACCAATTATGTGAGCCTTCTTTACATGTACAGCCTACTTTCAGGGACAAATACACTGTATCAAACGTACAGGCAACAAAATACATCATCTTCCTAGAAAAGAAATGGGGCATTCTTGTAACAAATGTGCATGGGGATAGGTACATCTTGAGGCCTAATTTTACCCTTGTGTAGTTGTAGCAATTTCAAAGACCAGATTAGAGTCAATTTCAGGAATACAAGCCATACTGGCTGTAGCCCTACATAAGTCACAGTAAACTCATAAAATAATCCATTTTGAATTGATTTTTAAAAGTGATTTTCGGTAATTTGATCCACATATAGGCTTCTTTGTAAGTTTGTGGAAAGCTTACTGGCTATTTCAGAAATAGTGTCTGATTCATATATGGCTGGAATAAATAACAAATGTGGAATTATATGCATTGGTCTTATTAGTAAAGGGTTGAAAAGTGGTGATTTAAACGATTTGTCTGTTGTGTTCTATTGCTGGATCTGGTCCTTGAAAACTTGATTTAAGTGCTTGAAAAAGTCCTCGAAGGTCCTTGAATTTGCTTTTCACGAACCTGTATGAACCCTGAGTAAATGAATGGAATCTCCCCCCAGGGACAGACTGACAGACTTGCCTACAGTCACACACACACACACACTGTATGTATATATATATATATATATATATATATATATATATATATATATATATATATATATATATATATATATATATATATATATATATATATATATATATATATATATATATACATATATATATATACATATATATATATACATATATATATATACATATATATATATATACATATATACATATATATACATATTGTATTTGTGTCTTTTTGCCCAGAACCACTTCCTAGTAGTCAATATCCTATTCCGCAGTTCGAACTCTTTACTCTCCATAAGCTAACCTGTCCCTGTCTAACCTGTATATATATATGGAATTACTATTGTCTATATTGCACACGTTCCTCTGTAAAATTTTGACATAGGCTGTATCAGCCCAAATAAATTAAAGGGTCTTCAGCGGGTAACTACTCAACATGTTTCGGAGCCTTTTACCCGTACATGTCTCTCTGAGTAGCGGCTCCTTGCCTAAGCTAAATATTCAGCAAAGACAACCCACATAATAATGAATAAATATGAACGTGGCAATTGATGAATTAGCTAAATATGTGAAGTTTTGCTTGTAAATGCAGAGCTTCATATCAAAGAAGAATACCTGTCAAACAAACCTTAATTACCAAATTTTCATAGTACAGGTTCAGATAAGAACAATTTGACTTACCCCTGAACCAAAATGTACCCTTTCTAGCTGGACAGCTTTTCCTAGTTAAACCATCCGCCAATGTTTAACTGAAGTGGAAACAAGCTGGGGCATTATATTCAGTCCCAGTGATTGTAAAATAAACAGTTGCAGCTAGACCACCTGTACAAACCAAGGAAAATCCTAACAAGGACTGCAACAATGTACATCCTGTACCAGAGATGTAAAACAAACTCCATGATGACACCTACTCCTCAAACAATTAAGCTCTATTTAACTGCCAACCCTGAGTCAATGTGTCAACTTAATGTGTCAGGTTTGTGACACTTGAGAAAATACTGTCAATTTTGAGTAATTTTTTAATAGTGAGTAAATGTGCATTTAGGCATGTCAGAAAAGAATGGAAGTCATTAGCATTTATGCCAAAAACATGCTATCAAAACAATTTTTCTTAACAGAATTTTAAGTACAATTAGGCAAACATGCAACTGTCGTAGGCCGCTTCTTGCTACCTGTAGCCCCTGGGGGTTTACCTAACAGAAAACATATATATATACATATATATATATATATATATATATATATATATATATATATATATATATATATATATATATATATATATATATATATATATATATATGGTTCTGAGCAAAAAGACACAAATACAATATATATATATATATACTTCTTTCTTCCTGCCATTCGTGTAAATTAATGGAATCTCTACCCAGTGACAGACTTGCCTACAGCTACGCCAGTATTTTCACAGATACTATTCTGCCTTAAAAGCATCACCGTGAAACCTGATGGCCTCTGGGAAATCTACAGTCCTTGGCAGAACCCTCTGTGTTGGAGAGATTTTCTGTAGCAGTGTCAGAAATCGACAATTGGCAATGAAAATTCACATGTTGGAATGCTGGCAAAAGACGGCAAACATTCATCACACATGTCATGATTTCATTGATCGGATGGTACTGGTGTGGGCAATCATGTCTGTGACACAGCCGTTGAGCTTCTGTGGCTGAATATACCACCCTTCAAGGTCTTTCTCCCGGTGCATAGCCACATTATTGAATTCAACTAAACTTAATTTTCAAAGAAAATACCGGCTCGCTGCTGGTTCTCTCAATGCGCCATTGCGTTGGATGCTATTGGTAGATAAGTAAATTATACCTAGAAAGCCATGGTATCCGATTGCATCCCCATAGGTTGGTGATGTATTCAATTACAAAGCCAATCACATTTACTTGGAATGGAAAGGGGGACCAGGTTTTTCAGCTGTGTGGCCAGCTTCCCTATATCCATTTATGCGGGACAGTAACATTGCCACTGAGTCTAATGCAGGTCTTCGGTGCCACGTGCTTCGT
Source organism: Hermodice carunculata (assembly GCA_964020975.1). Taxonomy (NCBI): domain Eukaryota; kingdom Metazoa; phylum Annelida; class Polychaeta; order Eunicida; family Amphinomidae; genus Hermodice; species Hermodice carunculata. The sequence continues at coordinate 63,998,542 of OZ026613.1, forward strand.
ACATTGGAGTGTTCTCACAGACATTGGTGTAAGCATCAGTTATCCCCAGGTCTAAAGGTTTTGGTCCCTGGAGCTCCAGCCCAATTGTGTGCTTTGCCCCTACACAGAGGCTCTTAACATCTTGGAAAACAGGCACACTTTTCTTCGGCCTCCACACTTTTTTCACACAGGGTAGGGTGACAGTTGCATATTATGGCATGCATTGAGCCAAACCCCACAGCACAGAAACGGTTCATTCTTTGTGAGCTGTGGGAGGTTGTCTCCTGGTATTCCTATCAGGTATCATCAGACTCCTTGTGTTTGCTGTACACTACTGCACCCTCAAATTGATCAACCTGTCCCCTTGAACTAAAAGGATTCATCAGCATTCCCTGGCAGCACTTTGGGTCGTCATGATCCACCTTGGCCAGAGAAAAAGTTGTAGATGTGGGGTATATTAGTTGTATAGATATAGTGGCCTTTCATTGAAAACAAAAATTAAGTAAAAATATTAAAGCAGACATATTGACATACAGCTGGTGTGATCTGTTTGAGGACACAGAGGTCATTCTTGCTGACAGCATGATAACACATGTTGTTACCTCCTGGCATGTGATTGCAGGTCTCTGACCATGGGTTCATGTTTTCATCACCTACTATACTGTCCTTTATCTCATCCACCACAGGATCTTGTGATGCCAGTGGTGGGTTGTGAACTCACGAGTTGTCATTTCACTCTAAAGGGTACAAGACATTGTGTAAGAAACCATTATGATCATACTGCACAAGTGTCAGTTACATGTTAACCCATTCCTGGTTGGAGTACGACTGAGTCAATAGCATGGGTTTGGTGCATTGTGCCCAGCCCATGCCAAGGAAAGTTATTGATGTATGGCATGCCAGCATGAATGGTCTTATCATACAAATCTCAGCAACATGTTTTCTAGTGACAGGAAATTTGATCAAAAATGTTAAAAACAGAGAGGACAACTTACATCAGTGCACTTTTGGGCAATTTGAGTGCGAAAGAGTTAAATGCAGGAAAATTGCCTAGGAAAGCTGTTGATTAAGCCTCCAAATGACAGGACAGACAGGGCTTTGTATATCCTCATTTTCATCTTGTATTTTCATTTACCAAGGAACAATACTGTATTAAAGTAACAGTACTGTATTCAAGTAATCGTTCATTTTCCTATGCTAGTATTCCCAGTCCATGTATTATCCTGAAGTTGTGCATTTGGGAATATCTAACTCTGAAACTATCTTCTGTATATAGTTATTTAATTTAATTAAGAATCAATTTAGGTAAAGTAAAATGGGAAATTATGTTTTGGGGTCAGATTAGGAAATTATATGCTCTAGAATGATACAGCATATCCAAAAAGTGGTTATATACCCCCATACCCAGCTATGTCTACATGTATGTCATCCACTATTTTCACTGGAGCTTTGTGGGGGGGGGGGGGGGACTAAGTTATTGTGTTACCTTATCTTATACTGCCATAACTATTTAATGAGAAAACCAAAATTGATCTTCAACAATTTTCAACAAAGGAGTATGCTACTGGTGCAAAATTTACCAGACAAAGTAAGTAGTTGGTTCATGTGAACATAAAGTAGCTCATACACATGATAAAATCACCATAGCGATGCAGCATTTCAGCTTTCAGTGTATTGTTCTGCGTCCTTAGTTCAAAAGAAAAAAAGGGAAAGTTCCATTCAAACTTTCTTGGAAATTGACACAACTGTATGATGTCAAAACATGGGAATATGTACCAATCAAAGTTGTAGAATCAAACCAGTACATTAACCATATATATATATATATATATATATATATATATATATATATATATATATATATACATACATACATACATACATACATACATACATACATACATACATACATACATACATACATACATACATATATATATACATACAGTGGTACCTGCTATTTAAGACCACCCTTACAGCCAGACAAAAGTGGTCACATATGGCAGGTGGTCTTTCACTGCAAGTAAGCTTACAAAGAAATTAAAGGCCATTGTCTTGAAATGGCAGTCTTAAAAACTAGTGTGGTCTTCCACGAGAGGTGGTCTTTAGAGCAGGTACCACTGTATATATATACATATATATACATACAAAACACAACTTTGTCATTTTTAGCTCTTAGTCAGATCTAGCAATGTTCAGCCCTCCAATTACCAACTCATAAAAAATTTACACACTTTAATTTGTAATGTATATAGACTTCTCTGTTCTCTGTAGTATCATAAATTATATTAAATGTGGACAATGGTAATTATTTCTGCTCACACAGGAGCAATATACAAACACATGAATGATGTCAGTTTCACTATGAACATGGCCAAAGCTCGTAAATTGCACTTATGCCATTTACAGAATAATTGGCATTTTATTGTTACAAAGTAGATTTGTTCACACAAATTACTCCAGGCATGAAGTCACATTTATCAAGAACTGCGTCAAAATGAGTGCAGACATATCCTGACCAAAAAAAAGTGTCTTCCTGAAATTCTGTTAATTTTTACTGATTAATGACCAGCTGCATGAACAGTTGGAATCCAATTCATATTACAATTGTGAGAGTGCTGACAGTTTGCACGTTTAAATCCAGTTGTTCTGCTGACTGTCAATCTCTTGTTTCATCTCCATGGGATGATAAACACCTGCCCTGGACTAAAAAGTGGTCATCGGATATACCTGTGTTCACTGTGGTGCTATTGCGTGTCACAAATGGCCACTGGCAGAAACCCATACATGCTACATCTTAATCACAGTGTCGTCAGATTGCACAACTGACTTTCCTTACAGATTGGTGCTCGTGCCTGTTGTCATTTTACATTTAGCAGAAGCAAAATCGTTTCTCTTTACCTTTTTTATAGGGTGATTTGGTTCTGTTCTTTCTTGATCCACTTGAAGCACAGTAAGCCTAGTGAGGGGAATCTCAGAATATACATGTGGAAAGGGACACACGAGCTGGTAGATATTGAATGTTGAGATGTTGTTTAGGGCACTGGTGGCTTCAGCAAATGTCTGCCTTCCTCTGCTGATTTTTTTTCTTTCCTTAGTTTGTGTATTTGTTAAAGCTTAAAACCAAAATAAATTGCACTGAATATGCTGAAGCATATATGCTGTGAAGATGACCATGTCCATACTAAGCACAGCAGAAGTTGCACTTACCTGAATATTATAATGATTCCACATTCAAGTTCCCTTTGATTCAAGTACCAACATGCCTGTATTCACAGAGAGACAAGTGAATGATCCAGGTCTATTACTTTGCTTGTTATTTTGGGGGAACATTCTACTTAAAGCTTGTGAGGAAAGCTGTTGACCCTACATTTTAGCACTGGCAGACTTAATCCAGTTTTTCTGATACATTATCTTATACCATAATGGCCCATACAGCTGCTTTTTTGGGGTGTATTTTTATTGTGAAAGAACAGAAGTTACTTGACAATTTGAGCAACAAATCATAAAGGAAATTTGAGTGAAACTCTGCCTGCATGGTTACTTTGTTCCTGTAAGTCTGCTGGGTTTTTTTGCTGCTCACATGGAACAAGCTATTAAAAGAATATAAATGGGTTTATTTTTCTCTGTTACTCAGATGTCAGTCTGACCTCAGGCATCACTGGCATATAAGGACTGCTTGACCAGCCTAAAACACTGAGGCCTTTGAGTAAAGTATGGAACATTTGACCTACTTTCAGTACTACACAAGGCCATCTGTGGAAGAACACATCTAATAATGAGCGCCAAGAGAGATTTTAAATGCTGATGATAGACATAGCAGAGGATTGCACTTGTATTTATGTGGATAAAATGAATGTTTCATTCTGTCTCCCCCTTAATGCTATTGAGCTATATCTTATCTGGCCATTGTTTTTTTTTTTTTTTTGGTCTCCGATAACTTCTCAAATAGTTTCCCATCAATATAGAGTTATTTTATGTTTCATTCACAAACTCTGCTGACTCCATATTTGCTCTAAGCAGGAAAAATAATATAAATTTATGTTTTTTGTTTATGTTAGCTCTGCTGACCAAAGGTCGCAGAGCTTATGTGACTGCTCATATCTGTCTCTCTGTCCCTCCATAAACTTTTGCTCGTTAGCCTGGTACCTTCCACAGTTTTCAAGTTAGCCCAATATAAATTTCAGGACTTATAGGGTGTATGAAAATGTAGGCCACTTTCGATATTGGTAGCGCCACCTACATTATTATGTAATATAGGGGTCAAAATCTGAAAATCTTGTGAACACTCTAGCATCTGTAATTTGTGGCAGATCTTTACCCAATTTGGTGGGATTGTGAGGGAGGTCAAGGTCTGAGTTGCTATTGATACTAGTGGGGCCACCTATAATTTGACAGAAATTATAAGCCAAAATCTGTTTTAAGATGTAAAATTACCATGTTTGGAAAAGTAATTGGATAAAACTTGCCAAATTTATATGTTATATGGACCAAGGCCAAAGCTAGAATGTTGAATAATATTAGTGACCTTGACCTATTTTTGTGAGGTCACCATGCCTGTAAAGTTCAAAAGGTGACTTTGTAGAGGCCGGGTGTAGCTTGGACATCAATAGCAAAGAGAATTGAGCCTCCAGATCAAAATTGCACTTGATTACATAATACATAAAACTGTAGTGATGACCTGCTTTTTGGGTCACTGTGACGCAGTAATTATGGAGTTTGGCGCTTGTTCAGGTTTATTGTTTTTCCTCAATAACTCGAAAAAGTTATGACCTGATTTGAACAAGTAGACTATTATGGAAAGCTGGATGTGGGGTGCATATTTTGAACAGTAACAATTTTTTAATCGGAGTTGAAGGTCAAGGTCAAATGGCCAGTTTGAATTTTGGAGTCATCTTGTGAAAGCTGTGCGTCCCACAATTCTTGAGAGAGGCCCATATAACGTTTAGGAGTTATACAGTGTATAAAAATCTTTGTCGACATCAATGTTGGTGGCGCCACCTATAGTATTATAATTTAGTTGCTGACCTGTGTGTGTGATCAGTTCTGTGTTTGAGTACATCACAGTCCACACATTAACTGAATATTTAAGAAAAACATCTACCATTTCCTCATAAATCAATACGTTACTGGGATAGCGTACATGGGAAATGGAAAACAGCATTGATTGTGCGTGCATGAAAGAATAGAGACCACAACCTGTACATGTATCATGATGTTGCAACATGATGGCATGTACCACATCAAAAGGGAAAAGCTTTGTCGATGTAGACTTAACATGCATTGGGCTGTGCATGAGTGTTCCATATAAACGTACAAATCAAACCAGTTTCTTTGTCGCTAGACGGAGAATATTCTGTGCGGCCTGGGAGCTTGCAGGGGAAGAATCAGCCTTAAAAGAATCTTGAATCCTTTCCTTTGGATTAAGAATGAGTCGACTGCATTCATTATGTACGAAGTGCCTAATCAAGTGAAGGAAATTGCTGACCTCATGTGATTTTGTGCACTGTTTTCTTTTGAAATGTTTGCCGTGAGTAAATGTGGTGGAAATGTCGAAGCTGAAGGCTGGTCACATTGAGCAATTTTTGCCCATTTGAGGGGAAGGAAAGGTTGAGAACAATCCACCTTACCACAGCTTGCAAATATTTTGAAAAATGGCAGGGGCAAAATCTCTGGAGTTTTGAACTTTGCTGTATTTGCGGGTGGGCAACCTTTTCGTTAATGTTGCTAGTAGTCTGTCATTACTGGCAGGCTGTGACATCCATGTGGCACTGGCAGTGCTGGCCACACCCACTTCAAAGTGAAGCCATTGTGCTGAGAAGTGGTTCCTCAGTAGGTTGTGACACACATAATGACCACTGATGGATACAGAAAGAATTTGACAGTTTTTAATGAACTTTTTAAGTATATAGTGAGGCTAGACATTTCAAGACCTATTTATAGGCTGGTGTGCAGCACCAGCTATATTGTCTGAAGTCAGTGACTGTGTTTGGCACTAAAGACTCAAGAGGAGGAACCTGGCACTTGAGTTTAAAACCAGTACATGTACTGGTATTCCTTTGTCACTAAGACTATCGGTGATAATTCCTCCCAGCTTTCAATACATTTTAGTGCCAAAGCGACGGTTGCCATGATTTATAAACATATGTGCATATGTTGGGACAGTGACAATGTGTTCTGCAATATAAATGAGGAATATGCTCTGATGTCCAAAGGGCACAGAATCCTTGTCCACATGTAAGTGCTGCTTACCATTTTGAAATATATCTTTCATAAGAGGGTGGAGTGGGGGTGATTATGTTTTATAAGTTGTCAGTCAGAATGTTTTGTCAGGTGACCTTTGCCACTGTGGTTTGTTAAAAATACACAAGGCATATTTTGCAGAAATGTGACACAAAATTATTTTGGAGCCGTTGTATTCAGACCTGGATATGCAATAGACATGTCTGTCAAAGTGCACTATCATATCCACCATGTAAAGATACTCGGTGCTTATTTAGAGATTCATTATTGTCCCCCAGAGAGCAATCACATACCAGGAAAACAGTAACTGTGTACCAGGTATCTCCTTTTTTTCTTTATATGTGCTGATGGCTGCTCTTCAGATAGGGATGACTCATCTGTTCGTTACAAGAGCTTCTATCAATCGATTTTGGGATTACATTGCGATGAAATTTTATATTTTGCCATTGTTCTCATCTTTCACTGCGAACATGTGCATTTAATGTAGTCCCATGCATGTGGCTAACTTTGAAAGGTTTTGTGTTTTTTTTCAGCATTTCTTATTCATGGGGAATGGAACTGTAACAAAAAAAGTGAATTATTGTTTTATGTTCAGATTACTTTCAAAATGTGACTCCAAAAATAATGTGAAATTCCAGAAATATAGGCCTCTTAAATAGACCTATGAAAACAAACAGTATGTGTTTACAATGTGTAGGGTACTTCAATTAATATCGATAATTGATTTACTGGACCTGATTTGAAACTCGGTAGATTTTAAAGTTATAAATTTCAGACGTAGCAAATTTTTCGCTCAAAAAAAGTATAACTCGCCCATGCAAAGCTAAACCTGACTGTATATAGCAAGTTGCAGTTGAAATTATCAGTAAGTACCATTGAGCATTCTCTATAAAGTGATTATATTTCATGTGGAGGAAAACCTGAAGACCTGCTGTGTCATCAGACAACAGGCAGCTCCATTTGCTGGTAAGGAACACCCTGCCATTTTCAACTGCAGGAAGATTAGACCTCCCCTGATGGATTCTAATCACACATGTTAATATCCTGATCATACAATGGGGTATCGCATTGGCACTTGAGGCAAGCTGAAAAGTCATTGTTATTTGAAGTGGATGAGTGTAGCTCCCCATGCTGTCACTCTATGCCCAAGATTTGTATCAGTTGTCATTCAGTGTCTTACATTTCCAGCCTTTTGGGAAGGTGAAGAGCTGATTCATAATTTTATTCTTTGTTTTTTATTGTTTTATCTTGCAGTGGAGAAAAAAAGTAGTTTAGGATGTGTTGCTTTTGCATGGCACATGCAATGTGAATGTAGGTGTGTACACCAAATTGATGCAGGGTCCACCATTGTACGTTTGTTCATTTTCAGTTTTTAGGATTTTATTTTATGATAAAGGCAGTCTCGTACATTACAAGTAATTGTGTACAATTTATGATTTCCTGCAATTATTCACTTCAGCTTAGGAGACCACAGTAATTTTTTTAAACCACAAATAGCTTTGGACTCTCATTAAAAAAATGGACCTCACAATACATTCATCAAAATGCATTGTGCTGGTAAGAAATGTGATTTTCCATTGCCAATTTAAGCAGTGGAGCTCTGAATGGAGAGAGGGTTAGAACAATGGAGCTGCTCACTGTCTCTGTCATGAGTGAAGCTGGAGGATGCCCGCCTTGAAATGGATCCAATTTGTACTAAATGAGGTGGAAATGTGCAAAGTTAATTAGTTGCCACCTGACAAAGGGACTTCTTGTGCTGTGTCATTATCCACTGGGTCATGCCTGTTCATAGGGCCAGTCCTGAGTCTGTCTGACACAATGCCCCCTTCTTCCAACTTTAATGACAACAGCACGCCAGCTAACTGAGGTGAGGTGCAAGGGGGGAGTTACGGCATGCACTTGCTAATTCTGGGCCACAGTATTGTGTGACTTGTGGTAATTTAACACTGAATGTATGGCCATATCATGGCAAGAATTCCACCACTGGCAGACATTTTAGTGTATGTCTCGCCACCTCACATGAAATCTACATTTGAAATGTGTGACTATCATTTTTATTTGATGGGGGAGTTTAAGAGGATTGCATAAATGCAGTACAGGAGTTGCGTGACTTCTGTCTTACAATCAGAAAACACTGTCATAATGGATTATACGGTGGTCCCCTTCTGGTAAGGCCCCTTTTACCAGGGGCCACACCTGTGATGAAGCAGCGCCATTACCTTGCCAAGGTGACATTGAGGTTGATGCTGTAATGATCCATTTCTGTTTTTTTTTTTTTCCCCTCAAGAAAGGCCCCCTCTTTAATGTGGCCACTTTCTTAGTATAGTACAAGTGGTCACATTGGAGAGAGACCGGTGTATTTTGCTCAACCTTGTTCCAGTGCAGACAAGGTATGGCGCCAACTGAACCAAAATGGAACTGTCACTGATGACACCCGGCCTCAAATAGTTATGGATGACTCACTTGTGCCCTTTTCTGCATGTGTGTTTCAAATAAAGGAATATGCATTTTGATGGAAACCGTGTATGGCTAGGGGACTCAAATGGCAGCCTGATTTCTTTGTCAGTTTGGGTAATGGGAATTGCTATGTTCAGTGTGCACAACTATGATAAAATAGAGAATCTCTGGATATAAAGTGGACTGAAACAACTTGCACATTGTTAGAAGACAATATGTTCATGTTAAAACACAAAAGAATCTAAACAGGTAAAATTAAGTTCAAATTAGGTTATTTGAGTTGTTTTTTTAATCACAGAAATTATTTCTGGGGAGAATGGTCAATTTTCCATCCAGTGGGGCTGAAATTAACATGTTTTCCTGTATGTTTTACTTACAGAGTCATCATCTGAATTTCTTCCGCGAGAACAATCAATATCAGTAGACACGGCTAAAGGTAAGGGAATTTTTAAACTGCATGCATTGCATACAATAGCAGCTTTTCATAACACACAGGAAGGGTAAGGCTTAGCCTGGAGACAGTGGTATTCAGCCCACTCACTGCCTCATTGCAGACCAAGTCAACAGCTTCCATAACACATTGTGGGCACACTGTACCCAAGCACACCAAGGTAAGCTGTTAACCTGGAACATTTTTTTCCCTTGGAAACACAGGCAATCTGGTGATTGAATGGAAGGTCATTTTAAAATACCAAGAATTTGAATAGCAGTGAAAGGGTTAAGGAGAGCCTCGTGAGCATGAGGCACTTCATCAAATCAAGATCTATGTCCTGATCACACTGTCATTTTAGATATGTTTTTCAGGTGTGACTTCAACAGAAGTTGCCTTAGATTGTTCATAAATGCATACAGTTCAGGTGCATGGGTGGAAATTGTCACATCGTCTGTTTCATTCAATCTGTTAAGCCAGTTGTTTTTTGGTGTAAAATTGCACACATATATATATATATATATATATATATATATATATATATATATATATATATATATATATATATATATATATATACATATACTCTGACCAAGTTGTGAATGTAAGCCTCCTACTTATTGAGGATAAGGAAAGAAGCCATGATGTATTGACATGTTCAGAGAACTGCACCATTCTGGGTCCAGGAACACCCTGCATGTAGTTGTTGGAGTGAAAACAAGATGCAGGTAGTGTGAAATTGGTTGCAGGCACCCCAATGGCAGCAGGCAGATTTATTCACAGACTTCAGATTTGGTACGCGTACATGATGCGTACAATGCCTAGCATATTACACACCGAGTTAGAACGCAAGCAAAACACAATAGAAACACTTGAATGGCACAGGGAGAATTAAATGGTAAGACTGCTGAAGGGTAGTGGGGCTGAAAACATGCCTGACAGAGGGCTGGCACCAAACTAAAAACGATAACTCTTCAGGTCTTTTCAGCATCGTTTTATGTCAAAATGAGGGAAAGGCATGCCCCAGGCTTAAGCCTCCCTGCTTAAGCAAAAATCACGGGTGGTTGAAGTTCCTTAGTTTGGTTTAAAAATAAAAAACTATGAACAAAAAAAAAATTGCAGCAAGAATAGTAGAGAGCCAAAGTTGTCGTCCAGCAGTTGAAATGAATGAAGAAAGATTGGGTTGAACAATGCACGGGGTATCTGTGCACGTGAGGAGCCCAGGAGTTCAGTCAGGCTGAAAATATGTTAAAAGCATGTGAAGGTCCGATTGAAGCTTTGCACAGGAACAGAATGGTTGGAGATAGAAAGGCCATGTACATGTTTGTGCCGGTGCTGAAGATCAGAGAAGTTCAGTGTACACACATCAGGTTCACGGTGAATGAGCATTTGATTCTGTCTGTGTGTTGTTGAATGCAGCCAAGGCATATACAAGAAGGCAGAGGGTACTTGACATGGTAGCATGCGCCACTGTTCCTGATCACGGGGCGTTAACTACTGTATACAGAACTGATTATGATATAGATCCCTAGGCCACTAATTTTCCTTTGAAGGGATCAATAAAAAGCGGAGAAATGGAAGCAGCGATCAATGAGTGTGAAACTCTCCCAGGATAACAGATCATGACATGCAACACGATTTTCCATCGGCTGTTGTTGCAAGACCCACAGAACAGGTTAAAAAACAGAAAATTACATCTGGTTCCACAAAGCAAGGGCTTAATGGATTCCAGTGGCACATTGAATGGGGCTCTTCTACTTGAAGAGGAATCTGCCTATGATAGCATGGCTGTCTTGGTGAGGGTCCTCTAATGGTACAGCAAACACTGGTTTGACGTGGTCTGGCACTGGGAAGCCCAGTGTTTCCACTGCCATGAGCGCCCTGTCTGACACTAAAGAAGTTTCAAAATGAACAATTTTTCTTTTTTTTTTTTTTTTCATTTTTGAAGCAGTTTTGACAAGAAACTCTTTTTATTCAGTTTAAATTCCTGGTGAGTGCTTTACTGCTTTTATATGTTTGTTGTCTGCTTCAAAGTTTTGTAAACTTGTATTTACTGAAAATCACAAAGGATTTCTTTCTAATTGCTTTGCAGTTGGTGCAGAGATTCCCATAGTATGCTTGAGAGATCTGTGGTTTGTATCTTTGTATCTGGCACTTTCACTATCTAAACAGTCACCTTTGCCCTATAAAGCTTAATTTTCATGAAATGCAGGACTCTGGCCTGTCAAGAAATACAGAAAAATTGTATAACAACAATGTTCCTACTCTTCGCCAGGTATAGGAAGACGTTTCGGTATTAATATCAGTTGCATATGTTCTGGAATTATGCCAGAAATTCTGAGATAGGTTTTATGTGATCACAAAAGCCATAAATCAGTCACATAAGTTCTGTTACATGTATGTACACTTTCAGCTTAATAGCAGGGTAGCATAGATGCAAAGGTATCCCTGTGGTGTATGCCGTCTCCGTGACCACACCCAAGTTTTTGCCAGCGTTCATCTAGCCGCAGCCACACATTTTGAAAATCACATTTAATTGTACTGGATTATATACGATGGAATGGGCTATGATCGATTATGGCATTCACCCATACCAACCTCTGTTGAACCATTCTTTTTCAGAAATGGAGATTTCGTGCACTAGATATATGTGTTTCCCCATTTTGGCTAGGTGGTGGTGCCAAAGTTTGCTGGTTTGAGACCCGGCCATTCTGTGGTCTCGCCCACTCTCTGTGGCCAGAATTGGGTAATTAAATGATGACATAAAACAACATTCAAGAAATTGTGGTCCAGATGCATTTAAAAGATTTGTTATAAACTGAGCAGTTATATGCCTTGGTCAAATAGGAAATAGTAAAATGGGTTGTAAACAGTATACTCAGGCAGGTAGGAGTCAACACTTAATTATACATGTGGTCATTAACTTGTCATTGTTAGAAGTGGAATCTTACATATAGTACTTGACCTGTTGAACTCTGTGGCTTGTAATGCTAGAATATTTGAAATGACCATTGATCTTATTTCTTGAGTTTAAAACATTTCTGTGCAAACTGCAGCTTTCGGCATGCAATGTACTGCTGATAATAGAAACTTTGATCTGCATTTATCTGTTTTAGAGTGTTGAGTCATTGCTGTAGGATCTTTTTCTGGGTTTTAAAGCTGAGCAGGCATTAAATGCCAATCCCCATGTGACCTTACTTGTTGTGTTATAAACCATTGCCTGAAAGATAATATGGATCAATTTAAGTAGGCAAAGTCAATGGCCCAAATTGATGGCTGGATGGTGTTGGTCAGTGTAATGCAGCAAGTTACCAATATGGGTTAATTGGCCCAGTGCAGATACAAATATAATATTGGTCAGTGTTGTCAGCCATGAAATCAGTTTATGGATCCAGTGTGAATTCAAGATGGTATTGGTTAGTATGATCAGCTGTAACCTCAGTTTGGAGTTCCAGTGTTAAGGTTATGTACAACTTGCAAAAGTGCCTTCCCTTTTATGCCAACTATCATACAAACATACATCCCTGACATAATAAACCTGTGTACTCAATTGACAGCAAGTTTTGCAGAATCTGTCTGCACTAAAGATAGAACTCAAAATTTAAAGTTGTTATATAAACACAAGTGCTCTGGGCAAAAAAAAAAAGGTTTTTGTAAAATTTTGGATATGTCTCAACAAATAGTTAAGATAAAATGGCCAATTTGTTCTCCTATAATCTCAATATTTGTATCTGCAAAAACGTATCGGGGATTTTACACAACTGCATCTGTTTATTTACAATGGTAATACAAAAGTTGGAAAATGATTGTTTTTGTGAAATTGTTAGTTTGTGGGACTCTTCATTTTTGATATGCATTTAGAAAAGAATTGATCATTTCTAAGAAAATCCATGATCAAGTTTTGCTCTTGAAAAGTTTTTGATTAAATCAGTTTTTACTTGATTAAAATCAGCGAATTCATTTTAGAAAAATATCCATATGAAACAGCCATTTAAGAGCAGCTATGGTCAGTAATCAAGATCCAAAGATTCAGACAGTCTATTGACTACCTACCGCCTGAACATTGAATATATTTTGTTAATATTGTCAGTTTGTATTGGGACTAGAACCTGTAACTACTAAATTTGGACATATGATAGACAACATATATGTTTACCAAAATGTCCCCAAATCTCAACATGAACAAAATTATCCCAAGTCGACTGGTCATTGCATTAATACAAGATAATATTAATTTTGTCTCTGTAATCAACTACAGCAGTTTGTAGTTCCAGTATTAATAGCGGACAGTATTGGTCAGTGTAATCAATCGTGACATTGGTCATTGTAATCAACTGTGACATTGGTCATTGTAATCAACTGTGACATCAGTATAGCCTCAATGTGACTATCAGTATAAATAGCTGATGCCCGGGTCAGCTTTATCAATACTAGGCCATCAGTTTCTACTTTATAGCCCCCAAATAAACTTTTTCTGCTCAAATTACTCAAAAATGCCCAGATATAAATTGTTGTCTGCTTTAACATTTGTGCTCAAATTCCTTGTCACTGGAAAACAGTTTTACTGAGATTTGTATATAAGACCATTCATGATGACATGTTCTAGATCAATAGCGCTGGCTGGCACAGGTTGGGTGCAATGTGCCCAACCCACGCCAAGGAAACCTTTTTACCCAGTCTGATTCTGACCAGGAAAGGGATTAATAGCATAAAGTATAAATTGCTTAGTGTAATCAGGTCATTAGTGTGTGGCTGCAGTGTAAGCAGTAGGTAGTATTGATTAGTGTAAACAGCCACGGTAACGTATACAGTTGCCTCAGTGTAAATAGAGTGTAGTATACATTGGTCAGTGTAATCAAGTCATTATTTTATGTAGCTGCAAATGTTAATATTACATGTACAAATAAAACCTTTCCAAAATTCTGAGAAATTATCAAACAGGAGGGATGGGGTCCAAGGTCCAAACCAGAATTTCAAAATTTTGAAGACACGCTATTCAGCACCATCTCAAGCATGTAGAGCGGTAAGTGCAACATCTAGTGAGTGAAAATGATGTGGATTGTAAAGAAATTTTGCCTGTACACTGGTCGGTCAGTGCAGACGTGGTGGACAGGTTTGTGAAGCCAATGCTGTTCGGCCTTTTGGTAGTAAATTTGCCATCCTTAAAATCCCAAGAACCCATACAGAAGATATGGATATTTATTTAGTAAGATGATGGTACTGTATGATGCTGATTTAATCTCCATATGTACCAATCATGGTCCTAGCAACAATTAAATGATTCCATCCTGCAAACTGAACAAAATGTTGGTTTGTCACCAATAAAATTGCTTTATTCTTGAATCAATGTGTTACTTTCTCTTTGAATATATGGGTATTAGGAGCCCTGGCAACACTCTGGTTTAGTATCTAAATTCCAGGAAATAGGTGATTTTGGACTAAAGATGGGGGAGGAGTAAATTTTATTCCAATGGATGAGTGGAATTTTGGAATGATCCCTAAGTAGCAGATGGATAGGTCAGTAAAAGTAGGTATGCATCCGCTTTCTTAGCTTATGTGCAAACAAGTTAGTATTGGTCAATGTTACCAACTAAGCCATCTTTTTATAAGCCAAGTGTAAATAGCATGTATTTATATGTTAAAGAGGAGCAACATCAGATATATACCAAGTACTGGTTATCAAAGGGCATGGCCACACCTGCTTACTTTCCCTGTGGACTTTTGCTCTTGCAACGGCCTATCAATACTGGACCATTGTCGTTGCCCATCAGCTCAGCTACCTCCAAGGTTTGCTTGAAGACAATACAATTCCAAGACCTGTGCTGGGTGCTACATTAAATCATGTATGTAATGGTAGAACAGTCCTGGCAGCTGACACGTCAAGTTGCATATCAGGGGATGTTGATCATAGTAATTGTCACATCACGGAAGCCCCAAAGAGTTGCTACCTAATGCGTGCCACTGTTTAGGGACAGAAATGGCAGAAAACTTCCTTTGTCCATAATGACAGCACTTCATGGTATTTTATTCCAATTAAATGTTAGCCAGTGTGTCACTGGCTAAGTTGATATATGGCATCCACAAATTCATAACCATAAAGCACTAAAAATCACAGTTGGTGAGGAGATTGAACTGTAACTTTCGTAGTTCTGTTACTGTTCATTTAGCTGTGCAGTCTGTGTAGCAATGTGCATTGTGTTTAAAATGCACTTAGTGTCCAACCTGTGTCAAGGACAGCTGTTGACTCAGTCTAATTCAAGGGGAAAGGATTAATATGCTTCTGTGGTATACATTGTTAGCTGCATGCCACTTGATCATGTTGATATTTGACCAATGTTTGTGGTAATGTGATCAGTGTAAAAGTAGATGCCAGTCACTTGAGAGACTTCTTTATTGGCCTACAACAGTGGGACCTACTTTTTCTGGCCACCTTTCTGCCACAAAAAGTGAGGCTAAAGAGAGCAGGTGACAACTGGCAGTAGTGGCTTCATAGGAGGGCTGTACCAAAAGTGTTGATAACTGCTCTGCCGTTCCCAAAGTCTGTGAATTTGGGGTGTAAATTATGATCTGTGGCCTTCAACATAGTCTCCTCCAAGGTCTATGCAATGTCTCAGCCTCCATGTCCACATATTCACTGTGTGGTGGTACTGGGAAGCCCCTATACCTCTCAGCTTTTAATTGACCCTTTTGGACAAGTCTTGGATGTGTGAAAATTTCATGTAAGCCAGACTGCCCTTGACCTTGGGAGAGAGCCAAAAGTCCAAAGATGCAAGTTCAGGGGAGTTGGGTGGGTGGTCAAGAGAAGTGATACACAGCTTGTGTAGGTAATCCTGTACAGCCTTTGTTTTGTGAGGGCTTGTGTTATCATGCAAAAGTGGCATTCTGGAGGTTCTAACCTTTGGTCTTTGTTCTCTGACCTCAGTCACTACCTTGGGCAGCACTGCTGACATGTGGTACTGGCCAGTAATCCTCCAGGCATAACATCTACTGCCAATGGATCTAGTTAATTGAAAATTATAGTGAGCATACGCTTCTTGGATCGAAAACAATCCCTACAAACATATGGTCTGTCCTCATGTTCACCAACCCATACCCCATTGGAATGCTCATTTGCATTTTGGTAGAAGTAAAACCATGACTCGTCTCCTGTAATCTTGTCTTTCATTCTTTTGGTGCATCCTGGACCAAACATAGACAAAAGTTCTTTTGCCAACTGGACCCTCATTGCTTTTGTTTCTGTGTAAGCAGATGGGAGACCCATCTTCAGATATCTTTATGTATTTTTAAATGATCCTATAGTATCCTTTCGACAGTGCCATGAGACAAGGTAGTCATTGTATTTATATGACATATGGTCAAACGGGCTTCATCATCTGTATAAGACTCTTGATACATGCAATGGAACCCTCGCTCAAGGCTTCATTTGGCTTGCCAGAGTGGTGCTTGTCCTAAAAAGTTGTTTTGCCATCCGTAAAATCATGGCAGCACGGAGCAACTGTGCAATATAAAGGACAACAGTCTCCCACAACACCTTACAACTGTTCGCAAATTTCTGTTGCATTGTTACCAAGTTTTGTTCACATGATTATATAGAAGCAAATCTGGTTTTCAGCAAATGCAGCCACTTTACTTCAGAGTACTGACTCCACCCTTACATGATCAACAAAATATAGCACGTATAAAACCAAAACAATAATTTGGGTCATTCAGACAATGAAGCATGCACGACTGCTCACATTGTCTACAAGTGGTTTGCATAATTTTCATATAAGATTGCAGTTTTCAACGATATTGGTATGGCCCTCGTGGAGCAGGTACCACTGTACTGATATGTAATCAGACCAGTTGCCTGAAATTTACCTGGATATGCACAAAACAAACTGAAATCCTAGTGACCTGTAATGGATTGGGTCAGGAATGGAAAAATAATATGGAGCTTGGTCTCCTGTGGAGCTAAGTTCAACCTCAAACAGTCTTTAAAATCTGTAAGATGCTTGCTTCTAGCCACACTCACAAGGCAAGTAATTCTGTACAAACACTTGTGAATTTGGTTGAACCAGAACGAAATCATGTCAGCCTCTGATCTTGCACAAGTTGGGTCCTTTTAATACATGAGAATTTTAATATCCAGCAATTCTCGGATCGGCCAATGCGTCATAAGCTGCTTATCAGCTGACTGCTGTTGTTATGTAAATGAGCGGGCCCTGTGAAAACACGTTCCACATCGCATATAGTCCCATGTAAAATTAGACATTTTCATCCAAAATTATATCCATGTTGTCGACCACAAATCAACAAAATGTTTCTGAAGGCAGCATTATTTTGCCGAATTCTGCTACTGAATAAAAAATTGGAGAGATTTTGACGATCATAACTTGGGGTTTTAGCGCTGGTTTTTGGGTAACGCTTAGCATACATTGAATGGGTATCCACAGACGCTTTCAGGGAGATTCACCGAGTAACGCAGGCATGTAAACTAAGATTCTGGGATGTGCGGATCCGAGAATAGGGGAGATCTGGGTTAGTTCTAAATTTGCCAGAAGGTGGTGCTGCCCATCCTGTTCATGGTTGACCGCCCACATCTTGTCACTTTCCATGACCCTCACTTTTTCTCTATAGATTAACATGGAGAATTAGCACATATAAATTTAACCTCTTTATATGTTGTCAAATAGACATTAAACTTTCATTTTGTTACACCTGGGTGTATTTAAAGATAACAATATGTACTGCAGGTAGATTAGAAGGTGCTAATTCCAAAAAAAAATCGGTCTTATATGCAGGGGGAAACTTTCAGATTCACTGTAATGTAATGGGCTTTACTGACCCACCTGACCTCAAATGGCATGGGCTACTAGGTGTCACAAACATGCATCATGGGAACAAAAGGCTGTGTGTCAAGAAACTAAACCAACCCAGATCACCCCAATTATAATGAAAAGTTTACGGTTAAAGTACATTCATGATCTATACCCATGTCCCAAAACTACATCGATATAAAATATTTTTCAGTTTCATCAATTAAGCCCCAAAAATGACAGATAGCTGGGTGGTTGGTGGAGCGGTAACATGCTCGCCTTTCACCTTTGCGACCTGGGTCAGATTCATGGCCAGCCTGGGAAGCAAGTGGAAAGAGTTCCTATCACTGTGACTGTGCACTGAGGTTTCTCTGAGTCCGTTGGTTTCCTTGACCTGCCACAATTAGGTAGAAAAGGGTATGCTACCATGTGTGCCATAAAGGGTGATAAATGTAGACTTGCCCTGTTTTGCAATCCATGTAAAACATATGTGCCTATACTATACAGCAGACTGATTCATCTAGCGAGGGCATGGCTGAACTACTGAAAGTTGGAGTATGAGTTTTTTTTGTTGGTTTTTTTTTTTTTTTTTTTTTACTTTCTGATGATGTGAAGCAGAAGACTATTTTCTCTCCATGGCTAGCTCTAGGACTGTCATGGTTACCATGGTTAGTTCAAAGAATTGGGAACAAAATGAATGGCACTTGGAAATATATTCAAGCAGACGTGGGAGGTGCAGACGGGGACAGGAGTTTTGCAAAATGCCAGGGGCTTCAACATGGGCAGAGGATAGAGACAAATTACCACCAAGTGGAGAACAATTTGCCGGCAGATTAGATTGTGCAGCATTACTTGTTTGTGTCTGAGAGTGCACACAATGAGAATAATGGCTTGTCCCTGGCTTTATGGACCTTCCGAGCCTCCTTAATCTGCCTGGTGTGCCCTCCTGCATGCTTGTAGATGCTCTCTTGTTGCATATCAGTCTCTCTCAGTTGTGCAAAATTTAGTGCCAAATACATAGGACACAATTCACCAGAGCTGCAGAATGGGTCCCCTTGATTTACACTATTCTTCTTTCTTGCCGAAAAGGTATGCTTATTTCATGAGAACAACTGCGCTGTGAGCTCACAAATACCAGCACGAGGGAGGAAGCTTGGATAGACAACAGTAGTCCTGCACTGTCTCCAGACCTGGCTCCACAGTTCTGCCGATTTGAGATTTACGTGTAGGCCACTTTAGCCACCAGTACACAGCGTGTGTTCTTGAAGCCATTCAGAAAATTGGAATCAATCTGATGGACTGACATTGAATCAATCAAAATGAAGCTGTGACTTGCATGGGTTACTAGCAGCCAAGCAGCACAGTGGTCATCACTTAACTGGTTTCTCCCCACAGCCTTACAGCTCCCCCTCATTGTTGGCAGGGGGTCTCTTCCCGCACTGCCAAAACTAAAAGTAGGTGTTCGCACTTTTATGAGATGGACTGAATAACTTGTGATTTGTAGCACATAGAAGCCGCGGAGGCTAGTCATCCTCGAAATGAGGTGCCGCTTGGAACACTTGTAAGTGGACTCAGTCTGCTGTGCCGGCATCTCCAGAGACAGTTAGTTGACTTTTATGGGGTTACCAGACAAAATAAAGCAGAGCCATACAAAGTAGGACTATGAAAATGTCATAATCTTGAGAGACAGGTGGAATTACACATTGGCACACAAGCAGTGAAACTCTTGTATTTGGACGGGCTTTCACTGTCATGGATAGAACCATCTGATGTGTTATCACCACTTTTAACATCAAGGCATGGACATTTATGATTTGTACTTGGCGTAATGAATCAATACTAACCCCCTGTCTTGTCTGCATATAACATGTACTTATCACTGTGTCAGTCACATTATTGCCATCTGTCGACTGTAGTTTGCATTTATTATTGTTTATAAAGTGTTAAAGCTAGATGTCACAAAGAATTTGCAGTCCCCTGGACTGGCTGAATCGCTCAAACTGTTTACCTTTCAGAAACATGAAGTTGCTTCATCGAGAACATTAGGCAATGGGTGTATAGTACACATATTGAGAATCAATCTGGTATTTATGATACCACTATTATTATCATTTTGGGATATTAACTTGGAGGTTAAATGAGTCTGGTAATTATTGAGAAAGTGTAAACACATTCATTCAGAAAGACTTATGAATTGTGTAAGAGAAATATCCTGATTCAAGTTAAAATTGATTGCATAACTATATTGGATAGATGCTGCAAGATTGATACTGAAGAGGAACCCCTTGATGGGCTGAGTACTTCATCTTATGCCAGAAAGAAAATTATGGCATTTCTCTTTATTTTAGAATAAAGGTAATTACAAAAACCCACGCTAAAAAAAAAGAGAAACATTTAGGCACACATGATGCTGGAAATGTGATTCAAAATCATAAATCATGGAGAAAATACCATCTCCTTGAGAAAAGTGTAATAAACCAATCCTGTCTGCCTCTGTCACCCCAGGCAACATCGGCATAATTTCGTTATTAAGAAGGTAGACTGAAGTTGTAATCAAATAAAAATCACATCTTTATACGATAGTATATTCATAATGCTCTCTGAGGAAGCCAATTTGTGCCAGTGTACCCTAGAGTATGTATCTGTACATGTATAGCAACCTGTAGTGTTAGTACTCAATAGTCTTTTTACATAGATATATAAGTTGTTTTATTTTTGCAGTCATTCTTTATTGTATTGTATTTGGGTCTTTTCGTCCAGAAGGTGTGTAAGGCAACTGGATCACCACAGATGCTGTTTATCTATTTTACCTGCCATACAATATTTTCATGGTACTCTTTCTGCTCAGTTTTAAATATGATAACTATTTGTCATTTTTCGCTCTGCTGACCTCAGGTCATAGAGCTTATGCGACTGTTCATGTCTGTCTGTCTGTAAACTTTTGCTCGTAAGCACAATAGTGTCCGCAGTTTTAAAGTTAACCTAGTATAACTTTGAGAAATTACAGGGTGTATGGAAATCTAGGTCCCTTTCGATATTGGAGGTGCAACCTACAGTATTGTGTAATATAAGGGTCGAAATATGAAAATCTTGTGAATGCTCGTGCATCTTTTATTTTGAATGGATCTTCGTGAAATGTAATGGGATTGTTAGTGATACTAGTGGCACTACCTATAATTTGCTGGAAATTATGAGCCAAAATATGTTTTAAGATATAAAATTCCATATCTAGAAAAGTAATTGGATTAGACTTGCCAAATTTATCGGATAGATAATTTATGCCCTTTGCTAGAATGTTATGTAATATCAGTGACCTTGACATATATTTGTGAGTCACCATTTCTGTAAAGTTGAAAAGGTGATTTTATAATGGCAGGATGTAGCTTGGACATCGATGGCAAAGGAAATTTAGCCTCCAGGTCAAAATTGCACTTAATTACATTGTACATAAAATTGTACTTGGTGACCTACTTTTTGGGTCACTTTGGCCCAGTAATTATGGAGTTTGGCAGTTGTGCAAATTTATTGTTTTTCTTCAGTAACTCAAAAAGTTATTACCCGATTTGAACAAACAGACCATGTATGGAAAGCTGGATGTGGGGTACATATTTTGAACAGTAACAATATTCATTAATCCGAGTTGAATGTCAGGGTCAAATGTCCAGTTTGAATATAGGGGTCATCTTGTGAATGCTCTGCAATCAACAATTTTTTAGTTAGGCCCATATAATGTTTAGAACTTATTAAGTGTATGAAAATCTTTGTAGACATCAATGTTGGTGGCGCTACCAATAGCATTATTTAGTTTACAGGTCAAAATGTGAAAATGTTGTGACCAGTCCAGCATCCTGAATTTTTTTATGGATCTTCATGAAATTGAGTGGGATTGTAGAAGAGGTCAAATCTGGTCTGGTTATGATACTAGTGGCACCACCTATAATTTGACGGAATCTGTGAGTTAAAATGACATGAAAGATACAAAATTCCATATATCAAAAATAATTGAATTAGACAAGCCACATTCTCAGAATATATAGATCATGGCCAGTCCTAGTATATTTTGTGAGATCAGTGACCTTGACCTATTTTTTAGTCACCAGACCTGTTAAGTTGGAAGAGGTGATTTTGTAATGGTAGGATGTAGTTTGGACATCAGTGACAAAGAGAATTGAGCCTCTAGATCCAAATCGAAGTTGAGTACATTGTATATAAAACTCTACTTGCTGACCTACATTATTGATCAGCATGACTCAATGATTGTATGACTTTGACCTATTTTTCAAGGTCATTATAAGCACTTAAAAAAGGGACATTTAATTCAATATCTTGATAAAGAATAAGGCGAATGATGCCAAATGTACCAGTGTATACCATGTGGAAGTTTGATATTGTATATTGCTAACCTTGATTAATTTTTCAAGTTACATGTGGATTGAATACATTTCAGAAAATGATTTTTTGGTGATGGTGTTCAGGTGAGCATTAGACTAATGGGCCTCTTGTTTTTATGCCCAGCTAATAAGTCAGCTGAGCTTTTAGGGGGGTGGGTAGGTCATCCATTGTCCGTTCACAATGAACATTTTTGACTTATTTTCAAACACCATCAGCCAGATTAACTTCAAACTTGGTAGCAATGTACCTTGGGTGGATCTTTACCAATTTTTTCAATTGGTCACACTCCAGTGATTTTTGGATTCTTTATTTTTTTTTTTTTATTGGTTCATTTTGGGGGCAAATCTTAAAAAATCTTCTTCTCTGAAACTGCTCACTGGATTGCTTTGATGTCACACTGGAACACTCCTTGGGACTCCTAGTTCTTAATTTGTTCACCAGGTGGTGCTGCGATTTTTGTTTTGTCCTGATTTTTTTATGATTTTGTGTGTGTGTGTGTGTGTGTGTGTGTGTGTGTGTTATTGCTATTTTGGACTTCTTCTCCAGAATCATCACTCAGATTAAGCTGAAACTATGTGGATATGATCCTTGTGGAAGGGTCAAACAAAGTTGTTAAATAGGTGGCACTGCTGTGGATTTCTGATTTTTTTATTTATTATGACTTTCCTTGGGGTTTTTTTGGCCAATCTTAAAAAATTGCAAGGGTATATGTACATGTCAGCTGAGCACAGGACTGTCACAGTCCTCTTGTTTTTTGTTTTCATTGGTTTTTTTTTTTTTTTTTCTTTTTTTTTTTTTTGTGCAGTCAATTTTTTTGCAATGAAGTATGGTAATGGAATCTGCCATTTGTTTATGTGGCACATTTTGGAACAGATAAGCCACCAGGAACTGCAGTCAGGAGCATGACGTGTAAGCAATACAAAAACATCTGTTGCCAAAACACAAGTACCTGCTATTTAAGGCCACTGCTACAGCCAATGATGGGTAGTCTCAAAAGACAGGTGATCTAAAAATACAAGTACAGTTGTAAATCTATTTTAAGAAAATAACTTCTAATGTCATTAAAGGGCAGTCTGTAAAAGGTACGCAGTCTGGAATGGGAGGTAGTCTGCTGAGCAGGTAGCACTGTAATGAAATATTGACATGGTGGAACAGGAATGACTGTAACCCTTTTGCTTCTCAAGTGAGCCACTGAAAACTAACTGGTGCAGTTTGAAAGATGAAAGGTAGCCCTGGGGGTTCTGCTGGGCTGATGCAAACTGAGGATAAAATTGTATGTGGTCATTTGGCACGCAACTTACTTGAAATGTCACCTCAATCAAAACCTCCCACTTGTTCTTCTATATTTGAACCTCTGCACTGAGAACTCCACAGATAAATCATGCCACCTTGGAAAGCAGCTTAACCTAAAGATAGAATCCAATTATTAGAGGGAATTGCATCTTCACATTGGTATGGAACTTTATGGAGTCGGCTAATAACCCTGTTCTTTTTAGAATAGGACTTACTTGACAACTTTTCTGTGCATGGGTTGGGTGCCAATCAGCTAGTCAGCGTGAAAAAACAAAGCTATCGTCTTGTGTTGGCAGGCCACATCTACTCTTCTTCATCGAACTGTGTTCTGTTCACGAAAAATTTAAGAAAGATCATTGCAGCAGACGAAATATGACAACTGGGTAGTTCTGATTATTTTGAGCGGGAAAAGGTTAACCACCCCTCTGTAACAAAGCCTGGGTCAACAGCGGCCAGTCTCTTTTTTTTTTACTGGGGTTATGGCAGTAATTCAGAGTCCTTGTAAAGACTTTGTCAGTGAAGTATGATTGATTTCATCTCCTGGTCAGGAAAGGGGAAGGAAGGGATGATGGTGCAGTCAGAGGATTTAGTTGTGAGATGGATTTTCATTTTGCTTGAATTGTGGCAGTAAGATGGAGAACAGTGGGGAAAGTGGAATATTCACCCAATTCATTTGGTGGAAGATCTCTGGGATATTGATTTGGCAGATATATTATGTGAAGTGGCAAAAAAACCTCACTTATAAACACATCCAAATAAAGGAAAAACTAGAAAAGATGATTTGCTGCATAGCAAATCAGTGTGTGTGTCTTCAAAGCATATTGGTATGGCAATGTACAACTATTCCATAACACAGGAGTAGAAGTTGGAATGGCATCTCTATCTATTACAGCTTTGAAGTCATTCAAGATTTAAAATTTCTAATGGTGCTATTTAGCATAATTCAAATTGCTACAACTTTTGTTTTAGATTCATTACATGCACAATGGTCAGGAACCCCCTAGTAGAAGTTAAACTGACATGAAGATGAACCAAATCGGATGAAAATTTACCAAGTTATGGCAAGATGAAACTTTTAAAGGGCCAAATGACCTTGACCTTTGCCCTTTCATGGTCACGTGTTCTTATAAAATGTGCAGTGTTGCAATACCTACAATTTGAGACTAACATGATTAGAATTGGATGGAAAATAGCCAAGTTGTGACTGGATGAAACTTTCAAAGGTTCGAATGACCTTGACCTTTGACCTTTAGAGGGCACACATAAATTTTAAAATATGCAGGGTTACAATAGCTACAATTTGAGCCCAACATGATCAAAATAAGATAAAAATTGACCAAGTTATGGCTGGAAGAAGGCCACCAAGGAAAGTGGCCTTTAACCTTGAAATGACCTTTGACCTTGAGATGACCTCTACCTGAAGTGAACCTTGACCTCAAAAATGACATTTTGGCTTAAAAGTGACCTTTGACCTTGACATGACCTTTGACCTTGACATGACCTTGACATTTGAGATGACCTTTACCTTGCTATGATCAAACTCCTATACACTCGGGACCACATCTACTATAGTATATAAGATATTGAAGATTTAAAACTTTAATTAGCCCTCATTTGCATAATTTTCAAAAGCATGACCTCTCATTATAAAAAGGCCAGACTTTATCCATAGAAGTATAATTGTGCCAAGTTTGGAGTTTCTACATGTAATACTTTTCAAATGAAATGTCGGACAAATTTGCCGGTAAAGAAAGAAAGAAAGAAAGAAAGAAAGAAAGAAAGAAAGAAAGAAAGAAGAAAGAAAGAAATAAAGAATTCCTAGAAAAACATAAAAGTGTGCATTGACACACACACTTTAATGACAACCAAAAAACCCCCCAAACCCACTATTAATGCCCAATTCCTACACAGGGTCATGTTACCTGTTTCTTGTGTGAATCTGGTGGACTGTGAATACTAAATAAATATTAACTACCGCACTTGCCAGTTTTAAGAATCAGAAATTCAAGTGGCTTCTTTCTTCTCTGCTGCAAGCATGCTTTGTGAGGAGAAGCTGGTGAGAAAAATAATACTCACATTAGAGTACCAGCCTCTGGAATATAGCCTCAAATCTGTTTTCCAATGTTCACCAATGACAGACGTCAAAAAGTAGCCCATGTGTATTCTTGTATTTCGAGCACAGTGGTGTTAGAGCTGAGCCCAAAAGGAAGCCATAAATGATGGATGGTTTTAATTTCATGCTCAACTGACAGAACATACATCATCCAGAAAACTTCCAGCCTTCCAACAGAGTGATAGATTTCCAATAAAATCAATTGATTGCCATCTATGGCTTATGTACATAATGAATGAAAACTTCATTATGATACTATTAGATGAATATCGTGGAGTAACTCCAAGACTTGAGTGTATGTTTAATGTTATTGGGGTTGGACTCACAGGAACTGCAAATTAGCCCCAGGGATAAGCAGCTCATGAGGGTCGTGCTGCAAGGTTTGCCATACAAAATTGCAAGTCGCAGAATCGAGAGTTTCAAATCAGGCATGGAGAATTCGGCAAATGCGACAGACTGAAGTACAGATGCTACAGGCTTTAGTGACACAGAGGAGAAGGTCTGTGTATCAAACCAGCATCTAAAGCTTTGCGGGTAGTTTGTGGTGTCTTAAGGACTGCTCAAGCTCCATCTTGGTGGGCCCATCTACTTGATCCAGTCTGTCATCCCCAAGTACCTCTTCTGGTTGCAAGCTACAAGAAAGATACTGTTACATGTATCTACAGTCTCAGAGCAGAGAAGCAGCATGCAGATTGTGGTGCCTGCACACCAACAGTATATGTATATAGAAGATTGGGGATTTTTGATTGCTCACTGTTCAATGTTTTCAGTGTTGATATCCTAATGTCTTCCAGTGTAATATTGATGCTATGTTTGGTATGAGTCTTTTTAAACTATAAACTCTTAGAACATTGAAAGTAGTCAACACATGCTCCTGGAAACTGTATCTGGAGAACCCCTCGATTAGTACACTATTTGTACCATTGGGCAATCCAGTTTGAAATAAATATGTTTAAACAATGTATGGTAAGCTGGCTGTTTAACCCTTTCCCATAAGGATTGTCCAAACATTGTGAAAGATAAAATGGTTTATTGGCTTAACATTAAGGTGTAACTTGTCTAATAGTAACAACAGTGTCAGCTGTAGATGTCTGAGCAATGTGTTAAATCTCCATAGAGTACAGAATTTTAAGTTTTCTCTGACTGAAAGTTTAGTTGTCATAGGCAATAAGGCATGCTTGAATATCAGGCCTGGTTCAGGGCTGTCACTAAATAAAATTGTTAGTATCTAATGTTTTCAATTAGAATGATAGAAGTGAGGTCTGTAAAAATGGCGTGCACATTGTCAGCGACTTTCCTTATAGGTTGAGTACTTGGTACCCTACCAGTGCCAAGGAGAGGGGACATTGTTTAATGATGATGTTTCAACATTTTGGGGCCTGTTTTCCTGTGATGGGAATGATTGGTTTAAACAAAGAATCATGAAAGCACATGCGAGGATGAATTGGAAGAAAACAGTACCAGCAAAAACTTAAGACGTCAGGTCAGCATGATGCATGAGAATTATTACAGAAACAGATAAACTTTGACAGAAATGAAGTTATAGATCATTGAGAGCTTATATCATTGATTTATAACATAACATGTTTCCTTAATTTGGAATGCACACTATCTTGTCAATAGTGATCCTTTTAAATTGCAATGGCAATTGGCCATAAGCATCATTTAATGCAACCACAATGGAGCTATTTTCCCAGCAGACCCAGACGAACTACATGAAGAACGTAATGAGTGAGACAGTTGAGGACTGTGTCCTCCTTTGAATGTTCGTAGGTTGTAGTCATGCCAAGTAAAAGTATTCGGAACTTTTTTCACTTTTACAGTAGTCCTTGTCCTGAGACCATACCAATAAGAACCTACCTGTCTTGTCAGACCACGTTTCCAAGATACTTTGCTTTGTGATTTTCATGTAACGTGTACCTTCTTTGAGAAACCACCCATATTCAAAGACAACAATTTGTTTATCTGAAGAGCTGATCAGACAGGTTTCACTGCTAATGTATTTGTTGCAATTTTGGTGACAATACATGTATCATTGGCAGTGTGCACCATCATTTTCTGCATGTCAATGAAAACCCTGCTCAAAGGCCTGTGACAAATCTGTAACCTTTGAATTCCATTATACGATGTCATTGACTTCAATTCTAATCACTGGGAATGTTTGGCAGTTTAATAAGCAAAACTTGGCAATGTGACTGTGATATCACCCTAGTTGCTATAAAATTTAATAAAGCAGAAACAGATGTTGTAAATCTTGGCAGGTGAGCTTGAAAAGTAACCACAATATTTATACAAGTTATATTAGACTAGTTAAAGTTTTTGGCAGTGTATCACTAGGTTAAAAAAACACACACGCACGCACGCGCGCACGCGCTGGCTGCTATGCCTTTTTAAGGGCAAGAGTTATCTGAATGAATAGAAGTAATTCATGCATGAATGAGGGTACCGGGTATTTTTAAGTAAATTGGTGTTCGTAAGTAAGTGAATGACTTTAAGAATATAGTTAAAACTCAGCAAGGCTATGGTCCTGAGGGACTAGTGTGACCAGTTTCGTTCCTTGTGGAACTCTTGAGGCACAATGTCAGTTGAACTCCTATTAATTTCTTTCTTTTTTTTTTTTTTTTCGGTGAGTTCAGTGAATTGTTGAGTAACTAAAAGTACATGTACAGACTTACAAAACCAAATCTGTACTGGATCCTTTTTCCATTCTATTTGACTGAATCCATATTTTACTTGTTACACAATACAGGAGGTTGTTCAGAGTGGCAGCCAACAGCAGAAACCAATTAAGAAGGGTCTGGCCTCACCCTAAACCCTCAATTGGCTTTCAGTGGTAGTTGGTTGGGGGGGTGGGGAGCACCCTGTACCATTGGCTTCTGCCAAAACAAGTCATACACCACCCAGAACACAGCAGTATTAACTGTAAATGGTGTAGTTCATGACATCATGTCAGTGTTGGCACTTGGACGATAGTGTGGATAATGTGTGCAGTGACTGCTGTTTTTTGAGCCTTGGAGTGTATGTTGTTTCTAGTTTCCAGGAAGTATATATGATGGTCTTGTGCTAAAGTTTGTATTTTTCTGTGGGGCTAGAGTACCTGGCATCACACAAGCTGCCGTGGTCACCCAGTTATGGTGATGCAGGCATTGTGTGTTGAGAGCCTATAGCATGCCATCATCCACCTGAGACCCATTATCCCTGTTTGGTCACCTATAAACTCAATGGATTCCACCAGCTTTATGCTGCCAGGTCCACACAATAATGGAATGTTTCCATGCATAAATTATCACTGTCCCACTGATTATGACAACACGATATGTGTCTGCTATAAATTAATTCCATGATATTGATTGATTATTCCTTTATAATGCCAAAACAAATACACCATATTGGTTTGGGTTCGCTTAATTGCCTCCTAAAGGATTGCTTCCAGTGGTGATTGAATCTTTGGGTGTGTAGAAGATATTTCACAGATGACTGGGTCTGTGAGGTTGTTGGGCTGATGGTGACCACATGCCCAGCATGATGCCTCCAGCAATTAATTTGACTGTGGCAGTGTTGCAGTTTGCCCAGACACTATTCATGTGCATATAAGCAGCATGTATGAAACAGAACCCTGGTAAGTCAGTTGCTGCTATGCATGGACATGGAAGCTGCCTGATAAGTGTGGTGCATTTACATGTATAAAAGAAACTGTAAAACCTGGTTGAAAGGAACAATCAAAGGAATGATCAATAATAAAAGAGGTCAAGTTTCACATGTGGATCCTGAACGTGACCCTGTTTACAAAAACAGGTCATATGCATGCCCAAGCCGGGTCAAGGTATAATTTACTATTTTGAATTTGCGGTGCAGTTTATATCTAAATCAAGTAGGAAATATTTGCATGCATTGAAGACAAAACATCGTCAACAATTACTACGCAAATCAATTCTGAAGAGAAACGCCCTATGTTTTTAGTAGCAAATTGAGATACATTACAATGTGTTGGTTAATTGTTACCTGCAGGTGCGTGATTCACTTGCTTAAAATAAAGTCAGTCTCATTTCATTATCATACTGACAGTTTAATTTTCTTATTGTCTATCAATCGACAGGTGTTGTTTGTCTTGAAGGTCATATTATCTTGTACCGTCTGAAACAGATTGATGGCTTACTCTGGTAGCTGTATTCTAATCTTTTTCACACGCTTAAGGAAAAAATTTGGATTAAATGTAGCGACAGTGTTTTACATTTGTGTACCAACCCTTGCGTGTAAGAAGGTCTCAAGATGAGAGTTGATCAAACACAAACTGAGCAGATAGATTATGTATCAGGATTATCAGACAGTGACATGTGTTTATTTAACAAGTTTAAATGCCTGTAGCATAAAGGGATTGTGTGGCAATTATACAAAGGCACATTAAACGCTGCAGATGGCCATGCATTGTCTGTATCACCTGGGTGCTGTTTGAAAGAAACTTTGAAATCCTAGAGCGTATACATCAAGATGTCTGTTCTGGATTTGCTTCTCAGCAAAAAGAGTTGTGCAACTTTACTGCATGCTGTGTAGTGACCATACACGTAACACAAGGAAGAGTGAACGTTCAATGTTTCAATAGTTTGGTATTAGAAAAAGCTGACAGATAGCATAAAACCTGGCTTAAAGTACAACCCCTTGAGAAATGACCAAAGTGTGGTCTCTTTGAAGACAGGTGTTCTCTCATTGGAGGTATACATAACAAGAAGGGGACGAAGCAGAGCATCCTAGAAACCTGTCTCAAGACAGTGGGTCTCATTTGAGTTGTCTATCAAGCCAGGAACCACTGTAATGAGAAGTGTTAAATGTTGCAAATTTTTAGTGCAGCTGCCTTGTCAGTAGCTGAGCTTATCTTATATGGTCCTTTGTCTGTCATCAACAATGGACTTCTTCTCCAAAATCACCACCCAGATTCACTTCAAACTTGGTTGCAATGTACCTTGGGTGGGTTTCTACCAAATGTGTTCAAATGGTCATGCTCCAGTGATTTTTGGATTTTTTAATGAATTTTTTTTGTTCTTTTTGGGGACAAATTTTTAAAATGTCTTCTCTGAAACCGCTCACCCAATCGCTTTGATATCACACAGGAACACTCCTGGGGACTCCTAGTTCTTAATTTGTTTGACAAGTGGTGCTGTGATTTTTTTCCAATTATTTTTTTTTTTTTTTTTTTTTTTTTTTTGGTGTGTGTGTGTTATTACTATTTTTGACTTCTTCTCCAGAACCGTCACTCAGATTAAGCTGAAACTTGGTGGATATGTTCTTTTTGGAAGGATCAAACAAAGTTGTTCACTAGGTGGGAATGTTGCAGATTCCTGAGTTTTAATGATTTTTGCAATAGGGGTACTTATCAGTAAATGCACCATTCCTATTGATTACTATACAAGTCTATGGGCATTCTAATGATAATTCACATTTTTGACTTCTTCTCTGAAACCGTCAGTCAGATTGACTTCAAAGTTGGTGGTAATGTACCTTTTGGGTGGGTCTCTACCGGATTTGTTCAAATGGTCACAGTCCATTAATTTTTGGATTTTTATTTATGAATTTCTTTGTTCTTTTTTTGGGCAAATCTAAAAAAATCGCAAGGGTATATTGAAAATATCAGCTGAGCACGACTGTCACAGTCCTCTTGTTTTTTGGGGGGAGGGGGTAAATCTAAAAAAATCTTCTCTGAAACCGCTTACCCGATTGCTTTAATATCACACAGTAACACTCCTAGAGACACCTAGTTCTTAATTTGCTCACCAGGTGGTGCTGCGATTTTTTTTCTGATTTTTTGTGTGTTATTGCTATTTTTGACTTCATCTCCAGAACCGTCAGTCAGATTAAGCTGAAACTTGGTGCATATGTTTCTTGTGGAAGGGTCAGACAAAGTTATGCACTAGGTGGAACTGCTGTGGATTCCTGATTTTTAAAGTTTTTTTGTTTTTGTTTGTTTTTTTTTTCAGTTTGGGTACATATCATTAAATGCACTTTTCCTATTGATTACTATGTAACTCACTGGGCAGTCTAAGGCTAATCCACATTTTTGACTTTTTATCCAGATCTGTCATCCAGATTGACTTCAAACTTGGTGGCAATGTACCTTGGACAGGTCTCTACCAAATTTGTTCAAATGGTCATGCTCCATTGATAGTTGGATTTTTAATGAATTTTCTCTTTTTCTGTTTTTTGGGCAAATCTTAAAAAATCGCAAGGATATATGTTAATGTCAGTTGAGCACAGAACTGTCACAGTCCTCTTGATTTTAACTCTGATCATTATCTTTTGATGTTAAAGGGATATTTATCAACTGTCAATCCCTAACCAGAGCTGATCTAAGTTTGAATCTATTTTAAATAGATAAACACAGTCAACATATTTTCAATATGACTGGGAAAAAACCCTGCATGGCCATATGATTTTAAAAATTATCCATTTTCAGTTACAATGTCAGATTGCCATTGCTGGGGAAATATGGATTAAAGAAAAAACCCATGTTTTCAAAAAGTACAGATAGAGATGAGATGAAGCATAGTCTGAATAAAATATCAGGGGAATATTTAGCACATTTTTCAGTGCCAGGATACCATGTAGGTACGTGGGAAGTGCAGTATATTGTGAGAAGTGACAAAATGAATGAGCAGAATTCGCCTGCCCATTCATCAAGGTCTACCATCAGAAGGCACGTCACATTTATGGAGTTTCTAAATCAATAACATTGCATTAGATCTTCTTTGACTTTCATGTTGGGAAAAAGCTAGCTTTTAGCTGTAGTTAGTAGACAAGATTGTCAGTGTTAAGATTCATTTTGCTGCAGTAAATACAGGGGGTTACTTAAGACTACAGACTGACAGAGACAAATTCTCTTGACTTCATAGTTAACTGTATAACAACAGAATGTTAAATCATTAATTCAATAACTCTCCTATTTGGGAGGGGGGAGGATCTTGCTTAGCTTAAAATAGTCAGTTTTTGTCCTTTTACATAATCAAGACGTCTTATGCACATTTCTCCCAACAGGGCAAGAAAAATTTCTACACATCTGCTTGTCCATGGGACAAGTTGTTTTAAGCTTTCACTTGTCATGATAAGGCTAATATTGCTGTTGCACCATAAGTTAGTAAGTAATTAACATAACTTAAATCAATGAACTGATGTCACATTCAAAAATGTATGTATGCTGCCAGCCCTAGCTAAGATTTCAGAGTAGTTTTGGATTGTGCTCTTTTACCATGTTTACAGTCTGAAAAAAAAAATTGCTTATCCATAGGATGAGTAAAGTATGAAAGTGTCTTGCCCTCACAAAGATTTCACTTTTTCTGGACAATAGGCCATAGGAATTTTCTCGCCCTGCCGATCTATAATTCCAAAAACTAAAAGTGCCTTTTTTAAAGAGATAATGTTAAGGAACTAACAAATAAGGGCTAACTGGAACTGAATGGGTCAATATACAGATTCATAATATGTATCATATGACAGCAAGGCAAGGACATTTACATTAAGCATGATTGACGTTGATGCAAATATATATGATGACTTGTTAAGATCTGTACAACAAGAATAGCTCTTGCAGTAGTACCTGATAATAATATCCATGTACATGTACATGGAATTTTATGTGTACATCTTGGAGATTATAGTATATATAGTCTCAGGTTTGCCGATTGATACTCTGCCAGGTTTATATACAGGTATGTTTATTTTTACTGAGCTACTCTCCTTGCTATAACTGTCATAAAATTATAGACACAATTTGTATTGAGAATATTACAACAGCGTACAGGGAAATCCTAATTGGTACTTACTGCAGGCAGAGATTTATGTCAAATGGCTGACAATGGATGAAAGATTTTATACCAAAGATTGGTGTTGACTTTGTCTGCATAATAGATCAATCTCCGTGTTTTCTGCACTCAGCTTAGTCTGCCGTCTGGCTACTTGATCACTGTTTAAGCGACCAAAAAGTGACTCAATTTCTAATTTGTCTATTTGGTTAGCATGGTAACATACTGCAGTGTAACAGAGAACACACACTAAGAATGGCCAATGTGATAATGATCAATTCCCTTATTGGTTCATCAGTCCATGAGAAGGATGGCAGTGCACCTTATACTGTAACTATAAATAAAATCCTGTAGTCCTGGGGCAGACCAGCAGAAGTAGAGATAATCTGGGGCTTGGTCTGCTTTTGAAGGCAAGTATTGAATAGGTTTCAGGGAAAAGCACTGTAAGGTTCTTATTCTGACACGTTTTGCGTATAAATTAGCCCCAGTGCATAGATTCAGTGTCTCCTCAAACAGATAGTGCCCGTATTCTTGTCAACCTGGGCTCAAAGCCTGGTCTGGGAACATGCCATGAAATGCTGCCACACATCAAAATTTGCATGACCGATTCTGCTGATTTCTTGCCAAAAGTATTGGCGAGTTAACTGTCGCATCAGGTCACTACGAGTTGCAAGCAAGAAGTCTGTGAAGTTAAGGAGTTTAAGGCTCTGGAAAACATCTGGGTGAGGTTCTACTCTGATAAAGTGATGCATTAAGACTATTGTCTTTAAACTGAGGCTATGGCAAGGCCAAGTGTTTTGACACAGATCTGAAAAAGTACGCTACACAGAATGGTTTATCACCGCTGCATCAAATGGCAGACGCGACACCAGATTTACCCTCTTAGAAGGTTAAAAGCATTTGGCTGTCTCAATCTATTTGAAATTGAAAATCAAACATGAAAACTTGATTTACTCAAGTCAGTTCCGCAATATTCATCATGCTTCTACTTGTAAGAAGCATTTTTTTCCCTCCTTTTATGCCTCATAAAAAGGATGAGTAGACTAAGTGGTGGACATATAATAGATGCAAGGCGTGCAAAGTTATTGCCTGGTGATTGGATTTGAAGGATGTGAGTGTGTTTCAGTCTTCTTTTTGCAATGCTACTTTTCTGTAAGCAACCAGTTGATTGCTGTTCATAAGAGTTCCATGAATGAACCACTTCAGAGCAGGGTTGACCCAGACAAATCAAGTTGGTGGATTGCAGATGGAGTTTCACAGAATGGTGGTGTCCTAGTCAACAAATTTGGTTTTTTTCAGGTAGGGAACTCACAGGATTGCCAATGTTATGATTACTTTTTTTATGATTGACTAAAGTGCATCTGCAAATCATCTCCTAAATCCTGTCAAAAGGCTTGGTTCCAGACAAACCTCCTTTGAGGACACTTTTCAATAATGTGTCGCAATGATACAGTCTTGAGAGACCACCTAATAAAAGACTATCGCTCTTTTAAACCCACTTTTCGCAGTACACTAGTTAGTACTTTCTGGGTCATTAATATCTCTCATGAGAGACCAGCTGTCTCATAAGACTACAATGAGTGCTCCCATCTGGTGGTCTTTGGTGACAGGTTTTACTGTAGCCGTGGTGACACAGGACTTATTTATCAAACAGCAACCCTTTCTCAGTGGGCAAACTAAAAAATATATACATGTACAGTGGTCCCCCTCTTATAAGGCCACCCCAAATGCAGCCAAAAAGTGGCCTTCATTAAAAGACAGGTGGCCTGTCTTGAGGGACAGAATATGATGGAAATACCATACTTTTCGGTACAAGAATGCTGGCCTTTCAAGAGGGGTGGCCTCTGGTGAGAGGGGCCTTATAAGAGTGGGACCACTGTACATGTATATAGGTTGTACAACTAGTTCATGACAAAAAAACACAAGGATAAATGGACTATTGTCATTGTACATGGTGGAAGGGTCAGAGGCAGTCATCCTTGCACCTTTATAAATCACATCATCAAGGAAAATTGTCACTGTTTAGACTTGCTGACGCTGTCATTGATTGAAGCATCAAGTTTTCTAGTATCCTTTGAAGAAAACATTCAGCTTTTAGACTTCCAAATTTGTTATGGTAGAGTTTCTGTAGAATGACGAAACTGAAACAATTAAATTGTATAACTTGCTTCCACACAGCAGATGTCCGCTTGAGTTTCAGGATATCACTTTTGAATGTATCAGAATCCAGTTTGACGACATAAACTTTAAAAGATACAAGATGATTTTTTTGATAAACAAGCAAATTTCAAGTGTAATCATACCTGTACATACAGCTAAACTTAAGACATAAGAAGGAAGCAAATATAGCAACTTCATTCCATTGCAGACAAGTGGCACAGCCCATTTACTTGTGTCCCTATCATAATTCATCAGTGGCCAGTGTGTGGACTCTGACTTCTCGGGAATAGGACATTGATGTATTAGATGGCAAGGTGGTATCATGGAAATCATAAGCAAATGAAATTGGGGCAAGGACACACAGTGCAAACTCACAACCTTTTCAGGTACATCATGTCTTGTTTTTGAAATTTTGCTGATGGTCTTGATTTGAAGTAGTTGATACATCGTCAATTTTACAAAACCGAGGAATGGAATCAAGCACAATTGATGGAAGTGTAAGTGGGCGTATATTAGGATGCCCTCTTGTGGATGTACTTCAATCCTCTAGGAGAGTACAGTACAGGATCATACATGTTTGTGCTATCGTTGATCAACCACTATGGATCATCCTTGACACAGCTGTATACTGTAGAGGGCAAGATGGATGTTTAGATTTGCCTTGTAGAGTGGTATCAGTTTGGCTCTAGCCACTTCTCAACTGGGAACTCTTCAGTACAGTGAAAGCTGTTTTAAAAGACTGCCCCTAGGTATGACCACAGTGGTCTCTCAAGACAGGTGGTCTTTCATAAGAGGTATGAATAAGATAAAAAGTACTGAGCAAAGTATCCTGAAAAGGGGGTCTTTCAAGACAGGTGGTCTCTTGTCTGAGTGGTCTGTTAAAACAGGGACCACTGTAATCACATTGTAAGAGTGGTCAAAGGGGACACTTTGCAAGCAAAACATCCCTGCCTTGCACTTGGATTCTCAGAGATGCCTTACTCTAAGCTCTTGTAGGCCACAGAAAGAGCACAGAAAGACTTACTATGGCAGGACCATGAGGATAATTAAGACATTGTACATAGCTGCAAGTCATAGGTGGCTTTGAAAGTTCACTGGGGGAAGCCAGCTACATCATTAAGCAGGTTTTAAACAGGAAATGGCTTTCATGTAAGGCTTGTACTGGGGGTGGAGAGTAAAGTACACAGAAGTAAATTAATGATATAAATGTGGCCCAGAGGCTAAAAAAAAAAACTGTATCTTTGTTGCTCTCACCCTCACTGTGTGCTAAATACACTCCCCACACAGTCAGAGTAAGCCATTTGCTATTTGGCAAGGCTGTGATTAGGGGGAAGTACAAAGAAAGTGATGCCCTGTGGATAAAATTGCAAGTTTCTTGTTGCAATGGTATATAAGCAAAGAACATTTCTAAAACTTTCTGTACTGGCAATTTTGGGTCCATTAAGTAGACATTGGGAAACATTTTCTGCACAAAGGGAAAAATGTCCTGTTCCTGCAGTAAAAATGACTTGACCATTCACCAACTGGTTCCTACAGATAACGAGAAGGTGGACCTCAGGTGACCAATGTGTCCCAGGTATCAAGAGGTCTGCACAAGGCCAGTATATTCAGCAAAGCACACGATTTACCAAAGCTCTGCTTTGTGAATAATAAATGGAAATCTAAAAAGCTTTCCAGTGTCTTTAATGTTCCAATTTGAAAATCAATAAGTGGACCATTTGGAAAGGTAAGCCTTTTGATGAGGCAGTGTTGTTGGAACTACACTACATCACCTGCAGTGCCCCCACGCAGTCATTTTACATCCAGAGAAGAAACTGTACTTTTGGCTTCAATAACCTATTGCTAAATCACCAGTTTTTCCACCAAGTGCTATACAGTGCACTAAGTAAGTGCAAGGGAACAGAATCAGGTACACATTATACAGGCTTCTAAAATTTTTTCCAGAATCACTTGTCTATAGGACAAGTGAATCTGTATCTTTACTTGTCCTTCTCAAAATGCACTGGTCCCTCTAACATCGAGGGGGGGGGGGGCGGAGGGTCTCGATCAATACTGAATAATTGTCTGTGCCATATGCATATATTTCTGGAAATAGTTTTAGAAGCTACAAATATATTTATTTCAAAAGAAACACAGCTTGCCGATGTTTGTTGACACCTTCAGCCCCACGCCACACCTTCAGCCCAGCCCTATGCCACACCAGCGAACTTGTTTGCATTTTCCACTGGCTCAGTAAATATTCCAGGCAATTAGGCTTTAATAAATTATTATTTACGATCAAAAAAGTGATTGTCCACTGGACAAGTGATGTTCAAAAGTCACTTGTCCGACCAAGATATCAACGTGTCTGAGGCAACAGGATCATAGGAATTGTAGAAGCCTGCATTATAACAGAGACCAACTAACATGCGTCCTGCACTACCTGTCCTCCTTCTACAAGAGGGATTAATATAGGGCATTGCCCTCTTTCCCGATTGCATCACTGGCTAATTTGTATAATTAATTTTCTCTAATTTTCCAATAAAATCTGTTTAAATCACTATGCAGGGTATAGTCAATCTGTAGGCTCATGTTGGATTGGAAAATTTTGCTATGGAGATTTGTTTCATTTAATCATTTTGCAAAGCAAGACAGGACTCATTTGTTGAAGGAAAGTGTTTTTAGACTCCCTGTCATATATTTTTTTTATATAAAATCTGTCACCTAACTAAGCAGGAACAGTTTTGCTCCAGTCATGAGTACATGTAGTGATTCAGAATCAGCAGAGCCTCAGTGGTAAAACTCACATGTTGAGACACCATTATAATTGGTGCTACCTGTTTTCAGTTATACAAAGTAACCTGACATGAGGCACATCTCAAAAGTCAGGTCTTAAAGTGGTCTTTTAGAGAGGTTTCCCTGATTAACAATAAAGGTTAGCCCTATTTTCCAAGACAATGGAACCTTGAAGAGTTCTGTGGAGGTATATCTCGATGCTTGCCCCAGTGCTGAAACTATTTTTAGGCAATGCATAGTAGAAACTGGGGGACAAAAAAGCTTGTCCCCATCTGTGATTTGTGACTATGACACAAAGCTATCCAGCATGGTCAGAGACGTCACTTGACAGCAGGTGTCTTTGCTTGTCAGCTGAAAATGTATCTGCATCAAAATGTATGATAGAATTGGTGTGGAAAGTGGTTCCCCCCAAATTAACTGTCACAAGTAGCAAAAAAAAGCATACCATGCACTCAATCTGATATGAAAAAGCAATATGGTTAAGCAAACCAAGAAAGTGCAACAAAACCATGGGCATGTATAATTAAAACGCCAAACAAGACCCGGTTTGTGTGTTGATTGCAACCACTGCATGAAGCGGTGATGAGCTGATGGAAACTGTGATCAGAATAGAAGGAGATGAACATAAGCCATAACTCTGACCTATACATCTTGTTCTTTTTTCTGAGCAATGCCATGGAGGAAATGAGGTATGCTGCATTAAGCAAATCTTTGTTGGAATTATGCTGCCCCCCATCATGTGAGGGAGACGTGGACTGGCTGTGCATGCCAATAATATTTGTCCAGTCTTGAGCTCATCTTGGCTTGAGCCATGTGCACTGTCATAAAGCACAGGCAACTGGATATAGGCAAACGTGCCTCTGGCATATCACGGAGCGTTGTGGTTTGATGTACTGTACAAGTACTTCTATATGGTCAGGCAAGGGCAGCTGTGCCCCGAGGCTACATTCAGTGTCTTACCTGGAAACCAGGTGCATGGTACTTGGATAGGTGTACACATTCAGTACAGCAAAATGATGGCAAGTGCTCTGTCAAAGGAAATGCTTTTGAGTACTTTGCTCACTGAATGCAGGGTAGGTTTTTCTGCACTCACCTCAACTTCAGGAGGTGTGTTCATGGTTTTCGTTAGCCTCACCAGGAGATAGTTGCTAGACGTTGGTCATATTTCCAGCATCATTAGAAGTCTGGATGATGGCTTCATATTTGATTGCATGTGCATTTTTTTCATTTTCATTGTGTCAAAACAAATGTCAAGAAGAATATGCAACAGCAGCTAAAATTAAAGACTACAACCAGATCAGCATTCCATGTAATCCATGTAAACATTATCATGCGCATCTCCGTACGCTGAGAATCAGTGGGGATTAGCCTCTGAGACAACTCACCACTCTGTCAAGCATTCCGAGTTTTTATCCAATGTGTGATGTACCTGTGAGGCGTGCGTTGGGACCAGATGGTAACCCAAGATGTCTGGTCATGAAGCAGACTGTGTACTTGCCAGGCTGGTCCATCAATCACATCAAAAACCTATCTTGGCATTTCCTGTCCACCGAGATGGCATCAGACATAGTGATCAAAGACTGTACACTGTTGTCTGATCCACTCCATGCGCTATATAGACTTTTAATTTAGTTGCAGCAGGTTCCCTACCCCAGATGAGCAGCAAACTTGGGCTGAATATATTTTGTTCACAGGTACACATTGTTCAAGTACTTTCAGGTATTGCTGTGAACTCTTTAGGAGAAAAGAACTTTCCCTCTACTGGGCTTCGTTCAACTCAGATGTAAGTAGATACTGCAGTTAACAAAGTGCCAGAGAGCATTTAGAGGGACCGTGTCAGTGGGCTGAACAATACTAGTCAAAGCGTCAATAAGAAGAGTTAAAACTGTTGTCTGAGATAACATTTGAAATACAGTGGAACCTCATTAATATGGACCTCATTAATCCATATATCTCATTAATCTGGCCACTTCTCCTGGAACAGAATTGTTCTTTTCAAGTAATAGTGATTCAGTAATCCAGATGTTTCATTAATCTGAACAGTTCACTGGGGTACAAAGGTGTTCGGATTAACGAGGTCGCACTGTATATGTATTGGGGCTGGTTTTAGGGTGAAATGGAAATTTCTGACTTCTTGCAGTATTGCTTATAGACAGCGAATCAGTCAATTTAGCAACTGAGCTACTCGGTACAACCCCTTAAAGAGGTTGTTCCTCACTGAGATCCAAATGGAGTTTTCTTCGTTATGGATTATGTGATCTTCGCGTATTTCCACAAGTGCTGTACTCCGCTTGGAATATTTTGTCTCAGCAGGAACCCAACAAGATGAATTATGTATCTTGTCAGTTTCATGTTCCTGCATAAACCTGTCTTATGATCAATACAGAGGAAGTGATGTTGGTCTTCTGGGTCAAAGTAGGGGAAAAAAGTGCTGACTACATGTATGTTGTGTGTGCACTTGAGGGCCACAAGGTGGGTGTGTATGTAATACCTGCAAAGAACTACAAAATTTGGTACATCTGGTCTTCTGTTTTTTGGAGAGCGTCTGTGCCAGGATTTTGTCCATATCCTTGGAATCAAGCATGGAGATTCATAATTGGGTCAGATGAGGTGATTATTGAAATAAAATGTGTATTGACATGTACATAAGCTCCATGCAGATAGTCACTTCAAGATAGATTTTCTTCAGTGGCCTGTGGACAAAGCTGAGATTGACCAGGGTCAGTGTGAGATGACTGGAGGCCGTAAATTGTACACTAAGTAGACCAATGGCGGGGTTTGCCATGTGGCGGAGAGTTACTTTGTAATGTTTATGGTGGCACACAACGCTATCATCTGATGGTAGTCTTCAGCCTGTAGGTCCTGGCTCTTTGTGTCTGGAGCAGGAGAAAATTACATCTAGGTGGGCCCAGTGTATGCCTTTGGGCACCTCTTGCTGTGAAGCGTTGTGTCTGACCAAGAGATAGATCTCAATCAACTGCAGCAGAATCCATGTTACATGTAGTTATTTAGATGGTGCGAAAAAAAAATCATATTGGACATTAGATTCTTTGAAGGCTACTAATATGCATATCCCTGCTGGTAACAGACACAGAAAAAATAGTTTTTGTCAGTTTCAGACTTCATGGGAAGATAATCAAATAGAAGGATTCTTCCTGGAAAGGAAAATAATACATGGATTATGTTTCCTTACAGCCCTAGAAAACCGGAAATCGCCCAGGCACTCCAGCTGGCAGTGAGGTTAACACTTTGGTACTAAGAAAGAGACATTTGCTACCAAAAGCAACCAGCATGCCCCCAAAAAATGACAAAAATTATTTTACAGAATTTGTAAAGCCGTAGAGTGACAAGGACCTGTTTAATCTGTGCCAAAAGTGTGTCAACAGAAATCATTGTTGTTCCTGCACATTGTAACATATTTGATGTGTGTGACTAGTGGGGGAAAAAGTTGAATGCCAGTGTTGTCTGTGGCAGACTGTGGATGGAAGCTTGTTCCATCAAATAGATATGGAAGACCCTGGTAGACACACTCATCCGGCACAGACTGCTGCTTTCTTTAGTGTTTTGCACATGCTAAGAGTGCTAGTATTACAGGCCCACAACTGCTGTATGAATGCATGGCTGCGGCAACCTTGTCAATGTCTCAGTGCCACACAAACACAAGAATCGATGCTGACAAAATACATAGGAGCAGTAAGCAGGGTGTTGGCATGCTATGTGGCACTGTCCGCAGTATCCATCCACTATGCCAAATTTGAAGCTGAATCTTCTTAAGCAAGTATAATTGACTTGGACAATGGTGCACAGAAACTAAGCGTGATGCATAAGCTGTCAGTATAGGGAGGGAAGGCTGTCTTGTATACAAGGCAGGAGAAATTCTGTGGCAGCCAGTCTCAGGGGAGGGGCAGCAATAGAACTTAAGAGCCCACAGTCACATCAGAGAAAAATGCATATATTTCATATCAGTAGTGAAATCGTTGCCTTGATGATGCTGCTCATGCTTGGCAGGGGGAACTTTGCTTGTATGGTTGTACAGTGGTACATGTACCTATCACCAAAGTCTGCCCCCTAGGGAGGATCAAAATGTGGTCTTATGGAACATGCGGTCTTTTTTACGAGAGGTACAAGTAACAAGAAAAGTACGAAGTTAAGTATGTTCTAAAGTGGACAAAAGGTGGTCTGCCATCCGAATGGTCTTTCGTGACAGGTACTACTGTATAGATGTATGAAGACTGGGCCGAGAAATGTGATGTGCTGATCCCATTTATGAATTATTCTAAGTCTCCATGTAACTGCATGGACTTGTGGATCAACTGATAGCATTCAGAGTTTACTGATATGGAAGCGACTATGAAAATTGTATATTGGAGTGCATGTAGACTTGATATCCATTACTGCAGCCATTCTATCAGTCTTAAAACTTTGCATTCATGAATGCAGAATTATGCATTAAGAATGGATAATCTTTCATTTTAGCACTGAATGATGCGGACTGTGGCAGATTTTATTCCCAGAGTCACTCATTTTGTGCCTGAAGGTGGTGAAATAATAAGTGCTGTCACATGAAAAGGGTAAAAGGCTGAAAGTCCATCATTCAAGAATTTTATTTTTTGCTGTCTTGGCTTTACCAGCAGATGGGGTATTGTCACCATGGTGTCTGTGCATGTGGTCCTTCTGTCTGTTACCCTTGCAGATGCAGTGACTTTTGGAAAAAAATTACTCAGCTGTCATGAAACTTGTACTGTAGAAGCATCTCATTGGATGCGTGGCTGGATTGGACATTCAGTGACCTTGATGTATTTTGAAGGTCACCAGGGGTCATCATAGTCTTATCTTTGTGGATGCAATAACTTTTTAACAAATTGACGTACAATTGTGTACTTATACAATGCAAACTGTCGAGCAGTTTTTCTGGTTGGGACAAAATGATTCTGGGCAGGAAACCAAGAGCCATGAAGGGGCTTATGATTTCCTTGCACAGAAGGATCGAGTCCCAACCAGAAACATATGCGAATGATGGTTTGTATATATCCTGTAAAATTTCTTGGAATATTCTGTTTAAGTAATATTTTCTAAGGACCGAGCAAGGGTCACAATAGCTAGAAGTTGTAGGAGAAGTTCGACCGGTTTCGTTGTGTTTCACAACTCGTCAGGAACTGTGGGCTAACCGACGTTACGTCTGATTTATATGCCGAGGGGTAACTTTCTGTTGTCACGTAAAACACGCTATTGTGATTGCGTAACACAGAATCTCGGTTCTACCAAGACGTTTAAGTAGACTACAAACAATAGTTTTCAAGCAAAACAGAGGTCAGAAATATGTAGAAAAGCATAACCACGTAGCACTGCCATGCACAGATGAATCGTTCTATTTTTCTAAAAATGTAATGCGGTACTATATGATATGGAAAGCAGACATGATAGCCATAACACATACCCTTATTACCCTCCCAAGGGACCCATTATGGGATAATATCATGAAACTTATACTGTGGAAGCATCTCATTCCAAACATGGCTAAGTTCAACATATTAGTGACTTTCA
This sequence comes from Hermodice carunculata, assembly GCA_964020975.1. Lineage (NCBI taxonomy): Eukaryota > Metazoa > Annelida > Polychaeta > Eunicida > Amphinomidae > Hermodice > Hermodice carunculata. The sequence continues at coordinate 64,042,513 of OZ026613.1, forward strand.
CATATATGAAGGTCACAAGGGGTCTTAAGGTCATGTTTGACTATTTTATGTATATGTATATATATATATATATATATATATATATATATATATATATATATATATACATATACATATGAAATAATGGTCAACATGGAAAACATTCAAGTTGTTCAAGTTAATGTGAAATGATTACCTGCTGAAATCCATCGGCTAATCTGTCTGTATTATATCTTGCTTTTCTGTCTGCCTCTTCTTACAAACTTTGTTAATATCCATTCATCTGTCTGCTTCAAGACCACTATTGACGCGTGGTGGTTTAATTGTATATAAATGTGGTCAAATTAGAAGAAGAGGAAAAGAGTTACACTGTCTTGGCTGAAGTTGGAACAGTTTGAAATTTGGTGAGAGATATGTTTCAACAAAGTGATGACAAGTTTCAAATTATTAGGATGCTTTTCACTTATGATTTGCTGAGGCACGATTTTGGTGGGGCCCAATCTTTCAGCATCAACCAGTGAAATCCATTGCAGTGGATGGTCTTTTATGTTATATCCAGTTCATGTAGTTGATGCCCACTGTCAGCATGTCAAATTTCTCACATAATAAGCGTGACAATTTTCTCTGCAATGCTATATCACATGAGGGTCGAGATGCTGGGGCATACTGTGTGTCAAAATGCCTACATGAAAATGAAGTAGAATGATGATGGTGATCTTGACCATCTATAAGTATAGCCTAGTGTCTTAGGTGCAGAGATGCTAATTCAACCAATCAGCGTGAGGGTACCTGAGATGTGAATTTTTTTCAGACAAGGCTGTATATATATTAGATAACAGGTCACAGACAAATTATGGATGTCGTTAGTGTAATATGTCAGTAAAACTCAAAACCAAAAATGTGGTGTTCATGCACAAACTTCTATTTTTTTTTTTTTTCTGTGTATGTATAATCTGTTTACCTTCACACAGTATGCTACCAAGCTGGTTGGCAGAGACCTTAAATAGACAATATAAAGCAGTGGATGCCGAAACTATTGTTACCTTTTAATCAGCATCCTGCTTGTTTGCTCATATTAAAAAATAATGTAAATCTGAAATGGTTCTTCGATGGTAAGTAAAGGAAAATATCTAATGTGATCATCGCAGAATTTAAAAAATGCTAAAGGCTTTTTAATGTAATTGTATGGGAAAAATGAACACAGGTTCTGTACTTTTAAGCTCATCTTTCGGCCCAGCATGAGAAGCTTAGTGTAATATGACACAGAGCTTTTACACATTCAATTCTGTCAGTGAAAATTATCATTTGATAACAACTGAAAAAGTAAGCCCAAAGAAAAGAAAAATAGACACAGTGGAGAAACACATTAATGCACAGAATGATATTCTCTTACATCAGACCTTATAATGATGCCATATTCACATCATTTCTAAAATGCAAAGATGTGGAAATAAAATCCTTTTCAACAGCAAATGCATACATTCCCGCTAATTGCATTTACGTATCTCATTACCTTTTGGGTCAGCAAAATATGTTATACTGAACAAAGATTTTATCACAATTTATTTTCCATCCATATTATGCTTAACCAGTTTTGAGAATCATGATTGATATTTAAAATGCAAATAGCAGTTTTCTTTTTCAAGTCGTTTAGTCATCACAGAATAAAAACTGTCCCTCTTGTCAAAATTACTGAAAGAAAAAAATTAATTTCCACGCTGTGTCTGCGTTTTTGTAAACCAAAATGTTATCACAAGAAATATCCAATGTGGGAGTGCAAAAAAAGAAACGTTTTGTACAAAGAACTAATAGAATTTACTGGCTTGGCTATGGACCTAAAGGCAAATCTCCCGAGCATTAGGATTGATAACGTGGCAATAAATACACAGTGATTTGCATTGGTTGAGTAGATGTTGGCTGCAGTAATCCCGTGGTGAGATTACAACAGAGAATGGACAGCTTTACCTGTGGCTGTACGGCAAAGATACTGCACCAAGTAGGATTTGCCAATCCTCATGCAAAGCAGATTATACTGGCACCATATTATGACTACTAAAATTGTCAGACAAAATCGTGCATGGAGGTAGATCATGGAATATTGGATTATATATTCCCTTCATGAGATAAAAATGTTGTTCTTCATAAACCACAGGAACATTAATTGAATTAACTGGCTTTCAATATATTTTTTTTAATCTTAGGTAATAAGCTAAGTGTATTGATTAGGATGATCTTTCTCATGTTTTTGTTATGGTTTGTCCAAGTGTGATGTATCAGGTTAATCATGAAGACATCCATTAAATATAGTGCATTTTACCGAACTTCATTCCTTTAAAATAAGTCAGAGATTGGCAAGATTTAAGACCCACAGTGATGATATATTTATCTTAATTTCATCATGAAACATGAGTAATAGACAGTCTAAAAAAATAATTCTTTATTTTTGTCTTTTAAGTGTGATTATTGAGTGCATGTATGTGGTATCTTTAGTCCAGGACTTTGTTTCTTACCATTGGTCAGTCCATGATTGGTGCTGTCAGGACAGGAAATGGAACCTTTGTCAAACAAGCCAATTTTTCTGAAATGAAAAACTGCACATAACTGTGGGAAATGTAATCCCTTTGGCATGTTATAGCAGACAGGTGTGGGGCATGTGATGTACAGGCTGTTGCAAGGAGACCTTTAGAAGTAAGATTACAAGTGAATGAATCGCAGGATCAGGTTGTGCTTTGTTTGTGGGCAGGGAGAGATGTGGTCTTAAGTATCTGTTTGAAGATTTTCTGGTGGAAGTAAAAACAGCTTCCTGAGGCTTGAATTGTAACACGATGACATATTTAATTGCATTCAGTCAAATTAAAGGGAATTTTGGCACAAGTTCTTCCTGATTGTTTCTTTTGGTAAACACTTGGTGATTGTTGATTAGAAAGCAATTTTCACTTACTCTGTGCAAAAATGATGAAATTTGTGGCCAATGGTTTGCTTAGCATAAAAAAGTCATCAGTTTTTACATTGCTGGTCAAGTGATGCTTAGGAGGAAGCAGAGATTAATGTGTAATGGAGACAGTGGCCAAATATCTATATATGCCTCACTCCCAATTGCAAAGTTCTCTTTATTTTGCCAAACAAACACCAGTGGTGCCAATTTTTGAACCCAATCAGGAATCAAATATATAAACCAATGTAGTATAGGAAATATGAGCCAAAAAATGCAGTATTTCATACTGTAAACTTGAAAAATGTCCATGACCCCAGTTCATTAATCCTGGGCTTGACGTCTTGCCTGCCACACTCATGAAAATGTTCTAGGCCAACACAGTTTCCCCAAAGTGCTTCAAAATGTCCTCACCCTGAAACACAAAGACAATCCCAGATCAGCTCCAGGCTCATCACTTGCCAGGCAATGCAAAAACCACTTACTTTAGACTGGTGGTGATGGTCACTGGAATTGAAGTGAAAAATCTTTCTTTCAATAGGAATTTCAACATGCAATTACCATGTAGTTCTAGCTTAGTATGCAGAAAAATCTGTGACCATTGAGGGAATAAGTGAAATTTTCTGATCTATGACCACTGTGGAATGAGTTGCTCATTATGATCTATGAGATAGTCCCACAAGTTGAACATTCTGATCTATGACCACTGTGGAATGAATTGCTCATTCTGATCTATGAGACAGTGCCACAAGTTGAATATTCTGATCTATGACCACTGTGGAATGAGTTGCTCATTCTGATCTATGAGACAGTGCCACAAGTTGAACATTCTGATCTATGATCACTGTGGAATGAATTGCTCATTCTGATCAATTAAACAGTTCAACATTCTGATCTATGACCACTGTGGAATGAGTTGTTCATTCTGATCTGTTAGACAGTGGGACAAGTTGAACATTCTGATCTGTTAGACAGTGGGATGAGTTGCTCACTTTGATCTGTTAGACAGTAGGATAAAGTTGGAACTTCTTGATCTATGACCTGTGGAATGAGTTGAACATTCTAATATTTGATCAATGTGAAATTACCGAGGTAAACAGTTTGCCATCCCCTGCTTGCTCAAGACGAATCAGCATTATTTAATGTATAGGTGTACCTGGTATCTGTGGTCCACAGGTCTATAACAAGTCAGCTTGCATGTTATGTGAGGCTCTGCTTTGCAGAGATTATTTTCAAAGATTGATATTTCATTGCAAGAGTGATTTAGCTTAATTCAGAAGAAGAGATCAAAGCATACTTCAGTGTTAGCAGCTGGACAAAAGATGTACGAGCCTATGGAATGATTAGTTTTGCTATTTTGCTCTAAAACAAATGTACAAGTGTCCATGGAAGCCAAATTTGTAAGGAAGACCATACTATGAGATATTGTGGCTTTTGGTGCACTGGCATAGTACCTTGTGGAGGTTCACAACTGCCCCAAGTGTATGGTAACTCCTGTAAATGTAAGGATCTTGGAAGCCAGTGTCTGGTCTGTGATTCATCTATCCCCCTGCCCCTAAAGCAGCCAAGATAGACTGGATGTCAAATGTTACCTACTGCAATGTCTCCCCCCCCCCCCTTAATTTATTGTCAATGAAAATGAGTTTGAATGAGAAATGCGGATGAGACCTGTCATAGTTGCCTGCCCTTAGGCAACACCATTACTTGGCGGGGTTGGGCCCTTTGAGCCCAGCCCATGCCAAGGGAAGTATTCAACTGTAAATGAATTGGAATGGGTTCATTTCTCATCTTAAATGATATTGGTCTTCCAACTTGCTACCATAGGATTAATGACTAATTTATAAGGTGCATTAAGAACTGTTTACCGGGGTCAGTGTTTCAACTGAGGATCCTAAGTTTTTCAGTCGTTGTCAGTGGAAAATTGCCTGCATAAGTCTTCACATGATATAAACATGGTTGAATGTTACAAAGAAAGATATCTATCCAAAACCACATAAGACATGTAAGCTGTTCCTTTTATGTTATCATGTTTCAGCACAGAACATACTTGCTCTGGTTTTCACTGAAGTCCTTGATTTGTCATCAAGGTGCCAGCCTTTTTACCTGCTATTCCAGTTGTAGAACTTGGTGCACTGTCATATTATCCACAGTGTCAAAAAGGACAGCTCCTCTGACAACCACAAACCAGGAAACAGCCCTGCTTCAGTGTAAGGAATTCTAATCTCATCCTTTGGGCATAACTTTAGAAGTTGACTTTATGCAGAAAGTTCATAAATTGATGATACGAATAATCATTTTACAAATCAAACTATCACAACTGGATTTGTATATATTTGTCCCTGCAGTGTAATTATTTTAGGCCTGCACAATGTTTTAAGAGGATGAAGCATCTGAACTCTAGCTTTAAAACACAAATCGTTGAAAGTCTGATTGTTTATTGGCCAGAATTTGTTTTCTATGCACACCTGTATTCTGCTCATTGAACAGGTGTTTATCATATTTTAACAGTCTGTTTGGGAACAAAATTTTTGTTCTTCTCTTATTGTCCCTGTGTTTTTATTCAGGTGTAGTCAAGATCAATAAAGTTGAAACAGTCGACTCAAACATTGATCTGAAATATAAGGAATAAATGATAATCAATTTCCAAGTTTGCGGTCAATTCATAGGCTTTAACCTTAGGTATTTGTAGAACAGTTTGCTGTAGCTGTTTCGAGTGGAAACGTGACTTCTGCTTGTATAAAGCTCGAAATTCAGTAAAACAAGTACCTTGCCTGCTGTTCATTGTTATCTCAGCCTCAATATTGTTTACCAACTTGCTGGTCAGACTGAGTAGCTGCAGATGCTAATCAGACAGTGTGTGCAGGCGTGATAGGTGCACATGTTTACAGCTTAAGGCTGGCTGCTGTGGTCTGCCTGATTGTTGAGCTGCTTTATACAATTACATTGCCAATTTGTGTCAAAATACTGCTCAGCTGGTGGGTGGATTCCTTCCCTGTGGAACTAAATAATCCTGTGTAAGGTGCAGATGACGCATGTATGCTCCCCCCCCCCCACCACCACCACCATTTAAAAAAAAAAAATCTTTTTAGTCTTCTGCTTTTTGGTGATCAACACAGGAGCTTAATGATTTTGTCAGGAAGGGAATAGCATCCAAGTCAAATTTGCCTTTGGTAAACCGGAGACAGCTCATCACTATTAATGAAGATGCGTCCATGTCTTGTGTTCCTTTGTTGGACGTTCATCTGCATTATTGCAGGAGACTTCAGGTGTTTTCTTGTGAAGGTTAGGAGAAGGTCATGTTGTTTTAATTTCTTTGATCTTCTTCAGTGGGCCCAAAGAACACATATGAAGTTATGCATTTTCGTAAAGGAGACATTATGGAAATATGTGTTGTTGTTTATATATATTGTTTTGAAAGATATGTGTACTTAAATACACAATTACAATTTGTTAAAGAGTGTTTTTAATTGAAGCTCCTACACATGTAATGCTAAATCAAAAATTTTGATCCCAAGTGAAAGATGTGTATGTGCATGTTGTGCTTCTTCATTTATAGTACATGTATTGAGAGGGGAGATCTAGTAATGATGACCGTCCGTCCGTCCGTCCGTCCGTCCCACATTTCTTGCGCGCGATATCTCAAGAACAGATTAAGCTAGGATCATGAATTTTTTACAGTTGGTCACCCTTATAAGTGTTCATGTCGAGTTCGAAGGAGAGTGACCTTGACCCCATTTCAAGGTCACCAGGGTCATTTATCTCTAAACTTCTTGCGCGCGATATCTTAAGAACCGGATATGATAGGATGATGAAATTTTCACAGTTGATCACTCTTGTTAGGGTCTACATCGAGTTCGAAGGTGTGTGACCTTGACCTAATTCCAAGGTCACCAGCGGCAATTCAATTTTCTTTGAATTTGTTGTATGCAATATCTGAAGTAACAAGTGAGCTAGGATTACTTAACCAAACCAACAAAGCATGGCCTCACAGTCTATGTCAAATACAACTATGATGCACATACAGAGGAATATTCATTCAGTGCTTCCCAACTACAGATAATGGGTCTTACATTGTTTCCTACCACTGCAAATCCTTGGCTCCTTATGGTAGTCTACTGCCCTCCACACACACCAGCCAGACAGTTTCTGCCTTTACTTTATGAAGAAATCTCGCACATTCCAGTCCACTTTGAACTAATATTGATGGGCGACTTCAACAATCTTTGCCCCAAACCAACCCATCGCAAACTCAAGCAGTGGATATCAAAGCCAACACATAGGCTTGGTGGTTACCTGGGTCTGATCTTCACAGACGACAATAACAACAGAGTCCTATCTGCTGATGCATTCACGGTGCCATACACAGACCATCACATGACATGGATCACACTGCAGAACTTAACAGAGAATCAGAACTAGTAACCTTTGTAAGAAACCGTTATTTTTCTGTTTCATTGACACTATACATTTTTCTTGTTTTCAGATGACAACAAATCACATGTAAAATTCCAGCATTCTGCTCATGCCATAATTTTTAGGTTATTTTTGTCTCGCCAGCGTTAGCTGTTTGCGAGACTAAGCAGTCACTTTCCGGACGTCCGTCCGTCCGTCCGTCCGTCCGTCAGTCCGTCCGTCCGTCCGTCTGTCAACCAAAAACTTCGGAGTGGCATTATTTCACTAACTAGATCAGATAGGGCTATCATACTTGGGTGGATGATTGATTGTAATCATCACTAGAGATGTGGGCCATCAATGTTACACTTCATTGATTACTTCATGCTTCATTGAGCATTGGAGAAAAACTTCGGAGTGGCATTATTTCAGTAACTAGACTACATAGGCCTTTCATATTTGGGTACATGATTTAATGTAATCATCCCTAGAGACGAGGGTCATCACTGTCACACTTCATTGATTACTTCATGCATGATTGAGCATTGGAGAAAAACTTCGGAGTGGCATTATTTCAGTAACTACACTACATAGGCCTTTCATATTTGAGTGGATGATTTATTGTAATCATCCCTAGAGACGAGGGTCATCACTGTCACACTTCATTGATTACTTCATGCTTGATTGAGCATTGGAGAAAAACTTCGGAGTGGTATTATTGTCTTGCCAGCATAAGCTGTTGGCGAGACTAAGCAGTCACTTTCCAAACATCCGTCCGTCCGTCAACAAAAAACTTCGGAGTGGCTTGAATTACGCTGGCGAGACATTCATGCCCCGGGGCATGGCTCTGGTTTATTTACTTGAGGATATGTTTACCATGACACCCAGCGTAGAGGTACAGTTGACGTATCGTCCCCATTTAAGCACAATATCAGAAACATGCCAGTATGTACCTGCCAAATATACAGTTATCTTTGTTTTAAAATTATGTGGGCGGGAGATATGGACAGCGTCAGCGTCAACTTGTGTAGAATTAATTTTGCACAAAAGTAGGACAGGCCATGTTCATTTCAAGGTTATGTTGGTAGCCTAGATGGTTTACTTCACCATGACTTTTTGTAGTTTCCCTGTGCAAAAAAGCAAGACAGGCCAGTCATACTAAATTGATGTCTTGTGTATGCTTAAAACACAGGAAAAAACAAGTAAAGGAGAAAAAAGGCAAGTAAAAAATTGATAGATGAGAATTATTGTCATTGTACTTGCATGTCTCCTCCAAGTCTTGTGTCTTTTATTTCCCAAGAGAGGATGCATCAAGACATAGCATAATGATACAGTAGTCCCTCCTTTGAGAGACTACTCCCTCGAGAGACTACCCACCTTTTAAGATCACATTCATCAGGTCTCTAGTCTTATCTTTTCTGTTATTTTACCTCCAGTGAGAGACCACCTGATTTTTTTGTGACCACTTTTACACCTTCCATAAGGATGGTTCTCAAAACAGGAAATATTGTACTACATTTTGGTGTTTGTACAGAAGTGGGTTTTTTTTTTTAAACTCAGCTGACTTGTCAGTCAGCTGAGCTTTAAGGAGGCTTTATCAATTGTCATCTGTCAGCGGTTCACAATTAAATTTTTTTACTTCGTCAAAACCATTAGCTAGATCCTCTTCAAACTTGGTGTGGATGCGCTGTACCTGTGTGTCTACCAAATTTGTAAATGGTCACTCACCAGTGATTTTTGGATTTTTTCATGAATTTATCGGTCCTCTTTTTGGAAAAATCTTTGAAAAAAATCTCCAAATACCACTTTGCCAATTGTCTTGAAATTGCATAGAGACACTTCTGGGGACCCCAAGAACTTGACTTTTTCAAGAGGTGGCACTGTGACTTTTTTTCTAATTTTTTTGAATGAATTTTTGTGTATTTTCACCATTTTCTACTCCTTCAAAACTGTGACTCACATTGTTCTAACACTTAGTGGAAATCTAGCTTGTGGGGAGGGGGGTAAACAAATATGGTCACTAGGTAGCGATACTCTGGATTGCTGATTTTTAATGCATTATTCACTTCTGGTGCCTATTGGTTAATGCATGCATTCCTACATGTACATGTATTGATAACCATGGAAGTCAATGGGTATTGTTCCAGCCTCATTTCCAATTAAAGGTGGGCCTACTTCACTTTGCTCTGTTCATCATAGGTAAGCTGAGCATGGGCTGATCAGAGCCCTCTTGCATTTTTGGGGGGTGGGGGTGAGTATGGCACAAGGATTTCCTGCAGATTTACTTTGTGCATAGCTCTCAATCAGTGCTCTAGCATCAGCTCCAGGATCAGGGGAACCTGTACATTAGTCTTGACACTGGGCTTATTAATTCTAGCCAGTGAGTTCTTGCATGGCTTGGGGGGGGGGGGGGGGGGGAGAAATGAAAAATGTGTTGATGACTAGCTAAAGGTAATTGTATGTGGAAGAAGACAAGACCTTCGATCAACAACTTCACATTAATGGCAAAAAAAGCAAGTATTGTCATCAATTTTCTCTTTTTTTCCCACAAAGCATGAAGACTGTCAAGTGAAGCTGATTCTGAAGGAAGAAAATTAAAGATACACAGACTTCTCAGAACTTCTATCTCAACCCTTTCCCACTTGAATAGGCTAAAACTGGCTGGTGGTCAAATGTCACCTGCTTCAATGTTTTACCCTATTTGAGCAGCAATGAATAACAATTTGGAGAATTGTAGATGAGACCTGTCAAGGTAACATAACCCAGGTCAACAGGTTTCTTTGGCATGGATTGGCACTTAGTCCCCAGCTCATGTCAAGGAAAGCTGTTGACTCGGTCATATTTCAAAGGGAAAAAGGTTAAGGTCATGTCCAACCTGGAAAAGTGACTTCACTTTTAAGCCAAATATCACAGAAACAGGCAGCCATGACATAATAAACATATACAGTAGTACTTGTTTTGAATGACCACCCCTAGTGGAGACCGAAGAGTAATCATATAAAGCAGGTGGTCACTCATGGAAGAGATCAAACATGCACCATCCCAGTTTATTAGTCAACCATGTCAATAGAACAACTCATGGAGGATTTTCCATTTGCCACCGTGATTGCGCCCATCGCCTCATCATTATTGACCATGTGCACTTTGAAAAGGAACCATAATGTTTAAAGTTACATATCTGTAAATCTTTATTCCAATAAAGAGTGACAAAGAACTCTTGATGTGGAGTTAACAGTAGCGAAGAAAATACGTGCTGGTATTTTTGTTCCACATTTCCGTTACTGCCATGTATTTCCTGGGTGTACAGCCTTTGATAGTGACAGAAACAGCTTGAACAGTCATAAATTATTTTGATTACATTACATGTACTTACTGTCTCATTCGGTGTAGCTTAATTCACTGTTACTCATTATTTATTGATAAATATTGACCCAGCATTTACAATTTGTGACCGTCCTTTGTTGGGCACTATCTTGACCTCATTATGAATATTCATAAAAAATATGCCAATCATTGGGCAATCTCTGTTAGTTTCGATAGCTTTCTATTGACCAAGCCACACGTTGAAATTTTGCACTTGCATGTCTTTGTTACCTAGCAAAAGTTTTCCAAGTTCTTTTCACATATTACAGTGCAACAAGATTCAGAGTTTGAATTGGGAATAGAAATGTTTGCATGCCTAACCCTAGTCAATTCTAAATTATTATAAAAAATTCTAAATTATCGGCAGGGTCTGAAAAAAGTTAATTCAAGTTAAGCTGTTTGCAGAACTTGACCAGCATCAATTGTCAGCATCTCAGACAAGAAATTTTGCAGCTTGATTGTTTTGATTGCCACTCAGATCAATTTCAAAGGGGATTAAAGAGGTGAATAAGCTTCTTGCCTGTTTGCATGTGTAATTAATGACTGATTAACTACCTTTTTAGGCCCATGATTTTACCACATTTTAAAAAATACATTTTCCGCCCACACTAAACAAAAAATTCTGTGTTTTACCGCATTACGAAATTTGCTTGTTTCCGCCTTTTACCGCATCAATAAATACCATAAAAAAGCTTGCTAACAAACTTGCTAACTGTGGCTGAGCACTGTGAAGCCCTGAGAAATTTTGCTGCAGCCTTTGACAATGCGCTAAAAAAATTCAAGGTTCACTGGCCCAATCATCCAGCCCGCGATACATACAAAGCATGCCGCATCTTCGAGCCACGACACGTGGCTTCACTGACAAGAGATATTCAGTCATACAAAGCTATTCCCGCCTTTGCCACACCTTCCCTTGAGATTATCAGGGAATGGTCGGTCTACAGAAATATGCCGCGAGATGAGCTACAGTTTGCTGAACCAATCAGAGCCAAGGAAGCGGTTGGCGTCACCATGGAGACAGACAATGACTGATGGACAACCTCAGCATGCAAATGACTGCCAATGTATTGCCACGTGCTGGCAAGCTCAGGCAGTGCGCGTGCCCATTATAACGGGCCTTGGCCATGAAGTATATCTATTTTCCTGGTCGTCAGTGGAAGTGGAGCGGAGCTTCAGTGCATATAGGAATGTTTTTGAAGAGAAGAGACGAACTTAACAGATAAAAACACGCGTGATCTGGTCATGCTTTACTTCAATGGAGATGTAGAGGGTAGATTTGCCGGGTATTGACATCTCCATGCATTGAAGCTCTGCTAGGACTCGGTGATCGTGAAACACGGACAAATTCAATTTTTCAGATTTTTTTTTCCGGACACCACTAAATTGTTGACATGCATATATAAACCAGTTAATATTAAGAGTTTAGCCTGTGACTTTGAGAGCCCGGAGGCTGTGTTTTTTTTTCTCGATCTTCATTCGTGCATCACTTGACATTATACTAGCCTATAATTTGTATTATTATCTGCATAATATTGTTACTTGTATCGTACTCTACAGGACGGCACATCTACCGCCATGTATATTGCCATACAAATTATTATGCAGAGCACTTGGTACATCATTGGTACAACATAACACTTTCCTGGTTAACTGGTTATTGACCTCATGCAATGGTTCTCTATGTTTTAAACATGAATAAAAATGATTTTTTTTGTGAATCCGCCAGAATCTGCTAGCTTTTTGTAATTCCACAATTCTTTTTCTCCGCAAAAACGGCTGCATTTCTGCCCATGCGGAAAAATTATGGGCGTGCCTTTTAAGGTCCAAGTAGACAAATGTATGCAAGACTGTGAGCACAAAGCTTAGCATTGCATCATGCAGCTGGATCAACACACAAGAACAGCCAACTTGTTATAAATGATAGTGGTCATTTGAAGCTATTTTATGCAGTCGTTGGTCACATTTAGCAGGTGGTTGCTTATTAGAAGTAAATTATTCAGGATACTTGTTTTTGCTTGAGCCAGGTGGTTACTCTTTAGAAGGGTCATTCAAAGCGGGGATTACTGTACACTCCATTGACAGTACATTTTGCAGAATGTGGCTGAACCCAAAATTCATAGTTGTTGTATTAACATAAAGTCTTTCGGGTAAAAAAGTGGTTTTTGTAATTTTGGATATTTCTCAAAATATGTTCAACAGAAAATGGTCAAATTTGTGATGTTATAATCTCAACACATTTATTGACAAAACCATTAATTGGACTTTCATAACTGTATCTGTTAGTTTACAATGAGGATACAAAATTTGGAAAATGATTGTTTTTGTGAACTTGATATAGTTTGTTTGACTCTCCATTTTTGATACACATACAAAAAAGAACTGATCATTTGTTAGAAAATCCCTGATACAGTTTTGCTCAAGAGAGTGTTTAGAGTAAATCAGTTTTTATTTGATGAAAATCAGAGAATTCTTTGTAGAGAAATATTCATGTGAAATGGACATATTAGAGCAGACACCTATTGTCAGTGATCAAGATCCAAAGGTGGATGTGGTCCCGTGACTACCATGTTAACATCAAAAAGTATTTTGCTACTTTCTTAGATTGTATTTGGGATAGAACTTCTAAATTTGGACATATGATAAACAACATATACATGTATATATGTCTACCAAAATATCCTCAAATCTAAAAATGAACAAAATATCCAAAATCGGTTGAATATTGCCTTAAAATACATCCTGTGTGAAAAAGATAGTTATGTATGTGCATTTTGAATAATGATCGGTCTCACTTTGAAAGTACAGGTTGTGTGAGAAATGTGAGTTTGGGTGTGTTTGGAGGTGTTGGTTTAAGAAAAAGACACCACTGTCGTGATGAGCTAGATGTGTCATCCTAGTCCAACAAAGATGCTGGTAAAATAGCAGATTGGCTTCATTTTCTTTGGGTGGAGTAGCCTGAAGCCTGTGTGGCAGACTTCACAGCTGACCTGCATAGGATATCAATCAATATTTGCAACATGTAGGCAAGTGGGCATTGTGACCAGCTATTTATGGTACCTTTATATGCATAGATATACAGTTTTCCCTGTCGCCAGAGACCATCCCCACTCCAACAAAAAAAAAAAGCAGTCTTAAAAGACAGGTGGTCTTTTGGCACAGGTGGATAAACGGGCAATATAAGGCTGGAGAATCAATAAAGTATTCCCTGCTGATAGGGGTCTTTGTGATGAGGCTGCTGTTACAGCATGTCATGATGCTATTCCATATATGGCTTCTCGTGTATATTTTTTGTTTCTGTATGCTATTGTAATCATTCTGAGCTAATGGTATATTTTCGTTCCCCATAATAACCTAATTGACAGAATAACTCTGACCTGTTTTGCCAAGGCTCTGACCCAGTGACACCCATTGCTTGTGTGGCTGAAAGGTTGCGTGCACATCCCATCTCTTAATAGTGTTTAATCCTATAATGGCAGAGGACATTGGTTTGGTTGGACGCAGAGTCAATTTGCGCTAAACTCGGACGCAGGAGAAGCAAGACAGTGCGGAGCTCATGGCCTTGTCCAATCAGCACCACTTAATGGTGCCCACAAATAATTACCCATATCCACGGGGAAATGAAATGATCTTTCGCAGACAGCTCTGGCCTTCCGCGTCCCTATTGTGCCATTTCCCTCTAGACACTCTCAAGATACTTTTCCTGTGTCCAGCTGTGTATTAACTCTGAATGGTTCCAACACAGGCAGTGAGAATGCCATTTTGCAAAGGGTATACCTGTCTGTTGCAATTAGCTCTGGCTTTATATATCAAGTTTTCTTGATTGACAAAGCTTTTACTTCTGCCCTCTTACTCTCTGGGGCTGGTCTGCCATCAGGGTCCCACCAGATTTTGGTAAACATGGTAGAATGGTGTATCGTGAAAATGGATCTGTTCCAGAAAGGTGCAAAATTTACAGTTGATGCTGAGATAAGTCATTGTTTTTGGACTGACATGTTATTTGTAGACAAAACTTTTGAAAGCATGAATGGAAATTTTTCACAGATGGCATTTTCTTCATCATATTTGGTAGCCAGTGCAGTTAAGGTTGTAAGTTCTGCACCTACATCATTAGCCCTGCATTACTCTCAGTTGATGTGCCCTGGCGGATAATGGTCACAAAAACTGACCACCTATATACCGGAAAGATTACCCCCTGCAAAGTGCACTGCTTTTCCCTGCTCAAATCACCCGAAAGTGTAAAATATTATCTGGTTCAATGTTTTGCGTTCATATCTCCTGAATGAAAAACATTTTGAATGAGAAGTTCAGATCAGACCTACCACAACAGCAGACCCCATTGCAACAGTTTCCTTTGGTGGGTTGGGTTCTTTTCATCCAATCCACACTACAGAAATCGGTCTTGTTCAATATCCGAAAAGGGTTATCATGTCAGGCGTTTTCAGGCTTTCGATAGAGCAGAATAGGTTACACAGTTGATTTTGAAACCAAACTGTAGACATGTACTTTAGAAACTAGCAGTGATACTTTTTACTATATCTTAGAGAGGATCAGTCAATATTGTTGATAAAATATACCTAATACTGCTGTTGTATATACTAACATACCAGCACCTTACTAGGAAGTATCATAGCAAATGCGCTCTATTGACCAACCTTTGTCCAGGGCATGTGCAGAAGATCTCTTGAGCAAATGTCATGTTTGGAGAAGATCTTCCATTTGTCAAATTCAGTTACTAGGAAGTAACAATGTTCTCTGCAGCTTCCTGGGAAGGCAGGGCAACTTTCATCCCAAAGGGCACTTTTAAACTGGGAAAGCAACAAAAAAGGCCACTCAAAAGTGGCAATTAAAAAAAGCCAGTACACGTACATGTTTCCAGTGCAAAAACTCATGTTTAACTATTTCCAAGCTTATTTATGAGTAAAGGGTGTATAGACAGCTTTATTCTTGTCAATTGTTATACTATATTTTCAATTTCCTGTACCAATAGGAGACAAGTATCCAATATCATATGATATGAGTAATTGAAAAAGGGCAGGGAGCCAAAGAAAAAAAAGCAGGGAGGAAATGAAAAGGGCAGTGCAAATCTCCCTTCTATTTTGAGCTGCAGACAACATGGACTAAAGGTGCCTTGAATGTGATACATTCATAATAACATAACAGTGGTCTTGTCAGGTATAAGTAATAGTGGAGAGACTGTGATTATCCTGCTAGTAGATGGTGGCATTTTCATTTGTGCTCATGACGGTGATTACACAAAGATGGGACATCAGTTCATTTCATACTTGTGACAGTTTTCCATGTAATCAGCTGGGGTTACATGCCAATCACATGTCATCATAAGTGAAGCGGTATAGGAGTTGATATGTCAATAACACCTGCACTGCTTTTCTTGTCAAGATTGTTGTGTTGCATATACATATATAACCGATTTAGATATGTTCACCATATGTGTTTTTCAGAAGCAGGCCTTTACTTGTCTGATATTAAGGACTTGATCACGTTCATGAAAATCGTTACTGATGTTTTTAAAACCATCTGTTGTAGGTGAAAGGTTAAGGATATACCTGTGGCACATAGACCGTGCAGATCAGCTATAGGCAGTCAGACTGATCTTCTGGTGCTGTGGTAAGTTCAATTGCGCGGGTCTCCTTAGAATAGCTCTGTATGTTCCATATTAGTATCGTGCTTCCTCTTTGTAATGCCCTCATGACAACGTAGATTCTGGTGTAACAGTTATACCAGAACATATTAGATCCCTTGGCTTGGCTCTTACTGAAGCACTCTTCCTTTTATTTCCATGTTGAATGTCCCCATGTTATAAAACAGTTCTGCTATAGCATTGTTTAATCCATGGACCCTTGCAGGCCACCCTCAAATAATTGTTGGTTTGCCATAACCCTACTGATCCAATGAATGTACTGCATACTGCATTTTTTTTATCCAAGAAATTAATTCCTCTTTATTCCATATTACTATATTTTCAAGGGTCCGCTCCATGGGAGGACCTTTTTTGTTTTCGGATTGTCCGTCCCTCCATCCACATGTCAGTACAGATGTGCAGATTCTTGTAACTGCGATATCTACAGAATGCCCCTATGTATTTTGCTCAAATTTGACAATATGCTTACCTCACATGGTAAGATTTTGGTGTCACCATGACCTAATTTGAGCAAATGGTGGACCCTTCAGTTGATGCTTGTGTTGAAGGTATGCCTAGTTTATTTTAGAAATTTTTTAGGGGATTTTGACCTGACAAAGAAAATCCCTACCGACCTACTGCAAAAAAGAAAATGTTGGTGTTACTGCAACCCAATAAGGTGCGTGTAGGTATATATATTGTAGATAGAAATGGAAGCATATTCGTGTGGATACAGGCTGCATGGCTAGCAACAGATGTTTCAGTGAGCAGTACAAGAAAGTTGGGAAGAATGTTGTAATGGAAATTTTTTTAAAAGATACTCACTATTTATTTCATTTGGAGAATCCAGAAAGGAAAGCAGCAGACAGTCATATTCATATATTAATGATTTTGGGACAACAACAAAAAAAATTCGGAGTCTGAAATTAAGGTGGTTAGACTACATGCAGTACGGGAGGCAACACATAGTGTGATAGGTTAGGGGTTACTGACGATGTACAGCAAACCTATACATTATTTCATGGCAGTACCTCTTATATCTGGCCATCCTCTCTGCCACAAAAAAAAGTGGCCACATACAGCAGGTGTCCTGTCTTGACAGGTAAATTAACAAACAAATTGACTCGTGGGGCCAGAAAATGTGGCTACAAAGAGCAAGTAATGTCTCACCACAGTGGCAGCACGCAGCAGGTGCCACTGTACTGGGAAAAACAGGCAGCTTAGATTCTGCTTTGTTTGCAAGAAGAAAGCGTTCCAGGTTTTCTATTGGCTTCACTTTTAGTTTGACTGTCTCCTGTGTAGATCAAGGCTGTGAGTCGACACTTTTCTATGGAGCATGTAAAGTACCATTACAGCATCCAGCAGACCCCAAAGATACATTTTTGACCTGGGGCATGGTATCATGGTAGATCTCATCCACTGTTCTCATTCACAATGTGACTTTTTTTATTGATTGAGAAAAGTATTTTTAAAAATGAAGCAAAAGAAAGTATGTAACCATTTTTGATGGGCTTTAAGGGTTAAACCTTGCATGACCAGGAGCATTGCCAATACAGCTGTCAGGTATAACTGGACGAGGGCAAGTGTGAGTGTGTGAGCTGCAGGCCAGGTTGAGATCGCTGTATTACTGTCCACAGGAGAGATCACCGAGGATCAGGTGTACTGTCTCACCAAGTGAAAGCGGTCTTTACTCAGGGGCCATGCAGTGGGGAGCCTCTCCCCTGTCCCTGTTTCCTAGCACCAGATGATACACTGATAATATTCATTGTTTCATAACAGTAGGACCAGCAAGGGTGTCCACTTCAGCCTCCTGAGGTTCGTGCACCATTTACTCTTGGAATACTATTGTCATGGCGAAGCTTGAGCAAAGTTTGGTTCATGCCAGCATCACCATATAAGGTAGTAGCCCACAGTAAAGATAATGAGACATTGTCTTAACTGTGATGCAAAAATAATTGGTTTTGATATCTGATGGATGATAGAAAAATGACGTTATGTGCTGGTCTGCATGTACTGGAACAAAAAGGTTGATGCTGATGCCAGCCGTCCTGCAGCAAGGCTTGTTGTATGTCTCTCATAGTCTGTAATGAGGAACAATGGCTGCCCATTGCATGCTTGCATGTTATAGCAGGAACCTTAATGTCAAGTTGTCTGGACCTGTACAGGCAGCTAAAAAGCCAACCCCCACTCCCTCACTGCTCCGCTCACTAACCTTTGGCTGAGCGTGCAAGAGGAACAGCTCACCAGGGAAATAATCAGGAAGCCATTGTGGCTACGTGCTGCCTCCAGCATCCACTCTGTTAGAGTTGGTCCATGTTCCACACTGGTTAGCTCTTTGTGGGTATCTCCCCTGGGAGGGCATAGGTTGCACATGGACATTAAGCCTTTCCTGGTCAGAATAGGACGGAGTCAGTCGCTTTACTTGGCACAAGCTGGGTGCATTGCACCCAACCTGTGCCAAGTAAAGCTGTTGACCTGGTGCGTGCCGTCATGACAGGAGGCCTTATTTATAGTTCACAGCTCAAAGTACTTCTTTTACATAGAATATGACTAAAAACATTATAAAACAGATAACAATTTAAATCCAGGCACTTTTGGGCCATATGTGCAAGAAAGGGTTAACAAGGGTAGAGAGGTATTGCAGCCTGTGGTCTGGTGTGAGATGGTAGTGAAATTAAACTAGTCGTAGGGTTTAACCCTTTCTCCCTTAAACCGGCCAAAACCAGCAGGTGGTCAAATGTCATCTGCTTCAGTGTATTCAACTAGTTTCAACAGTAATGAAAAACAGTTCTGACTGAGAATTGTAGATGAGCCTTATCAAGTTAACATGCCCCAGGTCAACAACTTTCCTTGGCATGAGTTGGGCACTCAGTGCCCAACTCATGCCAAGGAAAGTTGTTGACTCAACTGTCAATTCAATGGGGAAGGGGTTAACTGCACTATTCTGCAGTGACCGTTTTCCTTGTGCTTGATGTACAATTGAAAATCTGTATTTTTTGTCGTGTGCTTTCCGTGGGTTGTCATTAGAACAACTAAATTGCAATCATGTTTTACAGATTGAGATTTAAAAGTCCATTGTGATGTAATCATATGTGAGAAACATGAAAGATGACCTTTGACCTGTTCCACTGTCAACCTTCTGAAGACTGTCAGCAGCTTTCCTGTGTGCACTCTAGGTTCATAGCACTCAGAGTGTGCCAAGAAAATTCAGTTAAATGATGATGTATCATTTTAGTGAGAAATTACCAGATGACATTTACATGAGATACTGGTTGATAATTTTCATGGGAAAATTTGCATGGCAATGTATCAGGGCTGGGTACCTCAGAGTTAAAGTCACGCAGATAAATGATTGGAGCCTGTGCAGAAAAGACTTGAATTTTGTAATTGGGTGTCAGTGAGCAAAGGGTTTGGCTGAGAGGGGGTAGAAGTCACATAACCGATGTGTATATCAGCAACAACTACTCTCAACTTCTGGATTCAACATCTGAGCCTGAGGGGCTGAAAATAATGATGCCACTTTATGGCTGCGCTGAAACAATTAAGACTGTTTGATTGTTCCAAAGGTGTTGAACTTTTGATGGGAGCAAACATTATTTAGAGTATTTTAGAGGAGTTATTGCTACTTTTATCATGTTAACATGATAGATCTGCCAGAATATAACGCCCCTAAATGTGCTAGCAGTTGCAAAGAAGCAGAGAAAGTGCTGCTGGGAATACAGACTCACCATACATCAAAGGACAGTGGCTGACCCAAGGCTCCTGCCTGAAGGCCGCAAGAGGGGGAACATAATGGCAGCGTCAGTACTTTAGCAAGTCTGTCTACTGGTAAAGGATGAAAAATAAATCCCATGCCATGGTATTAGTGTTGCCTGTATGCCTAAGACTTCTTTCTATCTCAATAAGCCTGTTATTTCCCCTTTCTGGTGAATAACGTTTCCACCCTGTGATGCAAGCGACAGCCGCTCCCTCGTGGCTGCCAAATTTTCTTTCTTTTCCATTACTGAGCTGATAACTGCCTCTGGATGCTGAAGCCATAAAATTGAATTTTACGTTCAAAGTAAAAGAGACTTAAAATATTTGAATGGTAATCACCTGTTTAATGAATTTAGACAGAGACTGTTATCATGCTTTGAGCACACGAGGAGTCAGATTGGGAAAATGAACTGAGGTTTAATTGATGG
Source organism: Hermodice carunculata (assembly GCA_964020975.1). Lineage (NCBI taxonomy): Eukaryota > Metazoa > Annelida > Polychaeta > Eunicida > Amphinomidae > Hermodice > Hermodice carunculata. The sequence goes on from OZ026613.1 coordinate 64,063,001, forward strand.
ATCAGATTGCTGCAATGATCTGTTTCTGATTCAAATGTTCCATTTACAGATAACATTAAGGTTTCGTATCTGATGTGCACAACATTACATTTAGCAATGACTCACTTTCACAGTTAAATGATTATTTCTCTGTAAAAAATGAATTGCAAGAAATAAATCCACAGGCACTCATAGATATTGTCAGATTTGCATGTAATAAAATCTGGGAATCATCATCAATTTGACACATGTTTCTCTTACTTCTTTTGTAATCATTTGATTTAATAGGTTTTGGTTAGTCCTAGCTACAATTTTATGCAGTATTTCACAACCAGAGTGGGGTTTTGTGTGTGTGTGTTCGGTATGATCCATCATTAAGAATGTGGAACAGTGCCTAGACTGATGGATGCAGAGAGACTGGATAACATTTACATTATTTATAAAGATGTTCATCTGCATTCCAAATGGCTGAACATCACAAAATGCTTTAATTATCTAATTCTGTCAGTTTGACTAATAAGCCCATTTTCCAAATCAGCAAAATATTTTTAACAACTCACGTCAGCATCTGAAAACCGAAAACAAATGTATGGAAATTTAAAAGGTTATCTTTTATCAATAACTCTGATGTAAAACGTGAACATGTTTTTTTTTTAAATTTTGAGATATTGCCATTTATTTATAGTTTCTGTTTGGGAAAGAAGTTCGGGAAAATACCTGCAGAAAATATTGCTTGGTGAGAGCAGGCTGTGGTTGGAATGGTGGCGGGTTGTGTGAGGTTAGGGACCATGGACTAAAGGAATGATGGTGATAGACTTTGTTGTGTAAGCCAGAGATTGAGGGATCAGACAGAGGGCCTAAGACGTACCAATCTTAGGGTGTGCTTAGTTTGATAGACAGTGGCCACTGGCTTCCCTGTGTCAATCTGTCCCTATTCAGTATTTCATGCTTGCAAAATGGTGCACGGTTTACTGCTGCTGAAACATTTGGGAAGCAAGACAATGACAGTTCTGTTATCTCAGATTCATCAATTACATGTGTTTTCTGGTGAAAAATACACATTAGTACAGAGGGCTTATTGATATCTGGGGGCCAGGCAGGCAGAAATACACAAGACTTTCAGTTGTTGGTGATTGTAATCCCAGATATGAAACAAGTAAGTATGTTAAAAAGTCTTGATGGCAAGATTGTCCTTGTCAGTGCACAGGCAATACATTGTTTCCTGAGCCTTCAAACTGTCAGTTGATAGGTGCATGTGTTACATAATGTTGAACATCACTTCAAAACCTGAGGCAGTCAGAATTGTTTTTAAAGTTGGAAGACTTTGCAGCACATAAAATATGAGAATGCTTTTCTCATATGTTGAGATAGAAACTTTGATGGTCCTTGTTCATTTGATATCATGTCATGTGGTTTGCTTACCCAGAAACACAAAGGTCTTCTGATGAACATTCATCTTTACCAAATGAGAGATAAATCTGTATCAGTGGTGGTAGATTATTCCATCGTGTCCATCATTGTTCATTTTTAATCACTGTCAGGTGTTCAAATGAATTTTTCAAAATGTTTGCTCAATTTAAAATTCACCCTTCATGTGTGTCCTTGGAGTATCAATGTTGAGTGATGTAGTATGTCAAACTATCATGTCAATATCAGTTCTATATAGACCTCAGTACAAATATAGTGGTAAAATATACACTTTGCAATATAGCAGATGTAATAAGTCAACTAAATTTGGCTTTGAACATTCATAGTAGTTTAATTTCTTTCCCACAATTTGCACTCCATATTTGCTGTAATGGGTTTCATTAATAATGGATCATCAATCAATTTGACAAACTCATTATCAAAGACAAAAAACTGGGGATATTCCCAACACTAATCCATATGGGGATCTACATCAAATATCTCACAGCAAATTTGTGTATTTTCAGTTGCAGTGATAAGTTTTTTTCTCAGTGTGGGTTTTATTTTTGAGAACTTAGAGATTGTAACAAAATGTTTAGATGACATTGTAATCTAAACAGTCAGTGAAGACAATGCATTCTAAACATTTTTTTTTTTTGAGACATTGCATTCTTAACATTCTTTTAACTCATTCCATACTATGGTCCCATTCCTTGGTCAGTGGTTCTGGCACTGCCTGGCAAGTCATGCTGCAGCTGCCCTTGCAGCAGCTGCAGCATGACTTGCCAGGTAGTGCCAGAACCACTGACCTAAGACTATAGGCATGTTGGTACTTGAATGAAAGCTCTTTTCATGAAGAATTTAAATATGCAATTGTCTTAAATCTAGGTAAATATACATAAATATCAGGGACTGGTATGGAATGAGTTAACCCATTCCTGGTTACAATATGACTGAGTCAATAGCTTTACTTGGCATGGATTGAGCGCAGTGTGCCAAACTCAGGCCAAGGAAACTTGTTGACCCGGGGCCTGCTGTCATGAATGATCTAACTTACAATTCTCAGCAGAAATAGTGAAGAAATTTCAGTAAAATGTTAAGGCAGACAGCACTTTTGGGCAATTGGAGGGGGGAAAGGTGCGTTCAACTCCTTGGCCCGGGTGTGGGGGGTGGGAGCACTTACCCAAATTTTTTGGCAGAAGAGTGGAAGTCTGCACCTTGTAAAGCACCTCCTTCATTAGGGTACTTTTCCACAGAAATAATACTGCAGTTTGGGAAATTTTATCCATAATGTTCAGTGAAATATATTTCCAAATATTTCTGTTGATAATGATAGTACTTCCACAAGAAAATTTTGACCTCTCATAGGGAAATTTGATGAGATTTTGAACTGTTTGGTGGAAAATTGCCCTTTTTTTGGTGAAAGTTTGGGCAACATGGAGCATTGTCAAGGAAAGTTTACTGAAAGAAATGGCCAATCGGGACATGAAGGTAGGTGCTTGAATGAAAAACATCCCTATCAGGAATCTATATATGCAGTTTTCATGTAAGTACCGGGTAACATACAAATATACAGGAAATCTGTCACAAGTGTTGAATAGGATGAAAGACACTAAACTCTTGATATGAATCCAGATTTAACCATTTCATTGCAAAGTACATAGTCATCACAGACCGGCCCTTTCCACTGGAAGCAGGGAGTGGAGCTTCATTGAGATGCATTTGGCTGAGATCATGTAAGGAAGCCAGAACAAGTTTGATCCCCAGCTACAACTTTAGATTGATACATTGTGACCTCATCAGGGTCCTTCTGCTTCAGAGCTTGTGTGTCCATTTACCTTTAGAATGAATGCGATGAATTGATGAACAGTATCACTGTGTAAGATTACTGTGGTTCCAAAAGCCATTGTAAACAGCTGATGATGCGTCTTGTTGAAGAAGCAGAGTTCGTGCCAGCATGAACAGCAAGTAATTGTGAAATAATGCGAGCCGGCTTATGTAAGTATTACAGTATAAGCAGCCACCTTTTCTCCATTAGGTTTCCCAAGCGTGAAACTTAGATGGCTTTGTGAGCTCTGTGTTGTAATAGAGACTTTGTAGCTTCTGGATGTGGCTGACTTCTGGTACTTGATCTTTGTATGCCAACATGATTATAGGCTGACATTTCAGCTGTAGTCAGACAGTACTAATTTCACAGATCTATTGATGGCCCGAAGCCACACCTTAGACATTTAGGGTTGAACCTATATATTTAATTTCTATACCAACGATTTGAGGGTTTTTTTCTATACCAAAATAATAAAGCCTAGACAGCGAGCCTCCTGATCCACTGGTGAAGGGTCCAAGAGACCTGAAACATGTTGAGAGAGGCTCCACTTTTTATATTCATGATACCTCCTAGCTTTGTTGACTCGTTTTTGATGTCATTTTTCTACACAGGCTGTGGTAGATATTATATATGGAGAGATATTCTATTGGTCAGGCAGGATGGTTGTGAACAGAATAGAGAGACAGAACCCCCAGATTTATATGTATTTTATGGTAGACATATGTACGAAGAGCTTTATTTTTTATGAGCGTAACTGAACACACTAAAAGAAAAAAAAAAGGATTTTCAAGTGACTGTCAAAGGCCCATAATCTGTGTTACGTGTGTGGTCAGTTGAACCTTCAGTTTCCAGCAAAGCTGGTTTGTTAGCTAGTAAATGTATCCCAGTTTGCCATGAACAAGTCTGATTTCTCCATTTGAGAAGGTAATTGCTTACCAAGTTGTGAGAAAAGCTGGGAGCATGGTGCAGGCAGCATGGTGCAGGCTGCATGCCACTGACATCCAGAACACTTGGCATTGTCCCCATCAGTGCTTCCACTCCTTATATTACTGGTATCATCCCAGACAAGGGCATGAACTCACAGCACTATCACACTTTCAGAGGAGAGGTGCTTTGATGGGGGAGAAATGTAGAAATACATCCATAGATTCATTGACCTTTGGAAATGTAAGCTTGACTGTGGAGGCATGTCAGTGTCATGTCAGTGTCATGTCAGTGTCATGTCAGTGTCATGTTGTTGTTGGTCTCATCTTCTCCCATGTACATGCCAAGTGTAGTCCTTTGCTGCTCAAGCCTGTTAAAAGTGTCCACATGCCAGATATTGACATCTTCTTCAGTGGTTTGGCTTGAGTTTTTTATTTAGTAGAAAACATTTTGAATGACATATGAAGACAAGATATGGCAGGATTTTGTCCAGAGTTGACAGAGTTGCTAAAGATCAGTTGGTGTCTTATGTTCAATTTTGTTATAATTAAATGGTTGCCAAGCATCTTCAGCCAATCAGAGATCACGACTGCTGCAGATCGTATTGTCAAGCATTCGACATGTTGCATGCTTCAAGCTTTAATACCTTCTTTGGGCCTATTGACAGCACTGCCTCACATGAACCCTTCCAGGACAAGGCACGTTTACTGTGTTATAAAGTGAAACAAAACAAAGGTATGTTGGCACTGTTAGGCAAGAAGTATGACCGGTTTCAACCCTAGGTAGGTCTCATCAGGCACTGAAAGTTTAACGGCTGCTATTGCCATTTATATATACATGAACATGGCAAAAAAAAAGTTTACTGTGCTACCCTGGTATCACCGTGACTGTCTTTCCTGCAAGTGCAGCTGATTGCAACCTCAAATTCTGTGGGATCACATTAAATAAAAACACAATTAAGTACAATGTATACAACATTTGACATGCTGTCTTGGTTTTGCTACGTGATTGATCTGCAGGCTGAATGGGTATTGTCTTCACCATATATGTATATGTGTCCATCTGTTCACTTTTCATGTCTGAATTTTAACTTTTTGGTGCATTGAGACATTTTCATGATGCATGACACACACATAAATAGGAGGACTAAAAGGCACATCATATTGCAAAAGTTCATTTGGGTCTTTTGATGAATTTTTTGCATTTATTTATGTGGGCCAGTGATCACTAGATGGCAGCACCTTACAGTCTCAACCGGTGATAAATGTTGGGAACTGTACATGGTGCAAGGTGATAATATTTTATATTATATTCACCAGGCATTATCACAGAGTGTAACTCTACAGTTCACCGCCATGTTTTGACACACAGTGTGAAGCCATACATTTGGTTGGAAGTTTAACATGCTTTTGATCTCCAGTGAAGTTCTCATGTAATGCAACCAGATCCATGTGGTTCAAATTATAGACATCCCAGTTCTGCTTTAACATACCTTGATAAAACGTGACAGAAAATGGTGCATCTTATAAGTGTAAAAGGCTATCTGGTGCCAAGCCATCACGAGGCTAGCCCAGGTTACAACAAGCTGTAAGTAGGACTGTTGAAGGATAGTGCAGGGCCCACTGGTGCCGTTAGCCAACTAGCCAAATGCTGATATTTCATTTATTTGGCTAAAGAAATTTGCAAATGGCTCTACCCAATTTGGCTACAAATTTTGGAAGCCCAGATCTGTCCCTGATAGTGTCTATCTGACAGTTGACATAATTATTAAAAGTCTTGACATCATTGAGATTCCATTCCTGTATATGTAATACAAACATCTTTTTATAGCCAAAAGCACCACTAGTGTAAAACCTACTTCAGCCATAGTACATACCTATTGACACAGTTATTGAGATCCCATTTGTATGCATTATACACTCATACAGGTGACAACTGCTGGGAAATGTACATGTCCCATAAATGCTTGTCACGTGTAGTGTTTCCTGACACAGCGGGTGTTCAGATTTTTAAAATTTTCCATGTATAAGTATTTCTGCCCCCACCATGCCTTCCTGGCGGGCCGCAGCCTGGACTGTTCAAAGGTCCTGTCTTGTCTTGTCACAAGATCTGTCTCTGGTATATGATGTGCTGGAACTTTATGAAACTTCAGTGGGAATGTGACAGCGGCAATAATCTTGGAATGAATTTGATGCTGGAGGTGCCATTAATGACTGCAAAGGGTCTGTGACATTTGGTCACCTCATGGCCTCAATCAGTGCATGTGTTGGGGAGATGGCACCCAGTGCCCTACACTGCAGTACATGTAGGTTACATGATGAGCTTATTACAGGACCTTATAGAGCCTTGAAAATTATTTGGGTGGCCAAGAGGGACACTTGAGACCTTAAAGTCATTATACATTTATTACACACACATACATCTATACAGCCACTGGCCTTTTACCTTCATCTGCCTTAGATTGTCTCCACATAAGTTGTCTGTAGCAAGTTTCGGTTTTCCATGTCAATCTTGACAGAGAGCCTGTTTTGCTGCTATCACATTTGTGTTTGGAAAATAGAGAGGACTCTTATGAACTCGAAGCGCAAGAATGAGATTTTGCACTGGCACATATAAGATTGCACAATAAATGTCTGCACATGACATTGCACCATCTTGGATGAGGATAATTTCAATGCAATTAATTTCAAATCTGTGGGTAGATTGATGGAAGAACCACACAAAAGTACATGCCTCAGAAACATGTCTTAGTTGTGGATGCCCTGCTCAAAAGTTCCCAGTGTATATTATCTTGTCTTAATTTATCCATCAAAATAGACTAGATACAAAAATATGTGGTGGTATACTGTGTGTCTGTCTGTATGTAGATATGTATGTATGTATGTATGCATGTATATATATATATATATATATATATATATATATATATATATATATATATATAATATATATACATACAGTTGCAATATATATACATGTGTAATAATATAATAATTGCAAAGACTTGCTGCTGAAACATACTGGGAATGCCTGTAGGGAGTTCTTATGCTATGCACATTCCAACTCACTGTCCCTTACTTCGCAAAGTTCTGTCACTACAGAAACTGTAATGTTCGCGTAAGAATTAATATGCTCCATAAGTTTTGGCACATTCGAGTAAATCCCTGAGATTGTACAAGGGAAATTGAGATTTTAACAGTTCATACACATGATACACTCACTGAGATTTATCATGGACATCTGCCAAAATATTTTAGTCACACACTTAATTTTTTACCCTAGGAAACTAAAAATAGATTCTTGGGGACTGTCAAATCAGTTCATTTGTACATGTATATAGAATTTATCACAAGATATTAAATTTCAAAGCTGTGCCTTTCCATTCTCACTTGTTCTCTGTACTTCCAAGATTTCAAATCTGCAAACATTCTGTGTATGGAAAAAAACTGATACAACAGTCCCACAGATATCTATGCGAAGTTTCTTAATTTAAGTTTGTGAATACAATATTTTTGCAGGTATCTTTAATAAAAATCAAAAATAGACCCCTCCAGAAAATCAGAACTTGCAATTTTAACATGTACTGTGTTAATGTTTTATTTATATTGGGAGATTTTCCTCATCTTTTGTTCTTTAAAAAGATACACAGTTTTATGTAAGGAAGAGAAGAAATAAAGATAGGAGGCTGACTTAGACAGCATAATTTGAAATGCACAGAGCTTGACCTTCGCCACGGTGAAGATAGTCCCAATAGGACATGTCAGATACACTATTCTGCATGGTGGCAGCACCTGCTTCCTGTGTCACAGGACTGTTTCAACCAATGAATGAAACAGGTTTTGTTTATTCCCCAGTAAAATGCTAGCTGTAGTCAACATGCTCCATTCATGTAAACTAATTATTGCTACACCTTCAAGTGCCCACAATTTGGGAAAGTGGGACTTAAACCCTGCACCGAGCATGTCAGTAAAACCAATCTCCTGGTGGGCCAGGAAAACAGCCAATTTATGTAGTGGTGAAAATACAAAATAAAAAGTCACTGCCCTGACAACTTTGCTCTAAGTAGCATTGTGTATGTACTTTGCTACCAGCTGACATTTTCTTCTAGGTCATGTTTGTACAGCATAATATTTACTGGGAAAACTGTGTATGGACAGAAAGCTTATGCCCCACGATGAAATAAACTGCTTGAAAACTATTTGCATTGGGATAGTCATTAGCACTTAATGGTTCAGTGCTGTGATTTGGTATCGATAATGATAAATTTACCAAGCCAGGGAGTCACGGAACAATGTGTTTGAGACAACACACAGTGACAGTGCCTTTCTCCAACAGGGATATTGCCTTTGCCTGGAAGGGAAATTCTATACTTCTGGGGATTGAGATCCACAACAGGCCAGCAAAGTTATATTGCACTCACTGTCAATATTTAGCTACAACATGACAGAGTTGTAGATCAAACAGACTTTATTTCCACTGATGACCTAGAAATTTGATTATAGTTTAATACCACAAGTGGCGACAAGCTAACGAGCTGAAAATTAGCCCATATCCTCACAAAGAATGAGTCATTTTGTCCCCATTGCTTTTTCCTAGCAAGGGCCTCTCAGCTTTGTTTTAAGTGGGCACAGGCGTCAAAGTGTATAATTGTCCCATTAAGACGTCTTTGTTGCAGAATCCTACCCCAGACCAGGGCCATTCATTGCTATCAGGAAAGCGCTCGGGTGTTTTGATTTTTTTAACGCCCCTTTGTGGAGATTTCCACAAGTTAACCCCATTGCTTTCATCTGTCCCGCTTTCCGTACTATTGCCCTTGACAGATAGCTCATTATTATGCTAATCAGTTAATCGCTTTATTGTATTCATGATTAAAATGCAAAGAAGTGTTCCTGCAAGCAACCAGGTTAGTGTACCCAGGACTCGTGCAAGATGTGTCAAAGGTGAGATTTGCAGCTGTCAATTTTGTTTTCTTCTAGTTCTTCTGTGTAGTATTCTGATACAAGAGGAAGCCCTGGCCTATTATGGGATGGGGTGGGAGTGGTAATGGGGTTTTCTGCAATGTTTTATGGGATATTTTTATTTTATTATGACTTGCATACTGGAAGACGCTTTGTTTTCTGTACCAGCCATAACTTCTAAATTTTCTCATTTTCGGTACCTTGTACAAAATTATTGCCTGCGCTTGGACCTCCCTTCCACCCCCTCATTGAGATAGGTAAGTGGTTATGGGATAGAGGGCTAGGATTTCATACAGGAAGTGTTTATGAAGCCAAACTGTGGAGATATTTGGTGTAACTCATTTGATATATATAAAAAAAAAAATTAATTACCCCTTCAACTGTTTCTGTGCTTCAATCATTAATAACAGTCTGGTCAATACCTTCTCATTTGGGTGCATGTCTATCTTAAAAACATTTTATTCAGAATAGAATTCACAAAATCGATCATCATTATGGACAACAAGGGAGTCCCAAGATCTACATTATGATTACTTGGCCACTGTGTGCTTGGAAATTCACCCATCAGTACATACATGTGTATGCGTTAGGTATCAATGGGTCATTGCCAGCAGTGGTGTCTGTGAGAGTGCAAAGTTTGTTGAGCCAAGATGCCAACCACCCTGCCTTCACCAAGCCAAGAATGGCTGTCCTGGTACCACAGATGCTGTCTATATCACACTTATATTCACGTACATGAGTGTATGGTTCACTCTTTCCCCTTTGAACAGACCAAAACTGGCTGGTAGTCAAATGTCATCTACTTCAAAATTTTGTCTAATTTCAATAGTCCAGTTTGAATGAGGATTGTACTGGAGACCTAACAAGATAACATGACCCAGGTCAACAGCTTTCCTTGGCATGGGCTGGCACTGAGTGCCCAACCCGTGCCAAAGAAGACTGTTGACTCCATCTGAATTCTAACATGGCAGCAGCAATAACGGCCCCATTTCATTGTTGTAGCCAAGGCAATTATATTTGGATAATCTGCCATGTGATGTAAAAAATGTAATTCACATGCATACACGTTTTCCCCAAATGATCCAATTTTCATTTGAAATCTGCAACATCCTGACTTTTGTGCAAACACACAGACTTCTCTTTCATTGTATACCAGGTGAAACTATCAAATATGCATTCACCTTGGTGTGTTTAGGCCTGTAATGTAAAGATCATGTCTAGCTTTTTCTTTGTAAATCTATGCTTTTAAACGAAGATAAATCCATTTTGACCAGCATAAATCCATGCTTGTACAATCCACAATCAGCATCGGGAAAATAATACACGTGCATTATGAAGGGAGATAATCAACAGTTCCAGGCAAAAGTTTGGGGTGGGAAGGGATTTGGGAAATTGGACTTGTTTTCATTTAGAGCTGTGTCTACACGCAGGTGGCTATATATGTTTGTCAAAGGCTGCTGCACTGTATGCAACTGTTGTAAGGTTATAATAAAAGACATAAGATACAATGTATAAGAGTGTCATTTTGTTAATTTTCATATTCCTTGTTTGCTGGTTTGGTTCATTCATTCCTAAATCCCTTACAATCCTCTACAGCAAAATGATTACATCAGAGAGAGAGAGAGAGAGAGAGAGAGAGAGAGAGAGAGAGAGAGAGAGAGAGAGAGAGAGAGAGAGAGAGAGAGAGAGAGAGAGAGAGAGAGAGAGAGAGAGAGAGAGAGAGAGAGAGAGAGAGAGAGAGAGAGAGAGAGAGAGAGAGAGAGAGAGAGAGAGAGAGCATTTCATTTTTTAACTGCGGTTGAAAAAAATCCATAAAAGTTACAATGAATTTTCATATTCCTTGTTTGCTGGTTTGGTTCATTCATTCCTAAATCCCTTACAATCCTCCACCAGCAAAATGATTACATCACATAGAGAAAGAGAGAGGGAGGGAGAGAGAGAGAATTTCGACAGTTAACGCATTTCATTTTTTAACTGCGGTTGAAAAAAATCCATAAAAGTTACAATGCAGATGTGTGTCGTGTGTCGGCAGCCATTAAACTGAATGCTGTGTACTTAGCGGTTATTATATACATGTAGTACAGTGAATCTGATTGGCCCAATCGCCCTGAAAATGTGTTGGCTGATGAATCAGCATCTGGCTTGCATTTTGAGCTTCATAGCTGCTATGTTGGATTTTGCTGATTCATTCATGAACTTTGCAAGGATATATTATGATCCATATGCATAATGTCTCATAAAATACTATATAGAGATCATGATGACGAGAAGATTAAAGAGGTCAATTTACAAGTGAAGAATGCCTGACATTGGGAATGGGTGGACAGCCGGGCCAGCGGCGCATTCTACAGAGACTTTATACAGAAGATTGATTTACACGGCAAATGCAAATGTATATGGTGCAACAAAGAAATATCATATGAATCTAGCAATTGGAGATTGAACAAGACGACATGCGGGAAGTCAATGTTCTGACTGAAGTGTACTGATCTAGATTTTATTACTTTAATCTTATTTTTAGTTCATTTCATTAGCAGTTTTATTAAAGACGAGAGATTTATGGTGCAGTCATCATCATGCAAGTGGTACATGCTCAGGAATCACACTTTTGCCATTTTGTTTACATTAATATTATTTAAGTCAATACTCATCAATGCCAAAATGGAATTTTGAGTCTATTAAAGATCTCACAAGTGGATATAATTTTCACTGTTCAAAGAATTTTAATAATTTAACTACAATCTCAAGTATATATTTTTCTAAAGACCAGAATCACAACAGTATCATATTTTTATTGACAATATTGAATAAATTGATACATATTCATACAACTCTTCCATTGATTTATTTGGTAGATATGTCATTTGCAAAGAACATCTTATATACTGTCCATGGTAATGTGTCTAATGCTGGTCTTTTGGTGCCCTCAAAAGTGTCAAATCTAGGAGCTTCCGGGGGCTCTGCCCCCTTGCCCCCCCCCTCCCATCAGCAAGAAGTTTCTTGGAATCAGTCACAGACAGAATTGCCCTCGGTTGGGGGGCCTAGGCAGCCCCCAAATCCCCAACCTTTCCTTGAATTTTTGGTGTACCAGTTCCAATGCCTGCTGCATAGATGCCATAACTTCAGTAACTTGGGTATCATTGTTATTTTGTCCAGGTATATTCCCAAAAAGATATTGCTAAACACAGGTATTTAACACAAGGTGGAAAAAAGACTGTGTGTCAAAAAATTATCAGCTCTAAATGTGGAATTTAACACTTATCAACTTTAAATGTCTAAGTTAACACTTATCAACTCTGAATGTCTGAGTTAACACCAGCATATTTGTGACTTTGGAGTGAAGTAGGCTTTGAACCCTTTCCTGATTAAAATAAGATTGAGTCGGTGGCTTTCCTTGGCACAGGTTGGGTGCATTGTGCCTGACCCATGCCAAGGAAAGCTGTTGACCAGGGGTATGCTATCATAGGTATAATCAACAATTCTTAGCAAAAATGTTTTATGTTGACGAGAATCCTATGTGAAAAGATTGAGACAGATGATAATTTACATCTGGACGCTTTGGGGCGATTTTGAGCAGGAAAGGGTTAAACAGTGAGACCTGCATCACATGGCTCAGAAAGCTGATAGAGTAGATTTATGTTGTGCATATACCGTAACAAGTGAAAAACGACTGAATCTGTTATTACACAGAAAAAATTCACACTCCATGTGAAAAGATGTGAAACAGTTTTGACTGATATGATTTTAGCAGGCACCTTTAGCTGGGTGAGTGTTTTTCAAAATGAGGTACTCAGTGGACTAGGGTCTTTAGAAAATCATAATGGCACATTTCCATCTAAAATGTGAATAGTTATACCCTTGAGACCAAAAATTCATTTACAGTCAGGTTTCTGCAGTGTTATGTGTATTGATTTCATATTTTTGCAAACAAGTGCACTTAGTGTAAAATTTACTACACTGATGGGATTTAAAGCTTAAGTGTATTCAGAAATTAATTCTATTTATTTTTTTCAAATGGAAATGATGTTTTGGCACCTACAAAAGAGGTAATTTAGAGCACCTGTCAATGGAACCATTAAAGAGAACAAGACTAAGGCCTGCTTCTGCTGTTGGCTAGTGTTGAGGGGATTAGGTGGCAGCATAATTCGTGGATATTGAACTGTTGACAGGGTCCGGAATGACAAGACTTTGTAATCTTTACAGCCAGGCAGTTTTACATATGTATGGTCTTTTGGAGCCTCTCCAACCAGCTGTGGTAAAATTAATGCACCTTGATACCTAATTAAATGTGAGCCAATGCAGAGGAAGTGGCCACATAAAAGCCAGCCTTTCACTTGTCATTACCTCCAGAAATTTGTGCAACATGATATAATCCCTTGCTTACAATGGAGAACCTTCATTTGAAAGCAAACTCCGTATTTCTTACAGCATTGCACCATCCCTGATGTAACAATTTCTTGGAATCAATGCCTGTGTGTTGAAGCACTAGGTTTTAGTAAATGTAGAGTGGCAATAGGGTGTGTGATAATAAGAGTTTGGAAGAGACAAATTGCAGAATTAGAAATTCCCTTTGCATCTTTAGTTTGATAAGTGACCAGAGGAAAATGGAGATTGTACATGAGGCATATCAATGGAAACTGAGAGCGTGGTATACTTTTACTCAGGATTTGCTGAAACATGTGCTGCGATTGGGGGGGGGGGGGGGAGGTAGCAGGTCAAGTATTTGGTTGTGCATGTAAATGTTTACTTACAGCTGGTAACAAAAGCTAGAAACATTGTCCCCCCCCCCACCACCACCGAAAAAAAAAAAATAAATAAATAATGTAAAACTATTTAAAGTGAGTGTATGCACAGCAACATGAAGCCACTGAGGGAAAAATAATAATTAAAGTGACACAGATTAACAATCGGTTGAGAATCATTTTAAAGATGGTACACATGTACCCAGATTAACATTGTCTCTATCTTTACCTAGGTCAATCAATTTACAGGAGAGCTTGTATGGGGTCCCAGCGCCTGGGACTGATTGTGCTGGAGCTGATGGATGAGGAGGGTCTGATTGAGACATGGCTCCACTCTGCATGCTGGCAGCGCGCCCTTTTATGAGTAACAAAAATACCACATTTTAGTTAATATTGATCAGCTAGATTCCTCCTTGTCACCTGGGTATAAATTTAATTAGAGACCCCAGAAGGAAGAGTGAATGAGATTGGTTGTGGATTCATGTTTAAATCATGCAATTCTGTGTATATCCATTGACAAAGTGGGTTAAGCATCAGTATGTAAGAATGGACATGAGTAAGCCATAATGTGGAATGCCGATTCCACTGATAGCACGTTAGGTAAGGCCTGTATTGTCAAGATTTATGAGAGAGGAACTATGCATATTTCACGGTTCTGACCAGTGACCTCAAATTGATGTCCAGTGTGGATACACCAGTCACATTAAATCTGATGTAGTCCCATCGCTGGTTGCAATCTATGGAACTTGGACAATAGAATGGCAGCAATGTTGATTAGCATAAACTGATACAGGAAGTTCACAGGAAGAATGTAGTGGACTTATCCTGTGTCACATTGATGTGCAAAGAAGGAACATTAAGTGGATTTGTTCCAGTTGCAGGTATGTCACATTGATGTGCACTGGAGGAATGTAATGGACATGTTCTGTGTCAGTGGTATACAAAGGGAAGAATGTAGTGAGTTTGTCTGTCAGTATATGCCAGCATGGTGTGCACAGGAGCAAGGGGGTGGACTTGCTTCTTGTCTGATTGTCAGAATGATGTGTTCTGGAGGACTATTGCCGAATTTGTTCCATGCAGCAGTGATGTGCACAGGATGAATGTAGTGAACTGGTTAAAGCAAAGATGTGCAGATATAGTGGAATGTCTACAGATCATGTTATTAGATGGGCGTTTTTATGCACTACAGACTGCAGTGATGCACAAAGGAAAAATGTAAATGGACTGTTTAAGATAGTGGTTATTCACACAGGTATAACAAGTGGACCTTTATGTAGCATTGTATTTATAAGAAGAAGGGCAGTTTGAAAGTTTAACTTAATATGTAAAACCAGGTCACAAAAAATGTAAAAAGTAAACTCACAACATAACTGATCTTGGGCAGTGATGCTTAAAAAAATTTGTGAGCCCCAAATTTCCTGAGCAATGTGTTTGCAAATAAGATTCCATACTTAAAAAAGTACATCATACGATGTATTCACTTGGTCAGAGGTGCCTTTCAGTCAACCAGTATTGCTATGACATCAAGGACCTTGACAGATTCATGTGTCGTAATCGTATGATTGACATTCCAAGTCCATTGTATTTTCGTGCAGGGCTCGCTTACAGATCTGACAGAAATCAATGGGGATTATATGCTGGTTCCACAAAGCTGTCAGGGTACAATGGCTGCATTCTTTGTCACCATTATGCCATAATTTTACCCCCAATGGAGTCTCTATAGTCCACTTTTGCTTCTGCTCTAACACAAGTAAAGCCCATAGTTGGATCCTGAGGACGTGGTAAATCTCATGCAAATCCAGGGTGATAAAGAGATATCCTGACCTGGTACTACAATAGTACAGAGGCTTTGTGCTTTTGGACGTGGACAGTATCTTGACCATAAATTGATCAGGAGAATTATGAAATGTACACTTTCTTAATGATAGGCATTACTGAAATTATGGCAGGGATGATTGTTTAAAACCAAAGTGCCCTTAGTTGAGTGGTAACATTTGATCAACCTTCATGGAGTGATCATTTACTGATAGTGATAGATCATGGAAGATGTATTTAGTCCAAAGTGGCAACAGTGAACTGACACCTTCCATGGCAGCCTGGTGCCCAGGGCATGTTGTGACCAGAAGTACATGGTCAAATTGTTTGCCTTTTTGCGATGACTTAGTAATGTTGTGTTTGAAGGGTGGTGTTAGGTGCTATTTGCAAACTTTTAACCAGATTTTCCCTGTGTACATTGTGTTTGGCATGTCTAGGTCAGACAGTTTAGTGGCAAACATTTTGAAGCCAACATGTCACACGATGCCACTGTTTGAAAACTTGGATGTAAGTGGGCTAAAATCAAAGCCAAACCATCAAGAGAGTGTTTGCTTGTGGATATGCAAGTTTATTCACCAGCCTGTGAAGACTGAATAGTACTCACGACCCACACATTCAGTGGCACAGAGCTCTTACAGACATCCATAAATATTGACACAAAGCCTGCCTCATGTTTTATTGTACAAGGAAAATCCTGTGTCCCTCAAACATTAATGATTTATTTTTCCATTTATGTACCATATGTGGTTTCTCATGGTGCTGTGTTTTGCTGATCTGGGATTAGTTACTGTCATATCAGTGGTTTGTGCATCAAAGTACACATCTGTGTAGTTTTTTGATGCATCATTTGTGGCAGGTTTTAGGGAGGCAAGGTTCATTGCTCAATGACTTGGATGCATCATTTGTGGCAGGTTTTGGGGAGACAAGGTTCATTGCTCAATGACTTGGATGCATCATTTGTGGCAGGTTTTGGGGAGACAAGGTTCATTGCTCAATGACTTGGATGCATCATTTGTGGCAAGTTTTGAGGAGACAGGGTTCATTGCTCAATGACTTGGTGAGGAGGAACAGCTTGTGCAAGACAGAACTGGGACAGACCCCAGGTTGACTACAGCACCTGAGTCACCTTCATCAAGATACTTTGCAATCTCTGTAAATGTTATACTCAGGCTATACCAGCACACATCAGTAGGTGTGACAAAACAGTATCTTCTTACACATCAGGACCATCATAGATGTACCTTCTTTCAAATTCCATTTGTACCTGGTCAGTTGATAGGCCAGGTGGTATTTGTCATGATGTTTCTAAATGTATGTGTGTCTATCTGTCTATCTGTCTGTTCACTTGTGTTTGAGCCGTTACTTTTTTGTGCTCTAAAATATGTACGTGAAACTTGACATGCACATTTATATAAGGACTAGAGGGTGTCTTAAGTATGTGCAAAAGTACGTCACTGGGGTCAGTAATCTGACTTCACAACAAATGACAGATCCTTGTATTTATACATATGGGCCAGTGATCACAAGGTGGCAGCACCTTAGTCTCAAGCAGTGCCATGCTGTAAATAATGGCAACAGCAGACATAAATATAGCACAGTACCATCACCAGGTGCAACTTACTTAACCCTTTATGCTTGGGCACACTGATACTAGCACAGTGTGTTAAACATGTGATGTACTATGTGTTTTTAGACTGGTGAGAGCCTGAAAGAGGTTGTAGTCATGAATGAGTTTAATACTGGTATCACCATGAGTGCTTGCATGAGGGCTGTGACCATTGGTTACTTTCTACTTACAGCATCAATCCATACAAGTTTCACAGATATGGCAAGGAGTTGCCATACAGTGCCATGCAGAACAGTAGCATGAGCTTATTACAGGACCGCATAGAGTCTTTAATTGTTTGGATAGCTAAGGGTGTGTTCAGATGTTGTAAGTCAGTTTTTCAAAGGTTGGTTCACAGGCAAAGGCCAAAGGACTGCAACTTGAGTGGAGCTGAAAAGGGCAGATCTTTAATGATGAAGAAAGATAGTCTCAGTCAGACATGGATCATGATTGAGAGAGGTTGCCAGATGAACTTCTTATTTCCTGCACCAACATCCCACAAGTCAGTCCAACACACACCATGCACATTAATTTCCTGGCAAAATGTCTGACCATGTCGCAGCCAATGCTGGTAATCAGCTGCCATGATATGGGTATATTGCTGGAAAAGCAAGTATTACTAACATTTGTGGGAACAAAGAATATCTATTCAAAACATGTGACAGTTCCTTGTGTCCAGCTCAGTGTGTGTTTGAAGAATATGACTACATGTATGTCTTTTTAAATACTGAAAATGCAAGTATCCAAGTTGCTTATTTGTCAAGAGCAACCTTCCATATTCATTCCAACAGTAGCACACCTTGCTAATGCAAAGATTTCCTGGAGCAGACATGATTTCCATGGAGTTTTGTGGTAATGATATGTCTTACTATCAAATACCGCAAGCAATTACACTTATTGTAGAATCCATATAGCATAAAATAACAACAATGGACCCTCTTCTTTCATCAGAAGCAGTTTATTTTTTTTAATGTTGAAAAACACTGAATTTTAATAAAACAGCCAAGATTAAAAAGGAGGGTGCATGCTTCTATTAGGGCAAGTACTACAATAGGAATGAATACAATATCATATCATTGTTGATGGAGAGACCTACTGCACAAACAGGCACTTCCTTGTTGAATTATATGGGCTAAAGTAACGCTGCACCTAATATGAATGCCCCATATCCCAACAGAGGTAAGTGCCAGTGTGTCCTGGCCATGGATCCATTGATCAAGCCAATCTCTCCAGTGATCTCTAGTTTAATGGTATCCAAATGTGTTCGTGTACTGGCGCAATTTAAGAGACAGCAGATTTAAATTTGGCTTGATGGAACTATGCCATAGTACTAGAAGCTATATGTCAGGTTTACTATAACAGAAGGGGAGTTAGTTCAGATGGGACCACATCTCGCTGGAGATCCTGGGGTCACTGGTTCCATGCATAGTCTGGGCTCTAGTTTCAGTGATCTCTGGTATAGGCTACTTTCCTTTCCAGTTAGCAGTGAGTGACTCTTGTATCAAAGGTTTTTCTGTGTGCTGTCATGCTATGTGACAGTGTACATGTAAAAGACATCTTATGATCATTTGAGAAGAACAGGCCAGCCTGTTCCCATGAATGATTTTTCTGTGTGTGGATAGGTATAAATAGGTATAAATATGGAGTGTTGAAGTCAGAAATACTGGGCGTAAAGCCACCAAGTGCACTCTAATGAACCAGAGTACCATATGTGAGAACCAATAAGTGCTGGTCAGGGAGAGAGGAGGGAGGGGGAGAGGAGGGGAGGAGAGAGAGAGAGAGAGAGAGAGAGAGAGAGAGAGAGAGAGAGAGAGAGAGAGAGAGAGAGAGAGAGAGAGAGAGAGAGAGAGAGAGAGAGAGAGAGAGAGAGAGGAGAGAGAGAGAGAGAGAGAGAGAGAGAGAGAGAGAGAGAGAGAGAGAGAGAGAGAGAGAGAGAGAGAGAGAGAGAGAGAGAGAGAGAGAGAGAGAGAGTTAACCCCATCAGACTCCTTCCATATTACTGTGGTAAGACCTTTGTCATTGGTTTATGGCTTCCACCACCAGCATCACTTGTGACGCAATGCGAAAAACATTGACTTTAGACCATTTATGTTGAGATGTGAATGAAAGATCCATGGTGAATTTGAACATCCAGTTGTGATCTTAACTCGGGGGGGGGGGGGGGGGGAATGTATGCAAAAATCAGGAAGAGCTGTGTGGAATGTGTGAAGAGAATTCTTTGGTTTTGGGAGCAGAAGCCAACTGCTTTGGAGGAAAAGCCTTCAACTGGGACTCTGGTATGCTAGAATCAATAGATAATGCTGTCAGTGGTCTCTCTGGCAAGCAAGCATAACTGACTGCTGCCACCCCAGCAAGATATAGATGTATTTAGGATTGGTGGCGTTGACTTTTACCTGTCTCATCCAAGGCATGAATTGAGCACTCTAGGTCTTCCCATGCAGCAATCAGAGCGAGCATATCGTTTCTGGTCAGGGACAAATGTGTATATTATTTGGGGAAATATTTAGTGCTTTAGTTATGATGTGAAATAAGTCTTGAGTAATTTGAAAGAGGTCGTAAGTGGATATGGCAATGCCTTATGTAGGTTAACTTCTATTTTTCATTTTTTTTCTGGGGGGAAAAAGGTTGTTAAAATCTAAAACACTCCATAGATTCAGGACTTTGCAACAGGGAATAGATAAAATGCACCGTTATGGAGATAAATGGAGCTTTTCTTCCTCCAGGTATGTCTCTCAGAAGACTTCACATTTCAACAGGGAATCAAAAACATTTCTCTAGCTTTATGAGCAAATAATTCCTTACTTTTACTTTTATAGAAAGTGCTGGTCAATGCTGTAGAACCAGATGTCTGTGGGACAGCTTCTTGGTGTGAAGGGAAAATTCCCTATTTTTCTCTTAGTCATTTTGTATGGTGTGTGTAGTGGGTGGGGCCTGTAGCTGCTTGCAAGGGAGGTCCTCAGACTTGTTTCCTTCACAACTGAGTAATTGTCTTTCAAAGTGAAATAAAAATTGGCCAGAGTCTGTGGAAATCCAGAATTCATGTTTGTCTCAAGAAGCAGTCAACTGTTAGCAAAAGTCCGTCAATACTTTTCAGATGCAGAGGACCAATGGTATGTCTTATTTCAACTGACAGTTGTACCCGTGCTTTCTCATTGTCATGGGCAAAATTCCTTTATCTCTTCAAGACAAGATCAGGCCAGTTTTATTACCCTCGGCACATAAAGTGTCGGAGTGTATTGTTGTCCCCTGCATCATCCGTCATGACTATAGTCAATTACCTTAAACACTCACTTCACGATCATTGTTAACCCTTTCCCCCTTGAATTAAGACTAAGTCAACAGCTTTCCTTGGCATGGGTTGGGCACCAAGTGCCAAACCCATGCCAAGGAAAGCTGTTGACCTGGGGCATGTGATCTTGATAAGTCTCATGTTCATTTCTCAGTCAAATTGTTTTTCACAACTGTTGAAATTAGTTGAAAACACTGAAGCAGACGACATTTGACCACCAGCAGGTTTTGGCCGGTTTGAGGGGGAAAGGGTTAATACATAAGGGTACCATACTAGAGACATCCGTCTGTCTGTCTTATCAACGTTATGGCGATATCTCAAAAAAATATTTGCTGTAGCTGCACCAAACTTTTTGTCTCAGAAGGACCTTCTAATTCCCATTATTACCCTCTGCACATAATGTGCCCTGGAGGGTATTGTCGTCGGTCCGTCCATGTGTCCATCCGTCTTGTCGACATTACCGCAATATCTCAAAAAATATTCACCATAGCTGTACCAAATTTTTGTCACAGGACCTTAAAATGGACCAGATTCTTATTAAAAACCAGCTACCTGTGATTATTTTAAAACTTTTTATGAAACTTTTAATGTATGGCGTCAACCCTGACGATGTTACCGCTATATCTCAAAAAATATTGACCGCAGCTTTACCAAATTTTTGTCAGAGACGTATCTTATGATGGACCAGGTTCCTATGTACAACCAGCTTCCTCTGATTATTTGTAAAGTTTTTTATGAAACTTTTAATGTATGTATTTGAAGGCCGTCTGAGTGGCGTCCACCCTGACAACGTTACTGTGATATCTCAAAAAATATTGACCACAGCTTTTCCAAATTTTTGTCAGAAATGCATCTTATGATGGACCAGGTTCCTATGTAAAACTGGCTTCCTCTTTGTATTTATAAACTTTTTATGAAACTTTAAAATATTTATCTTTTAAGTTTTAGGCCGTCTGAGTGGTGCACAAGGGGACGATGTTACCGTAATATCTCGAGAAGGATCCAATGCAGCTTCCCCAAATTTTTTTCAGGGATGGTTTGAAACCAGCTTGTTCTTGTTATTTCTAAACTTGTTATGAAACTTTTGAAGTGTTTATTTGATGGCTGACTGAGTGGCGCACAGTACAGTAATCTCTGTCACCAGAAATTGCACCAAGAACACATCCAAAAGGGCTCCTTCATTTCATATACAACAATATGGAAAGTGTATGTAAAGTATTCTACTGCGAACTCTAAAAAAAATCATAATTGAGGAAAAAAAGATTGTGGGAGCTGAGGGTAATCCGTTCTCTGATCACTATTTTACTGAAAAGGGAACTTCAAATTCTGACAAATGTTTTAAGTTCTATGCAGTATACATGTACAAAGCTCTGTGGAGGCTAGAGTATGAAACAAGTGGCCTTTCTATTACAGTGTGCTCTCAGGACAATTTTAAACATCATTTTTACATATTACTTTAGCAAAAAAAATTCAGAAAGCACTTTGGGTATTAGTGGCCAGTAACTGCATACTTTTGAATACATACAGAGAGCATGAAGGAGACCAGGAGTAATGATGTCCTGTGGCCACTGTCATAGCCCACTTGTGCCAAGTTTGGTTAATGATGTAATACAAGTTGGCATTAACCCTTAAAGTGCTGATTTAAGACTGAGTCAACAGGTTTCCTCGGGGCACTCTGCGCGCAGGAAACCTGTTGACTAAGACTAATTTTTGCTTAAGATTGGGCTTGCTGGTATTTGAATGAAAGGTATCTTCATGAGGAATTTGAATCTTTTAACCATTATATGATGATTGGTAATGAAACAACTATAGCGAAGCGACTATAGCCGTGATTACCTCTGTAAGGGTTAATAGACAAGACAATGTGAATGGACCAGGAAGTGGTCATGCTTTGACCTCTGTGGTGACATTGTGTAGAGGGTGTTACATAGTATTTTATGTGCACTCTTTTTATCACATAACTCATTGTGCATCCCCCGTAGAAGGGGATTCATACAGTGTTTAGTCCTGTCGTCCACTCTGTCTGCCACCCCCGTCTACGCCGCCACTGCATATCGTATTTTCCTTATATTTCTGCCACCTCTTGACCTGTTGCCTCCTTATTTGGTACCGAAAATTTATGAGTCTGGGAAGTTTTTCCCATGTAATAATATATAACCTTGAGGTTGCATTTTTCTGCTGACTCAGCAATTTTCACATATTGGCTTATACCGTCTTCATGGTGTGTCGTAGGCCCAAGGTTACTATTAAACATTTATGGGAAAGTACCTATGGGCTTTCAGTGTGTATGGTTTGTTTCAAACCTCAGTTACCTTGAAAGGTCAAGTTGCATACTGGGTAATTCCTGTTGATTAGTATGTTTACAAGTCAATGGGGATTGCAATGCTAATGCACATTTTCAACTTCTTCTCTAAAACAATTGACCAGATTTTTTTAAAAACTTGGTGGGGATGTGCAGTAGGTGGGTATCGACCAACTGTGTTCAAATGGTCATGCTCGAAGGATTTTATTTTTAATGTTTTTGGTTACTCTCTGCATTTCTGTTGATTACCATATACATGTACCAGCAAAGCAGACCAAGTTCTGTGTTACTACACTTGCAGAGTAGACAGTATACGTGCTTGGGTCTGCTTTGGAGGCAACATATACTTGTTTGTCAATGGGGTCTGCAATGATAGTTCACAGTTTGACTTTAAGAACATAAGCCAGACTCACTTCAAACTTTTGGTACAGATACTCAATAGATTTAGGGATTTTTTTTTTTTCATATCATTGTGGGTGACCTTCAGGTCATAGGTCAAGGTCTCAATGCCTTGCAAAATAAAATGGTTTTCCTGCCACATTTTCAAATGGGTATGATTGAAGTCCATCAAACTTGGTCATTATTTACCCATGTGAGATTTATTTTCCTGTAACGTATACTTCTTTTTACTTGGTGGTTGCCATGCCTCTTACTAAGGTACTTTCCAAGTATACACTTTGTTTTACTCGATGGGTACCATAGCTCTCACTAAAGTACTTTCGAAATACGTACCCTTCTTTTTACTTGGTAGGTACCATGGCTCCCACTGAGGTACTTTCCAAGTACATACACTTATTTTACTTAGTGGGTACCAAGGCTCTCAGTGAGGTACTATTCTGTCACGTATGCTTCTTTGTGAAAAGTCCCTTGGTAATATGGTGGTTTTGCGGTAATGTGTTGGCCAGGTCTTTTCCGTAAACCCTACTTCCAGCATTATAAAGAGGAATCATTGTGGGATGATTCTGTTTAGATGTCGGTACAGTGGTTTCTGTCTTTAGAGACCACTGTTACCAAAAACCTGTCTTGAAAGACCACATTTTCAGGGTACTGTGCTCAGAACCTTATGTGTTATTTATACCTCCTATAAGAAATCACATGTTTTGATAGACCATAATTTGGTCATCTATAGGCACTGTATTAACTGAGGAGCATCCGCTAGTAAACATAATTAATGTGATATTTGGGTCTATGTTAATTTCATGTTGGAGTGATCCACAGTATGAAAAAAAAAAGTGAAAACAGAATGCAGTATCATCAAATGCAGAACTGTAAAATCTCTTTATGTCTTAATGAAAGGTAAAGAAGGGTAAACAAAATTTCATGTTTAGGAACTTTTTGATAAAGAGTGCACAGAGTTTTTTTTTTTTTTTTTTTTTTAATCTTTTTTAAGATTGTAATGTCAGTGATTCAAAAGACATGATCAAAAGCAAGTCAGTACAACCAGGAGGTCTCAGTGACCTTTAAGTTTGTGTGCATATTGCAACATCAGATGGTTTTCTATCTGCCTGACTAATTTCTTTGCTTGCTATTTTGGAGAATTTAGGAATTGAAACACGCTATGTCTACTGTGAGCATAGTATGATGATACAGCAACAGGGATGTTTCAGCAGAGATGGATGTAATTTGGTGGCAGCGAATGGACCAATTACTCCACAAATTTGTCTTATTATTCAGTTGATACTTTTCTGTCATGCGTGCATGTAAATGATTCATTATATGTTCGTTAAATTAGTGAATCAGTTGACATGTACTCCTGGTGGCATAACTCCATTTCCTTTTTTGTCATTATATGCAAGCAAAGCAGGTGATAGTCTGTGGGTCTGGCCATATGAGATAGATAGAATGGTGGGTAGTTTGCCCGGTGTAGAGTTCTTGAGTTACGCCTGCCTGCCGTGCAACAACTGTTGAATATTTTCCCATGGAAATCTGCTGGAATATATCCAACAGCAAATGCATTGGTGTTGTCACTTGAAATTGGTGGAGCGTGCACATTGTAGCTGATTGGGATTAGAGATAGATTAATGGCATATCGGAGCGCTAAATTTTCTCAGCTTGTATTGGAAAGACTTCGGGATCACCGCTGAGCACATTTGCATAGCAAACAAGGTCCTTGTGATGGAGATCCAATGCTGTCTATCTGTTCCATCAGTCGGCAGCCAAAACAGTGAATAGTTGCAGCTGGAATTATGGGCAGCCTTCAACCAATGTCTGGTTTAATCAGACTCCAATACTTAGCCTATTAAACAGTATTGGCAGTGGGAACAAATGCAGTGGAAATGAATCTACCGCCCTGATGCTGCTGGAGATTGCAAGATCGGGCATCTCTCGGGCGTATCACGTCGAGGAATAACTGGTTTTAGTAATGAGGATAAGGAGTCGCAGGGGCCAATTGAATATGGTATTACTTGTTCAGCTTTTGCTGTAATGAATTTGAATGGCCTGCAGGCGAGAGAAAGGCAGATTTATGGACAGTTTCAATATTGGCAGCAAAGCAGGTCACAAGGAGGATGTGCTCATTGAATAGGTGAGATCAGAAAACTCTTACCAAAGCTCAGTAGGGAAAACATACAGAATATCCGGGCTACAAGGGCACAGTGGATGGCGTATCTTATCTCTTTTCCACAGGTACAGTTAGAAAAGGTCACATGTAAATTAAGGCTTCATATTCCTGTCACGAAAGTTAATTTCCCTCCATTTTCTTTTTCTTTGGTTGTTCATCTTTAATGTTGGATGATGGCTCATGTGATTCATTGGGGTACATTGTCAGTTTTTCCCAGACTAATTTTCTTTTTTTGATGGACACGCAATGCAGATCTATAACTGTACAGACCATCCTGAGTGGTATTTTGGTTGGAATAACACCACATAGGAGATGGCTTTTGGCTGAACCCATTCTGGTGTAAAAGCTAGTGGTTGCATTCACTTGCAGTCAACATCTTCTCAATTGTACTGAGCACACTTGAGAATTGAAGTTCCTTTCAATTGTAATCTTCGATGGGTGATTTCAAATTTGTTGACTGGCATTTTATATGAAGTTTTGTCAAGTGACTCGTGGAAAAAATGCTTACAGTAATGGAATCAAATGCTGATGATTGAAATCAAAGGAAATTCTATTTTTCCTCTGAATTAATCTTTGATATTTTCCTGTTTGTGGAACAAAAAGAAATGTGATTGGTAGAAGGTTTTGCAATGCACCCAACCAATGCCAAGCAATGCCATAGACTGGAACCAATTCAAATTTGGTGGGAACTTCTCAGCAGTCTTCTCTGAAGCTACATGGCCAAGTATAAAATCATTCATCTGGGGACTGCTTGACCTTTTTAGGTTCAGTAGATAGTGCTGCATTGTTCCTGATAACTTTTATGAATTTTTGTGTCTTTTTGTTATTATTGTCCTGCCAGATTCCAAAACTCCTGGCTGGGTTTCTTCAAATTTTATGGAAAATACCTCAGGTAAAGTTATATAAAATTTGTTGACCAGATCAAAGGAACAGTTGCCATTTCCTGACTTTCAACAAGATTTACATATAGTTTGCCTCATTGCCAGTTTATGCATTACTGTTGATAACTGTATACTTACATATTAATGGGTAAAACAATGAGGTTGATAAATTATGTGCAAGCCATACTGTCTTTAGATTTTGACTTAACTTCATGAATCTTAAAACATGCATGTATAACCCATGGATGTGTCATGTCTGGGTCACAGTCATAAATTAGTGTACTGTTCATATAAGCAAGCACGTCTTTGACTTTTCACAAAATTCTACACAGCTATGTGTCAAGACCTAAAAATACAAGCCATGAATTAAAACTTGGTCACTATTTCAAGTATATGGGTCACAATCATGAATTCATCTCTAGGCTGTTATGTATCTGAGTCACTGCTATATCCATGAACCTTAAATGTATGGATGTAAATTTCTCAGTGCTGTGCTTTTGTTTCATGAAACCTAACACACACATTAATCAGGATGAACAAACAGTCATGCAGCGAAAGTAGGTCACAAGGTCAAACATGGGTCACATTCATTTACTACATGCATATGACCTACAGCATATTTTACCTCTCTTAATGTTTATAAAACCTTACGCACAGGTATCAGGTCTATAATGTGTGTCTTTATAAATCTAGGTTACCAGGTTAAGTAACTTAGTCACTCATATCCATATACTATCAGCTCAAAGTTTTAAAGCTAAGCTCAGCTTAACTTAGCTCTGCTGTGCTCATCATAACTCAGTTCAAGTTAAAGCTTAGCTCAGACTGTTGGAACTTATTTGGGGGTAAACACATCTAGTTCAGTGGGGCAGGATATTGTCACATAACCCTGTTATTTTCCTGTTCTGGAATGCTAATACCTAGAGCAAATGTACATGCACAATAGGGGAATGATTGTTTGGGTTTATTATGCTTGCAGTGTCACTTTTTGTGTACTAAATTCCCATCACAAAGTTAGCAACAGGTTCGAGATTCTAATATTAATATTATATTGAGTTTGGTGGAAGTGAGCTCTTGTGACAGGTCAACATAGCACCCAGCAGCAGCAGACAAGTATGGGTATCATTGGTCATCTATTCTAAACTTGTTACCATAGCAACCACATTATGTGGCCTTCAAACCCATTATTCCAGGGAAGATGGCATTATGACAAGAGAGTTGGGTTTTGGTAGTGTCAGCAACAGGAATGGCCAGGTGAAGTAAGAGCAGTACTTGGGTACTGATACAGTGGAACCTCATTAATACGGACCTCATTAATCTGTATGTCTCATTAATCTGAACAATTCTCCTGGAACAGAATTGTTCATTTCAAGTAATAGTGTTTAATTAATCCAGATGCTTCATTAATCTGAACAGTTCACTGGGGTACAAAGGTGTTCAGATTAACAAGGTTCTACTGTATCCCCAAAACATCAGTTACTCTTCAATGTGAGCATAAAATGTTGTCAGGCATGGATCAGAAGCTTGCATATCTACATTTTACAAAATGGAGCGGACATTCTCTTTGGGTGAAGTAGACCGTCATATACTAAAACATGCTAAAGGGAAATGCTTACAGGAGTCCCAGTTGAGTGACGTCTTGCAGTTGTTCTTTTCTCATGTGTTTACTTTACTGAGAAGTGTTGGCATGAACTTGAAGTTAGTGGTGCCATCTTGTGGATTTAAGATCTGTGGGCCTACCCCTATGAGTCAGTTGCGTTTCAGTGCTGTGTCTAGTCTTGTGAGCACACAGTGAGGACATTATCCTGTCCAGGCTGTCATCAAGCCTTGAGAGCCATATTATGGCCATCAAAGACAAAGACCAAGGAATAAAATAAAAAAATAAAATCATTGTTATATATATTTGGCTCACACACAATGAGAACCACTTTAGTCCACATTCTAATTACCATCAATGAGAGCTGATACAAGGGCACTCACTCAATGGCTTAGTAGATATCTGTGGCTTCATTTTGTACTTTTGTATAGGAAGGCAATTAGCTTAATAGACACAGATACAAAGGTAAATATTATATTAGCTTTATTGCCACACAATGCATGCAATATGGCACGTTTTGCATGTAGGGCACTGTATTGGGTAAACCTGATGTAACAATGACAAATATGAGATAACAGTGTGCTATCAGTGAGGTATTGCCAACCCACCAAGCCTATAGAATTACATTGATGGAGGGAAACTGGGGTGCCTTCTTTACACACACAGGCAATCATGGCTTGTGTGGGAGGAACCCACAATGCACAGTCATTGGCAGTTCTGTTCTTCCACTCTTGCTTTGGGAGTACAGGCATGGACTCGATGTGGAGCTTCACGGGAAATTTATATTTTGCAAGTAACATGGCTGCCTGCGTGACAGACCTACTTTTGACGTGTTTCATTTTGAGGACTGCCAACAGGTGGATAATTGAAGCAAGGAGCTCAAACTAGACTTAGTTTGGGTTCCTTGTTCAAAGTCAGTATTGAGAGATGGAAGTTTTAATGAAGGTTTAGTATGTGGATTCGAGTGGAATACATGAAATTTATTGGTGTGTATGTCATTTAATTCTTTCACCATTGAATTAAAGACTGAGCTATCACCTTGCCATGGTGTTGGTTTAAACTTAAATAGCAGGGTTGTTGACTTAAAGCGGACTGTTGACCTGAGACAAGCTGTAGCCCTTAAGCAAGCTGTTAACCACAGGCAAGCTATAGACCATATGCAAGCTGTTGACCTAAGGCTAACTGTTGACCATAGGCAAGCTGGCCAGCGAGATTATGTTTACAATGCACCATCAACGGAAGACCCACAGGTAAAAAATATTGAAGCAAGTGACATTTAACATCAATGAGATGGGGGGGGGGGGGGGCGTAAACCAGTACGTCCTTTGTGTGAAGTGATAATGGAAGATCCTGAATTGGATCAACCCTGGCAGGAGATGAATGTGGACAGGAATACATTATGTTATCTACAGCTGGTGTCCAAAGCGATACGTGCCTAAGATGCAGATTATCATATGCCAGAGGATGCACTTTGATATGCTCCTGACACAATATTATTTATTGCATGGTTCATGTACAGATATCATTTTAACCCTTGAATAGTAAAGCATTATTATATATTGAAAGCGTATCGAAATTTTCATGATAGGAATTATGTTCTAACTAAAGTTCACTCCAGCTAAAATGAGTGCCCAGGAATATGCTCTATTATGACACTGTAATTGGTTGTGGTGTTGTGAGACAATAATATCTAAGTAGGTTAGGCTTCCAAAAAAATTGAATTGCTTTGCAGTTCTTCTAAGCAGAGAAAGTTTGAAGGTTGCTTGCAGATTTTGATGCATTAGTACTCCCAAGTTGTTGCACACTGCCAGTGTTGTCACCAGTGGTTTGTTCTATGCTTTTTTCTTATATAAAAAACAAAAAAACTTTTACACATAGTTTCATGTCTCTGTTCCAAGGAAAGCAGGCCTTGTAAAGCCAGTGTGTTCAATTGGCATGCTGTTGTGCTGGAATATGTAAGGATCAGTATTGAAATATATAGTATTCATAACAATGCAGATATTTCATAGTTTGAAATGTAAAATTTGCCAGTGTGAGTTAGGTGGTGTGAAAGTATGGAGAAAAACATAAACCATTTCAACACCAGGGTTTCTTGTTTAAGATTGCTCTCCCCTCCCCCTTCCCCCTCCAAAAGGGGGTGGGTGGGGTGGTTTTGGTCTTTCGTTACCGTATATTCAAATATCAATATAAAATACTGTGAAGCTCCTGAGTAATTTGCTGTTGAAAGAAGATTCACAGTAACTTTTCAAAATTACCATCAAGTAAATGAATACATCCCACCCTCTGCCCCCTTAGTATAAAGCTATGTCTGAGTGGTGGAAAAACATTGTCATGGCATTTTATTCAAGTTTAATAGTTTTGCAATCCAATTAATTGCAATGAGAGAATCAGGAGGGAATCTGCTTGACCTTTCACAAGATAATACAGCCTCCTGGCAGGTTTTATTTGTCCCAGTTTGGTTCTATGTACACAATGTAGATGTATTCCAATTGTGTATCAACTTGGACACATCCATTGCGCTTCTGTTATCCTCACAGGCCATTCATCTGATCCAAAGAAACATCTAATATTTCAGTTTGTATATTAGATGATATATTGCAATTTTAGTATTATTAACAAAATGAGATACATACACATGAAAGTGCACATGCTTTGACATTTTGGATGTTGACAAAGGCATGCAAGATTGAGATTCAGTTTCAGCGAATATTAATATAGTCAAATGAATGACATAGAAAGTTACTTTCAAGTAGACACAAAGGTAAAAAGAAAAATGTATTGGTACTTTTTTCCCTAGCAGGTCTGTGTGGGTAATTTGTGTCGTTCATGAAGCACATTACATACAGAAATTTTCATATAACTGGCTCAGATTCCTGTCCATGTTTTTCTTCTGCCTCCACTGTAAATATGTCTACCGCAGTAAATCTCATGGTATCATTTACTTGCATGACTGCTTTGATTTTTGCCCTGTTGATGGAAATATTCACTATTTTACAGAAACACGAAACAATGGTATTGACATTGGGGACTTATGAATATAGATACCAAAGGGGTAATATTTGTACTGTAAAGTAAAGCCAGTCTGAAGCTTGCTGTCAGTGAACAAGTTTGGCTTCAGTTACTGAATTGGAATGGAGTGTCATGGGTAGGACAAGGAGTTAACTTTCAGGCTGAGGTAGTATTTAAAAATGATCCAATAAGTGTGTTTTACTGAAAATGAAAATTAAAAAAAAATGAAATTCTATCATTTTTCTGTAGTTATATTTTTGAATAGTCAGTGACAGAACCAGCAGGGCTGCCAACACTAGCAAGTCCAATACCTGGACAAATGTATGTCAGTTAAAAAAAATACCCATCTTAGTCAAAATATTTATTTTTACAATCATATCGCACAATAATAAAAATAGCCATGGCTGGACAGATCTCAATTTCTAGCACCTAATAATCACAAAACCCACAACACCATGTCCAAAAAATGCAGCAATGCATAC
The DNA here is from genome assembly GCA_964020975.1 of Hermodice carunculata. Classification (NCBI taxonomy): domain Eukaryota; kingdom Metazoa; phylum Annelida; class Polychaeta; order Eunicida; family Amphinomidae; genus Hermodice; species Hermodice carunculata. The sequence goes on from OZ026613.1 coordinate 64,094,377, forward strand.
ATGTGTGTCAAACAGGATGTTAGCCCTGATTTGAAATCTAGGTGTTCAAAGTGCTTAATGTCTAAATTTTATAATTTCAGGGTGGTCATTTTCTATTCTTTCCATTATGAAAATCATTATTTTTGGCTTCCATTTTTTTTTTGGGGGGGGGGATAATTTTAGTCTATTCATGGACAAATATAATGAAAATCGGGATGGACGGGACAGGGCCCTGATTCCGGGACTGACCAGGAAGGTCCTGGACGGTTGGCAGCCCTGAACCAGACATGGGGAATATAGAATTTGGCCTGCAGATTTTCACCATAGATGATATATGGAAATGTTGCAGGGCATTTGACTGTTTGACATCATTATTTTGTGTGCACAGTGATCCCCCTTTATAAATTAATTAGCAGAGTTCATTAAGCACCCTAAGGCCTTGATTGGGTTGCTTAACAGAAACTACAGCAGGCAGACCTCACATACTAAATTGTGACATGACATCGTTATATTTTGACTAATTGTCTTTCAGTCCATTAGCAAAACTCATTATGCACCCTCAAAAAAGTCAGCTTTTTGATCTAATGTGGGTGGGGGATATAACTTGTGTCGGCAGCATCATATTTTTACTTAAATTTATTTGCTCATTCAGAAAAGAAAGAAAGAAAAAAGTTTAGAATGAAAATTGTAGATGAGACATATTAGAAAAGCTGTTAACATTATCTTATTCTGATTACAAAAGGATCAAAGTAATGCAGAAACTCTTTCTAGATAGAGTTCACACCTAAATTGAAACGTTTATGTCGTTTAGCAAGACCAATTAGAACAATATGGATTGTGATAATCAAAGCTGAATTGGTTGAAATATGATAACTTAAATGTTTGTAGCACTGGCCTGAATAAGATATTTGGCTTTTTTTTGTGTGTAATGAGCAATCGACAGGGCAAGGCCAAAAATGACTTAAAACCCTCCAACCGCTGACTCGAAAAGCCTGACCGGTTTCGCCAGTAGTCTGGCTCTTCAGAGGCTAGTTTAACGGCTGTGCGTGCATGCTTTATATAGTAGGTGCAACGTACACGCAACTTACGTCCAGGTGTATGTTCATACGTGCACTTGACGTAACAAAGCAAAAAGTCAGGTGTGGCGTCATTGCACTGTTGGAACCCTTGGCAATGCAACCAGTACAGATCCTGCCACTACTGTGGCATTCATTGTACCAGATGGTCCCCCGCCATCTTTACAATTTTTTCTGTATATAATTTTTGAGAAGAGATATGGTGTCTCATGACAGTCTACCTTCTTAAGTAGGGAATATTTTTTCACAGCTCATGATTTAGGAAACTAGTGTTTCATAAACAAGTGTCATTGTTATTTGGCAGATGAACCAGGGGGTAAAAATTTAGCATAAGACTGAACAAGGGTTCATCTGCCCATAACATTGAGGCCATTTTTTTACTGTCAAATTAATTTATCATATGAAAAGGTGTGTTAATGCATGGAAGCCTGATAGTTGAAGTAACCAGCTGACACAATAATGATTAAATGTGAAAATGTTAATAAACGTCTGTCAGATTTTGTGTCTTCATAGGATGAAAAATGGGTAGCCAGGTGTGGGCCAAAGCCTTAGCCCAATGTCCAATGCCTGCAACTGGCAGGATTGTGCCAATTAAGGGCATAGAGTGATGAGCCATAAGCTGACGAGAACGACAGCTTGTCAGAATGCATCTTCATTCCTTACAGCTGTGAACACAAGAAGACGGATTCTGAAGATGAGAATTTTTGTTGGGCATGCCCAAGTGACAGATTATATCCCGGGAACTTGCTTGGAATTTCCAGTGACAGAATGAGAAAGCAAAGGGCCTTGGAGCAACAATATGTCAAAGTGGTCATAGTTTTCACCAAATTTCAGCACAAATTTTAGTTACATTTTATTGCCATTCTGGGTTCATATTTCTTGTGCTTCGTAGGCTACATTCTGAAGTAGTGGCTAAATGGCAAACTGTAGACTATTTCATTCAGACTTGACATTAAACCAAAGATGTTTAAGTTGGGCCTAATGCAAATGTTTTTGTAGCTCTGCTGACCACAGGTTGCAGAGCTTATTTTATGTTCGGAACGAGCGGGACTCGAACCTGCAACCTTTGGCACCAGTCGCCTAGCTGAAATGGGAAATGCACATATCCACTTGTATGCGATCTCTCATGTCCTGCCGGCCGTCATTCTGTCCGGCCAGCCATAAACAATTTGCTTGTCAACACAATAGCATCAACAATTTTTAAGTTGGCCTCTTGAAAATTTTTTGGACATGTTCTGGAAATGAAAATCTAGGTACTATCTGTTATTGGTGGCGCCACCTACCGGATTATATAAAACACAGGCCAGAAAGGAAAAAAAATTGAAAACACTGTGGTGTTCTTGATTTGTGATGGATCTGTATGAAATGTGGTGGAAACATTTGGGAAGCTAATATGTGGAATCTGAGTAGTAGTGGTGGTGCCTCCTACAGGTAAATGGAAAATATGAGCCAATATGTGTTCAGTCCTATGAAATTCATTATCAATAGGACTAATCAGGCTAACTTAATCAAATGTCACAGAATATGTGTATCATGTCTGAAAGACCTTGACCTACTTTCTCAAGGTCAATGAGGGAATACATTTCAGAAGATGATATTCTTGTGATGGTCATTCTATTTTTTACATGTGAACATATATGCATTTTACCATTACAGGAATATTATACAGAAAAAGTTTATGATCCATGGAGTCCTGGTGGTGCTATTGGTGGTTTTCAATGGAACTAACATTATAGGTGTAAAAAAAAATCAGTTTTATGATCGTAAATAAAGATGGAGCTTTAAAACTTACACCAACTATACATTGGGTCAATGGTCACCTTTTGTGAAAATTTGGATGACCTTGACCAATCTTTGAAGGTAAAAATACAAATTGCTTATGTCATAGATAATTAAGAAGTTCAAGATATGTACGTAAGTGAGCTAGGGTTACTAAACTGAAACAAAATATGCAATGACATGAGTATTGACATTTTATACTTGATGAATGACCTTTAACCTACTTTTTAAAGGTCACTGAAGGAACAAAAGAGAAAAAAACTTATGCACATTGTCAGGGTCCTTAATTCGTCATGGAACTCAATGAAATGTAGTAAGAATGTTGGGGGGGGGGAATATTGAAGTATTCTGATACTGGTGGTGCCACCTGTAAGTCAATGCAAAATATCAGGAAATGTCTTTTGAGACAAGTATACATGTGATTCATTATCATCAGAAAAAATGAGAATATGATGATTCTAGATGTACATGCATTATAAATGTATACCATGTGATTTTTAGCTCTGCTGACCAAAGGTCAAAGAGGAATGTCTGTTCATCCGTCCATCTGTAAACTTTTGTTCATGAGCGTGATACCTCCACAGTTGTCAAGTTAGCCCAATATAACTTTCAGGACTTATAGGGTGTATGAAAAGCTAGGCCGAGTTCGATATTGGTGGCGCCACCAACATAATTATGTAATATTCGGGTCAAAATGTGAAAATATTGTGAACACTCTAGCATCTTTAATTTTTGGCAGATCTTCACTAAATTTGGTTGGATTGTGGGCGAGGTCAAAGTTTAAGTTGCTAATGATACTAGTGGTGCCACCTATAATTTGATGGAAATTATGAGCAAAAATGTGTTTTAAGATGTAAAATTCCATATCCCAAAAAGTAATTGGATCAGACTTGCCAAATTTATATGACGTATAGACCACAGCCAAAGGTAAAATGTTATGTAATATCAGTGACCTTGACTTATTTTTGTGAGATCACCATGCCTCTAAGGTTGAAAAGGTGATTTTGTAATGGCTGGGTGTATCATGGACATCAATGGCCAAAAGATTTGAGCCTCCAGATCAAAATTGTACATGATCACATAATACATTAAACTGTACTTGGTGACCTGCTTTTTGGGTCACTGTGACCCAGTAATTATGGAGTTTGGCGCTTGTCCAAGTTTATTGTTTTTCCTCAATAACTCGAAAAGTTATTACCCGATTTGAACAAACAGACTGTATATTGAAAGCTTGATGGGCGCATATTTTGAACATAACAATTTCTTAATCCCAGTTGAAGGTCAAGGTCAAATGGCCAATTTGAATATTGGAGTCATCTTGTGAGTGCTCTGCACCCCACAATCCTTGAGATAGGCCCATGTAACATTTAGTGGTTATAAAGGGTATAAAAATCTTTGTCCACATGAATGTTGGTGGTGCCACCTATAGTATTATGGATTTTACAGGTCAAAATGTAAAAATCGTGTGACCACAGTAATGTCCACAGTTTTCAAGTTAGCCCAATATAACTTTCAGGACTTATAGGGGGTATAAAAATCTAGGTTCTTGTTAATATTGGTGGAGCCACCTACAATATTATGCAATATAGGGGTCAAAATATGAAAATCTTGTGAACTCTCCAGCATCTATAATTTTAAGCAGATCTTCACCAAATTTGGTGGGATTATGGAGGAGGTCAAAGTCTAAGTTGAGAATGATACTAGCAGCACCACCTATAATTTGATGGAAATTATGAGCCAAAATGTGGTTTAAGATATAAAAATTCCATATATCAGAAATTATTTGGATCAGACTTGCCAAATTTATAGACAACGTCCAAAGCTAGAATCATATATAATATCAGTGACCTTGACTCATTTTGTGAGGTTACCATGCTGCCTGGAAAGTTGAACGAGGTGATTTTGTAGTGGCAAGGTGTAGCTTGGAATTCAATGGCAATGTCAGCACAGCACCAGGCAGGCCTCTGGGCCTCTTATATTACATAATCTGGGTGTCCTTGATCTTCTATCTCAAGGTCACTGAGGACATAAAAGTTAAGGACTCACTCATTTTTTTTTCACACATGCAACAATATTCATCACAGGAGTTGCACAAATAAGCTGTGATTACATGTGGAGTGAAGTGCCATCTAGTAGACAATTTTTACATTAAGCTTTATATGTTGAGAAGCCACAATGCCAGCAGAGCATTAGGCCCATGGGTCTCTTGTTTGTTTTGTTTGTATTTGTTTCATTTAGTTACGGATATAGTCTATCTACAAAATTAATGATCACATGTATGACATTTCGACTTAATATATATGTATAAATGAAAGTAAAATTATGAAACACACAACCTAGCCCATTCCTGGAAAGGCCTAATTTTTAAAAAAATTTTCTACTTAATTTTATATCATACCGAGTTTTGAATGATTACAAATTCAGCATGTTGTATCTACCGGGAGGCCAACACTTATGCAATCACTTGTTCAGGCATATGCTGGGCTTCCCTGGCAGGCAGATCCTGTCTGGGTGCAGTACATGTACTGTTACTTGGTGGAAGTTCTTCATGTGGAAGTGACACATTGCATCTTGTCACAGGCACAGATTTCATTTTGATTCTGTCAGACATGGCATGCTAGCCACATGTATGTGTAATTTGTCAAAATAATTCTCTCTCTCTCTCTCTCTCTCTCTCTCTCTCTCTCTCTCTCTCTCTCTCTCTCTCTCTCTCTCTCTCTCTCTCTCTCTCTCTCTCTCTCTCTCTCTCTCTCTCTCTCTCTCTCTCTCTCTCTCTCTCTCTCTCTCTCTCTCTCTCTCTCTCTCTCTCTCTCTCTCTCTCTCTCTCTCTCTCTCTCTCTCTATATATATATATCAATGGTATGACATAGATTGTCATTGCTGAGAGGAAGAAATATTTTGCATGCAAGGAATTGTCAGTCATTACCAAGTTCTGTTCGTTTATAAAATTGAGATTATCAAAATGCAGGACTCTGCATGCAACATGGTGTGAGGTCCTACCACACCAACTGTACAAACCGTGAGAATCCTGATTAAAAATACATGTATTATAGAAAACATGTCAGGCATTATATGGATTTGATACAATGAAAGGAAAATGAATTATAGCTGAAATATGAAATACCAGTAGTCTTTTTAATATTTCTCACAAGCGTTTTGAGACCCTGTTCCTTTCATGTCCTGGCTGTTTGATATTACTGCTTAAAACAGACTTGTCATTCATTGCAGCTTAAATGGTCATCATTGATTAAGATACTTGGAGTGCTGCTACCTTTGTGTCCTTTTTACCATTGATTAAGATACAGCCTTGTCTTTAGAATTAAAAGAAAATTGCAAGTTTATCATGATCATATTCACACCTTAAAAATCGGGGCTTTCCGATTGCACAAGAGGTACCAACCTTCATTGACATTATCAGTCGACCATCTTACAAGACTGGATGTGTTATCTGGTGAGCAGGCTGATTTGGCAGTGTGTAGTTGTATTGATTAAGTTCCAAATTACAACACCAGGGGGCATATCACACATTATTGAAAAGATGTCACTGTGATAATCATGATGTTTTATGTGTTATCAGCATGGGACACACAGCATATATGACAGTCAAGTGCCTGTATACCCTTGCAGAGTCTTGCAGTTCAAGCACGGCAGTCAGGTGCTAGGAAAACAAAGTGACATGTTTGACAAGGATACAAGGGCCCACATGTGAGGTCTGCCATTATTCATGAAGACACTTCACCCAGGGGTATTACATCTTGATCTGTGGTGGTTTCCGCAAGACAAGAATTGACAGTTTGTCAGTGGTCAAGAGCTGTGATATCAGTGGGCCTGTCATATTTGTCAGCAGTCCAACAGGGTCTACTTTTATTTGTGCATCTCCTTTAGGAATTTGCGGCTGCTATTGTAGGATTTACATGACTGGCTGTAAGGCTGTTTATTAAAGCTGACATTTTTAGTGCTGAACACATGTGTTACACACCTTTATATAATTACAAATATCATTTGGCTTGAGGCCTTATATGTATTGGACATTTAGTGTATGATGTGACTTGTTTCACCATCTTATGGCAATAACAGGTAATGAAACAGTTTGCTCAATATTTCAATTTGAAAAACTTTATTACCATGATTTATTGAAACAGATTGTTTTGAAATGTATGGAGCCATTAAAGAAATTCCTCAGATGTATGAAGACACTTGAGGAAGATTTTAATACAACAATAATGAAATGAAAAATAGGCATATATGCCTCAGATTCAAGCAGCATTATTTTACTGTTGCTACCATTATGTGGTCAACAATTCCATGATAACGGCACTTAATAATCCATGTGCATTTTGTCTCAGCTAGGGAAATGGTTTTGCTCAATAACATTATGTTCATGAAGAATGAACGTATCAAGTTCCCCTTAAAATGTAAAAGGCTCTTGAGTTAAGGAGCAAATTGGTAGCATGAAAAGTTAATTTCCTTTGCTAGAATTAGTGCTTGTAAGTACTTATCTACAATAATTTGTGCGGAGGCAAGGATTCTGATATCACATATGACTTGACATTTTTAACTCTGTTAGTGCTAAGTACATGTGCTGATATTTGGATATACCCACACCCTGGCCCTGTGCAATAGTCCTGTTGAATTACATGCTGAAAATCATTATTTGGAAGTCGGGCTTTTTTTTTCAGAAACACATTGTGGCACCATCAGAGTTAAGCAGGAAATCTCCACGTTTCTCTACTTTATGAATCATATATGACTCAGGCTTTTCTCAACAGACCTTGACAGCAAATGGAAATTTTGCTTTTCAGATACATGGCTTATACATCATTTCCGTGTTTGAAAGTCTGGCACTGTACAATATTGCACAGTACAATATTGCCCCTGGAGCCTGAAAGTCTATGAGTCTATTGGAAATATACTTAAGTGTATGGAAATGGTGTAAAGGTGACTTGTTATACATAGGGTTATGAGTAAGGTGACCTCCAGAGAAGATCTTTACACAATTCTAGACATGAAGTTGAGTTGCATCTAGTGTGCAGTTTATCAAGTAAATAATACATTGTACATGAGATCTTGCATTGTATTGTCCCTTAGAAATAACTGGTGCAGAACAATTTGTATGAGCATACAAACACAGTGGTGCTCTTTTTACTGATAACAAGTTGCTTTTCATAATCCAAGATCAATACTGCATTACAGGAAACCATTATTTGGCTCACGTAAATACAACAATGTATAGTTTTTAGAATGAAAAGCTGAAAAAAAAATTCAAAGAAAACCCACGGGTCTATGGCAAACATGTTCCACACATGGCATACCATCTTATGATGATTATTTTTTTTAAATATATGCATGGTGGGATAATGTCTGTGTGTCAACATAGAGCACAGACATTTTGTTTTTCCAAAAAATTATTTCTTTTTTTTCTTTTTCTTCCTCCCTGCCTCCTTGCCTTTAAGGCTCAAATTTGTCCTGATTTTTTCTCAGACACAGTAATGAGAAATTCCAACTTCAGTATGATGGTAGCCAAAATGAAAGTTTGATTTGTTATTGGGAGGATTAAAGATGTTGAAAGTTATGCTATGAAAGAATTGGAAATTTTAAATCTTCGAATTTTGTCAATGCTATACTTGGTAGACATGCTTTTGTAACTTCAGTCTCTATGTTATTGACTTTTGCATATTTGATGAATATTGAACAACAGAACTACGCCTCTGTCATGATCAGGACACTTTTACTAGCTATGTTACTTAACCATCCAGAAATAACACTTTTTCTACCAAACAAATTAAAACTTTCTAAATATATCAAACATCTGGTATGTTTTAAAGCCATAGTGAATGACTTTTCTTATGTTTTTTCTTTTTTCAAATTGTTCCTTTTATCACAGAAGCTCATTTGGCCCTGCTTAACACATGAATGTGCCCTCCTTCCTGTTAAGTTCCTTGCTACAGTCTAGGTGGCAACACAGGATCCCATTTAATATGCATACCTCCTATTCTGAATTCTGGCTATGTTACTGACCATTTTGCATCTATTGAGAATTAAACAATAGCTTTGTTTTGCAGACACATAGACAGATTTTACATTCACACAAATTTTCTTTTCTAGTTTATGTTTCAAACAGTTTATGTTAATTAAAAACAGATGCTGAAAAAGAGGCATAAAGGTTTATTGGTTATTTTGCTCAATGTTCGGTAACTTGGCACATTATAATGACATGATCATGAAAAGAAAAAAAAATTGGATATTCGTGGAACTTTTTTAACAAAAGTCAGAAACATATATAAACAAATTCTTTGCATTTTTGGGGGTGAATGATATGTTCTCTTCCAATAATTAGAAAAGGAGAAAAAGGTAAAAAATAAACAAACAAAATAATAATGTAAAGAGGAAACAAAGCTAACAAAAACTTTGAAGGACTCAAACCCATAATTCCTGCATAAAAATATAGTGTGATGTGCATTTCTTGACTGACTGGGCCATAGGTCAGGATGGGAAGGAGAACAAAGATGTTTGTCCTAGACTCTGAAAACATGCCCGTCATGAGTGGTACTTGAACTGTTAGCAGATTCTTCACATTTGAATTGTACGTGTTGCTTTGATTCATGGTCAAAGCAAGTTGTATAAAGTGAGAGTATGCTTGGGGGAGGGAGAGGGGAAAGGGGGAGGGGTGGAAAGTGCCAGTGGAAAAAAACACAGGGCCCAATGACAAGAACTTGGCATTGTCAAAACTGAGTTCTGGCTAATGCCTTTCCCATAATGTACCTGCATGATGTGCTTTTGGACTAAAACAAGAGAATTATGGTTTGAAATATTTGCCCCAAATGAGTATAATGTGGGAAATTAGATTTGTTATCAAGCAATTTAACCCATGTATTTATGGCTAAAAATGAGTTGAAAGTGCTTGGCAGGACACTTTGTGCGAAACAAAACCCAGACCCCCCAACGTAGTACATACATTGCCCATTCAAGCATCATATAACATTGCTGTCGATCAAAGGGTGAAAATCCCGGAATTTTATTTGTAGGTAGATGTGTTTAATTTATAACATTTATGACAGAGTTGTTTAAAGTATGCAATTTATGTTTGTATCTGGATCATTCACACAACCTAATTACCTGTCTCTTTACAGTCTCTACATTTCCCTCTGCCTCATTCCCTTTTTATTTTTTTTTTGCCTAGGAGACCTGTGTCACACAGGACTGCAGCAGAAAAGTGGAGAGCCACAGGAATATTATTGCAGAACTCAAATATTTATTTTGATGTCCATTTGTTCAAGAAATAATAAATAAATAAATAAATAAACCTTGGAACTAAAGTAAGTTGTTACATTGACAGTTGAACCATTCTCTATATTTATAAATCACCTTCCACATGCAATGTTATTTCACTGTTTAAAATATGTATAAACACGTACCATTTTCATTGAGTGCAAATATTTACTCGTGGTCATTCTTCTTGTGTTGCCAGGTGAAGACATACAGACTTTTCCCGGTAAGATTCATTCCATATTCATTCATAGGTAGTCAGCACGTTTGACAGTCAAAATGTTTTTCACTTTCTTAGAATGAAATAGCATATTACAGACGACATGTAATCTCACAGCAGCACTTGAATGTAGCATTTTCCAAATGAAGAAAAGTGTGTAGCTTTTAAGATATTGCTTTTATGTCCAGAAATATTGCATGCAGTGGGGTCATGTGTTCATAGTGCATGCTCGTTACATGTTATTATCACTGGCACTTGCCATTATCCGTAATGGGGCGTCATTCAGGTAGACTGGCCACAGGTGTGGTTGACTCAGACTAGGTGTTTAGTTACAGAATGTCATGTCCTGTAAGTTATCCCATAGGTAATTAAATTGCAAGGTACTTGAGAACAGCCAGGACCCAGGAGAGGGGACATTTCTCACTGTCTCCCTGTAGTCGATTTCCCCTGATTGTCCACTCCATTTGTTCATAATAATTTGTTGTCATCTGTGTCCTGTAGAGATACTGTAAGTGTGAATGTCTATAATGTGACCACTTCGAGTAATACTTGTGCTGTGGAACAACTTCAAAGGGTACCATGTTGAAACTTCTAAGTGTCAGCAGAAAACTGTACATTTGCAGTGAGTTCAGTTTGAAAAATTGGATGCAGGAGAAAATTTACAAGCAAAACTGAGGAGCGATTTTGGTACCTATCACATCTTCCCAGCTTTGCCCACAGTCATCCACTTGAATCTGTCTTATGTTCACTTTTGAAGAGAAATGTGGCCTATTGCAGTTATACCCTGATAAAAATCAAGTATTCCTTCTTTCCGTTCTGTAAAATATAAAATTTTTAGATGAGCAAAAATACTGTATATTTGTGGCATTTCTAGAAAAATTGACAAGCATGATCAGAAGGTAAAAAGTTGCAGTGTTTTTTTGGCCGCAAAGAAGACCAAGTTCCATGTCACTACACTTGGTCTGCCCTTCTTCCACAAGATTTTATAATATATAGTAAGGTAAACAAAACTATACTGTGACCCTCCCCCCAGACTGAGACACCAATCAAGAAGTTTATCGGGTAGACCAGCAGCAGCCTGCAGTCCCTAGTGTACTGAAGCCTGTTACCAAAGTAACCATACTCGGCCAATCACAAACTGAGTCACTTTTCCAATGCTAAAGCAGTGACCTTGTCAAAGAAGAACAAACTCCAGCAGAGTAAACAAAATATGCAGGCAATTTTTGTTTTGGAGGCAAAGTGTTTTAGCAAAAATTGCCCCTCTGCTTTAATAAGATAATTCCCCCCCCCCCCCCCCCCCATTTGGAAATCCCCCTGCCCACGGAGATGGTAATGATGCCCATCAGAATCATCTCTATCTCCCTGTCTTGTGATTACAGCTGCCCGGGACCCCCTGGGGCAGAGGTTAATGGTGAGCATGTAAATAGCCTTGTGATATATGATATTATACAAACCTCACAGTAAACAGAGAGCTGATGGGGTGGCCTGGCAGGGGTTGATGTGTGGTCACCCCAGGGGAGGGCTGGCATGTGGAGTACTGGCTTCAGCATCAGGCACACTTAAAAACAGACCCGACTGTTCCATGGTGGCAAAGCATATGCTATTGCAGATTCTCAGTTGCTTTGGTCGCAGTTCAAGCAATGTTTTAGCCTGCCCTGAAGGACATGCTTTTGGAAGGTCAAATACTATCAGTATGTTTCTGTTTTATCAAATGTTTAATATTTTACTGATTTCCTCCTGTTGGGCTTACAAGTTTGTAACGAGTTCTTGCAAGCTGGGATATTCACTTTGTGTTGGAGAGAAGTGTGATATTTTGTCATCATCAAAATTATCCCAGAGTGTGAGAATAAAATGATCTCATATTTCATTTGACAACTTGGATCAAAATAGGTCACTTAGAGGGATTGTCATCTCGTAAATCTTGGACAATAGAATGGAACCCCCTTCCAACCCTGCTCTCACCCTCCCATCCCACC
>OZ026613.1:64106872-64146872 GCA_964020975.1 Hermodice carunculata
CCACTTTCTTGGTGTTGAGGCTGCTCTTGTGGAAAAATCTAATCTGTTGTTCATAGTCTTGTCCCCATCAGCAAAATAACTGGAATGCAACTGGGGAATATCGTATATGATCACTGTGATCACTTACAGCTGACAAGTATACAGTATTGATTTCAGTATTTCCTTCACTTAAATGTTGATCATATTTATCTGTGCATTAAATGATTTGCTTGCTAAAAGCAACTCGTCCATTTAATCAGTATTGAATGGGTAAACCTCAGTGTGTCTGAGGAATGACCAGTAATATAACTGTAATTGCCACCTATTGCAGCACCTGCAAAGGACAGTCACTGTCACATAAATAATATACCACAGTCTTTCTTTTCAGACACCACCCCTAGGCAGGTCTAAAAGTGGTCACATAAAGTAGGTGGTCTTTCATAGGAGGCAAAATAACATGGAAAAGATAGACATGGACTTGGTAAATGTGGTCTTAAAAGGCAGGTGATCTCAGTGGAGTGGTCTCACAAAAGAGGGACTGTGTGCATGTATATATAGATATACATGGACATTGCGTGCATGTCTGTTGCAATTTAAATTGACTGGTCACCCATATTTTTACTGAATCTGGACTACAGTGTCAGTAATCACAAGTGTCTATGGACCCTTTGTGGATAGTCTTCAGACCTTTGTTGGTTAATGTGATAGTGAGACAGCATGGCATAAATATTTCTGCATGGACAACTCTTAAGGGATAATTCTTATCGACACAACTGTCATGAAATGACAATCTTTGCAAAATAATTAGATCTAGCTGCATTAAGTGAAGAATTTATTGATTTTGGTGCAGTTGTTTTTGGTTCTCAGTCAGATGTTATTCCCTGGTGTGAAGGGTATTATTTGCATGCTTTTTCTGCTGACCAAATTATCAATATAGTAGTGACACCTGGTGGTGAAATTTAGCAATATTTTTGCAATATGAAAGGCAGCAACCCTCACAACTCCATTATTTGAATGCCCTGGTGGTAAAAGTGACATGATTCAAACTGATGGTGGAGTTCACCATCTACATTTAAGTCATTCCACCCTAATGACTGGTTTTCCAGCTAATATCTAAATGTCGTCTGCTAATTGTATTTTACTAATTTAGGGATTCTTTTTCAAAATTTTGGATGAAACTTGCATAGAAAATCATTCTAAATTATGCCCATGGTCAACAGTTTTCCTTGGCACACTTTGTGCACATTGCACCCAGAGCGCGCCGAGGAAAGCTGTTGACTCGGTCTTCCATCAGGGTGGAATGAGTTAACCTGTTCATACTGTAAATGTGGGGATGTGACTGGGTGTCTTTATGCATTCTGCTTCTATCTTTAGTGAACTCCTGGCATACAGAGTGAAGGCTTTGGTCATTGATTAGTTGTGTTGCCAGGCAATGCTTAGTCCATCAGGGAAGTGACTGAAGGCAATGCAAAAACCACTGACTCTGTTTTTACTTGACTTGCTGGTATTTGAATGCAAATTCTGTTGTATGAAGAAGGGAAATATGCAATTTAGATGAATTACTGCTTTTTCTTACTATTTTAAAAAGTCTCCCAGTCTCCTGCTTTATAAAATGTCTCCTACTTTTTGTAAAAAAAAAAAAAAAAAAAAAAAAAAAAAAATTTGCAAGAAGCATAATTCCATGGCTAATTGGGGGCTGTAAAGTTGTACTGTTTTGTTGTGTTGTTGTACTATATACGCATGGAAACTACACATCTTTGAAGAGGATGCTGTAAAACTACTTCCGTGTTATTCTTGGATCATGGCGAAACATGGGTTGAACTCTATTGGCAACCAGACCAAGCAGAAGGCAAAATTATAATGCAAGTTTTCAACAGTCTTGAGGAAAAAAAGGTTTCCAGGCACTAGGGAACGTAGCCAAGGTAACATGTAACAGGTCTCCCTGATGGTGAGCAGTTAACATATATATTTTCCCAGCATCAATCACCTCCACTATGTCATTGCTCTGTTGCAGATGACACAAGTTTCATTATTGTCACGTGATGGGGGCCTATTGAGATACTTTTTCTTCAGTTTCATATGGAATTTGAAAATTAAGGAACTTTTTTTTCTTTTTACTTAAACTTGTAGAAGTTAGAGTATTAAATTTTAGGTGCTGCTATATAAAGTCAATATGAGATGCTTTGAGGTATGAAATATCCTGATTTTGTGATTTGTGTAAATTATGTATGACAATGTTTTTATTATGCATGTGCCTTTTGACTGAAGGACTTGTTTAGCAATAGACTTCATATGTGGTCTGTAGTTTATTAACTTGTTTTTCATTATACTTAATCTTGTAAAAATCAGGGTATTTGAATATGATGCTATTATATTAAATCATCATGAGGTGCTTGGAAGATATCTGAGATATCCTCATTTTGTGATTTGTGTAATGTACAGCTATTCTGAAACGCTGTTAGTTTCAGTTTTTATCCAAGTATTTCTTTTTAGACATTCTTATGCACATAAGGTGAATAGTAATAATGGCCAAAACTTGCAGCTTGTGGTCTTGGACGCTACCTGACAACCACGTGTCTGGCCTTTGAGGGAGGAATATTGCTCTGCCACCAGGTGGCGCACTCAATGCTGCATGTTTTGTTTCAGGGAGGGCCATGGCATGACAGTGTCTAGTAGCAGTATGCTCATTGTTGAAGCAAAGCAAGAACATCGGGAATAATGTGCACACAAATGCTGATACAAAGCAAAATGGCAAAAAAGACTGAAACCAGATTGTCTGATTTGAAAGGCTACACATGAGCACTGAGTATGTTATTCTTTTGATAAGACTGATGGGAAACAGGATTTATATTTGCATGTGCAAGCATCTGGAATAAAATAAGTTGCTTGCTGTGGTAAATAGGAAATGCCCTGACTGAAAACCGTTTATTATAAAACACAAGACATCTTAGGATATTATATAGTTAGCTATTGGTCAATAGTTTCTTCTACTGAAGACAAAAGTGCTGTGAAAATGGAATGCACATTTTTTACCTCAGCTGACTTGTCAGTCAGCTGAGGTTTTTTGAGGGTCCGTCGTCCGTCGTCCGTCCGTCGTCCGTCGTCCGTCCGTCGTCTGTCCGTCTGTCCGTCCGTCGTCCGTCCGTCTGTCCGTCCGTCGTCCGTCCGTCCGTCGTCCACAATTCACATTTTCGACTTCTTCTCAAAAACCGTCAGCCAGATTCACTTCAAACTTGGTGGAGATGTGCCTTGGGTGGATCTCTACCAAGTTTGTTCAAATGGTCACGGCCCAGTGATTTTTGGATTTTTCATGAATTTTTTTGTTCTTTTTTGGGTAAATCTGAAAAAATCTTCTTCTCCGAAACCGCTCACCCAATTTCTTTGATATCACACAGGAACACTCCCTGGGACTCCTAGTTCTTAATTTGTTCACCAGGTGGTGCTGCAATTTTTTCCTAATTTTTTATGAATTTTTGTGTGTTATAGCTATTTTTGATTTCTTCTCCAGAACCATCACTCAGATTAAGCTGAAACATGGTGGATATGTTCCTTGTAGAAGGGTCAAACAAAGTTGTTCACTATGTGCGAATGCTGCGGATTCCTGATTTTTAATGATTTTTTCAATTCTGGTACTTGTCGCTAAGTGCAGTTTTCCTATTGATCACTATGGAAGTCAATGGGCATTCTAATACTAATTCACATTTTCGACTTCTTTTCTAAAACCGTCATCCGGATTAACTTCAAAATTTGGTGGCAATGTACCTTGGGTGGGTGTCTACCAGGTTTGTTCCAATGGTCATGTTCCAATGAATTTGGATTTTTTAATGATTTTTTTTCAAAAATCTCTACAAAAGTTTTAATAGGAAAGTTTAACATGGGAATTTCTTGTAATGGTCATAACTTTAATAATATTGACCAGATTTACTTCAAACTTGGTGGGGATGTGCCTTTTGTAGATCTCTACCAAGTGTGTTCAAATGGTCACGCTCTATTGATTTTTGGATTTTTTATGAATTTTTTTTGTTTTTTGGGGGGGCAAACCTTCAGAATTATTCTCCTCTGAAACCGCTCACCCAGTTGCTTTGATATCATACATAGACACTCCCGGGGACACCTAGTTCCCAATTTGTTCACCAGATGGCGCTGCAATTTTTTATGCATTTTTTGTATGGTTTTGCTATTTTTCACTTGTTCTCAGAACTGTCCCTCAGATTAAGCTGAAATGTGATGGATATGTTGTTGTGGAAGGGTCAAACAGTTGTTTAGTAGGTGGCACTGCTTTGGATTCCTGATTTTTAAGGATTTTCAATTCGGGTACTTATCGTTCAATGCAGCTTTCCTATTGATTACTATGTAAGTCAATGGGCATTCTAATGCTAATTCACAGGACAACTGACACGAAATTTACTGTTTACTTGATAACTTGAGATCTGTTTTGAGTTAGCTTCACATGTTAATTATTCTGTATGAAGGTCATGCTGAGACAGTACATGAATGACCTTGACGTCGTTTGTGGGGACACAGTGCAACATACATGAATTTTACTCTTCATTATAACTTGAGAACTACTTGAACTTTGATGTTGCACATGTAAGTGTTCTTCTATAAAGGTCAGACTTACTCAGAACATGGTGTCCTTGATCCTTTCCCAAGTTCATAGAGCTGCAAGTGTGATGAATGTCAAGATCAGCTGAGGCTCGGGCTGTTCACACAGCCCTCTTGTTAATAAGTTAGATTGAACCGTTTCCCCAGAAACTGGTCGAAACCAGCTGGAGGTCAAATGTCCACTTCTTCAATGTTTTTAGTTAATACAGTAATGAAGAAAAGAAAACTTTGTATTAGAATTATAAATGAGACGTGTCAAGTTAACAGACCCAGATCAACAGCATTTGTTGGCATGGGGTGGGTGCTTAGAGCCCAGCCCACATCAAGGAAGCCTGTTGACTCACCTTAAAATCAGTCATAATTCAAGGGGAGAGGGTTAAAGGTCACAGTTAGAAAAAAAGCAGTTTTACTGGAGCCTCGCACAGCTAAATTTAGAAACTTTTGGGTGAATTTTGCAAGATACCGGCAGCAACTGATGCAGATAGCCACAGGACCTTTCCATCATGGAGCTGATGAAAGACTAAAAGCTCAGTCTGCTTCCATTCACCCGGGTGCCTATCACTGTTGCTGCAAAGCAGCACACAGTGCACCAAGAATATGGATGCAGTCATTGTGATAGGCTACTGTTGTAGGAAGCTAAAAGCGGGAGCAAAAGGTAAAGCCAAAGTGGTGATCTTGCAGCAATTTTCTGGCTTGTTGTGGTAGGTGACATTAACAATGGCAAAATTCCAGTCATTGTGCCATTTACTCTTTGCGTTATAAAGGATTGGCAGCAACATGCACACAGATTGCGACATAAACGTCAATGCTCTCATATCTCCTTCTGGCCTCCAGGGATCACATGTGGGTTGGCATAAGGCAGTTTCTTGCCTCATCGGTTGGATAATGGTGACAGAATGTGTGGGAATTCCCAGTAAGGCTCAGTCTGGAGGTGGCATATTACTGGGATGCTGCATGATGTTGTATTGAAGGTTTCAGTTGTTTTTAACCCTTTTCCACTTAAAATACAACTAAGTGAAGTCTTGTTGCTGTTCTTTAGACGCTTAAGTGCCCAACCTGGCCAGAACAAGCTGTTTGAAGTGGGACAAGCAAACTTCACACTATGAGTGCTCATCATGACAGTAGTCAGTCCCACTTATCAAAATTATCACAATGAGTCCAAATTCAAATTCTTCATGCAAGGACCTCTCAGTCATCTACCAACATGCCCAGTCTAAACTTAGTGTTTCCACAGAAAAAAAATAATGGTCCAGGTCAACAGCTTACCTCGAAAAACTATTGACACATTTTACCCAAAATGCAGCAAGGAGAATCTGTTGAAAAGGATCTGTCCAGATATATGGAATAAAAGGGTTAATAGGTCACATTTAAATTTTTCTTTAAAACTTTTTTTTTATGGTATTATTCATGCAGAAACATTGTTGCAGATATTATAACAAGGGCATTTTGAGCACGCAGGATGGAGGCACAGAGTGCTATGTCAAATATTTTTGCTTGGTTTGTGGTTTCTTACGCTCTCATGTTACCTTGTATCTGACCTTTTACAGGGAATTTATTTTGATGTACACTGCCTGTATGTCATTTTGGTGGTGAGGATCCCTTCAGATGACTGCTACAATGATGGAATAATGCATTGTTTGTGTCAATTTTTTTTGCAAGACAACAAGATTTGATACACACTGTGTAGGAAGGTAACAAGATTTGATATACACTCTGTAGGAAGGTGACAAGATTTGATATACAGGGTTTAGGCAGGAATTACCCGAAGCATGTTACAACCATCATGCAGTGCAGTGTAACACTGGAGCAATGCTAAAATGCCATATGAAGATTGCTATTGCACAGAAGGAGAGCTGTATGCACAATGTTAGGCACCTTTGTCTCCCTCCTCACTGGCCACCAGTGTCCAACTGCCATCAATTTTAATTTCGTCTGTGCACATGATGTGTACAGAAGACCATTTCACATTTTTATCATTGCCCATTGACGTGTATTGTAATGAACAAACCATGCTGTAATTGGTGCATATTGAATATGAAGTGTTCATGAATGTACATCATCTGTTGCTGATGGGCTCATTAAAAGACATTTGTTACCCAAGTTGTTGTGATGGGTGACTGTTGAAGGAGGGTTGCCAACACTCCCGGATTACCCGGAAGACTCCCAGGATTTTTATGCTGAAAATTCTTGAAAAATTGTAAATTTTTGGCAATTTTTAGCCACCTCCCTGAATTTTATCAATATTTTCCTTCTATATTTCATATTAATTTATCAATCTCCCAGAATTTTACTTTCCACCTCCCGGATTTTAAGTGTGGCAGGTTGGCAATACTTTGAAGGAAGGAGCACCAATCACAGTTTGAGATGAAATGAGCGTTAGGGAACGATACCTCAGAACTTATTTATGCAACACACATACATATATATAATTTTAAGTTTTCAAGTCATATATGTATATATATATACATGAATATATATATTACGTGTGTTGAATTCATATATATGCTGTGGCTTTGCCAGATATAGAACTGATGATACAAAGAGCCAAAACAGCTGGAGGGGATAAGGAGGACAGGTTTGCCCTATTGGAAGTGTCACGCCCTGTCATATTGTATAAGTTATGATGGGGGAGGGTGGAGATGAAATGCTGAAGGTCGTGTGTGCCTGGGAATGCAAACCTTATGCTACCATAATATTCATCTTTGTGGCCACACATGTATTTTATTTTAATTGGTTGAATCGTTAGGTGCATGGATGTAACCCTTTGCCTTAACACAGCACCTTGAGTCATGTTTTATGATGACCTGGGCAAAAATCGTGTGGTCAAAGTGAGTAGATATGGGCTGCCAGGTCGTCCAAAACTTTCAGGTACCATATGCCAGTATTTTTTTTTCTCTTTGCCTTTATAATGTGCATGACTGTGTAAATTGGACACACACTGAAAAGTCAACTGTAAATTTGCAAGCAAAAAAAAGAAAAAGAAATCTTCCACTAACATTTAGAGATCAGGTCATTAGCTTTCTTTGGTACACTTTGTTTGATGGCCAAAGTGTTCTGAGGAAAGCAGGCCTATTCGTCTTCTAAATATATGAATGAAAGGTCTTTTTTAGGACAGATTTAAATGGGTACATGATAATTCAGATGAACACAACTTCTATTGTGATACAGACTTGAAGAGCTGAAGTGTGAATTTGTTGGCGGCAGGAGGAAGAGACTGTGGGAGTTGTCAATGGCAGTGAGCCAGTCAAAAAGTGCTTTAGCAAAATGAATGTGCCACGCATCATTAGAAAAGATCATGATAATTTGTCATCAGTTGTATCGCTGACCTAAATTTGTGGAAATAAATAGAAGTGCAGTTATTCCTGAGTTGAAACACTTTCACTTCATGATCCAGGATTTTGCCCTCAGGTGAAAATGAAAAATGAGATTTGTCTGTCCCCGCCTCTCGTCTGATGAGAAAAGGGCCACCCTGGCAGAACAGGGGTACAGGTGGTAATTGTCGCTATAGAAAACAGGTAGTAATGCCACTGTGTTGACCCCACCAGTGTAATAACCACTTGGTAACGTACAGAGCAGACAAGTACTGCCATTATCGCAATTATTGTCCCATACAGCCACGATGCTGACACACATCATGGGATGCGCACGGAGAAAAACCAACATTTTCAAAACCAGTGATTTACTCTGGGAAAAAAAAAAAGAAAAAAGAAAAAAAAAACATCAAATAAAGTGTGATGGCATTTTAACACACTGATTCGGAAGGCTTATTAGTTTGAATACCTGTGATTTGTTCACCATGAAGAAAAAGATGACCATATTTCAACCGAAGTGTATGCACCTATTAAGTTTTGATGGCATGCCTTTTATGAAGGACCTTTGAGGATATTATGAGGTCACAACCACAGAACAGGGTGGTGGATCAATAGCCTGGGTTTGTACCAAGAGGCTGTAGTTAAAAAATTCCATAAAGACAAAAGCTTTTATCGTTTGAAATGTGATAGAAGGAGAAATTGTATATTATCCTGTGTGTTACCTGTCGTTGACCTTTGCCAGGTTTTGCCTCAGCAGATGAACTGACTTTTACTGCAGACAGTAAGGCACTGTTTCAGAGTGCAGTTTGGAGCTTTTGATGTTTTTGAGGGTCACTGATTCTATGTAGATAAAGGGCCTCATGTTGAGGGCTTCAGACAACACCTGATACATCTCATCATGATTGTTAAAGCTGCAGACCAAAAGGCAAGGTTAGTTAGTGTCCACTTACCAATAAAGTCTGTGATATGGACAGGCACAGTACAGTGGTCCCTTCTCTTACGGTCTATCTGCTTGTTTCTCTGAGGGTCCACATGCTTCTTTTATGAGACTACATTTATCAGCTTGCTAGTGCTATCCTGTCCGTGTCATTTGACCTCTATTGAAAGACTTCCTGCTTCAGGTGACCACTGCCGTTGAGGTGGTCTCTTAAGGGAGGTTTTTCCAGACACTTGTTGAATATATTTCTGAGCGTGTCTGATCTGCTATGTTCAGGCTATTGTAATTTCCCTAGCTCGGCTGACTTGTCAGTCAGCTGAGCTTATAGAATGGTCCTACATCCGTCGCCCATCCGTCGTCAATTCATATTTTCGACTTCTCCGAAACTGTCAGCCAGATTTACTTCAAACTTGGTGGGAGTGTACCCTGGGTGGGTTTCTATCAAGTTTGTTGAAATGATCATGGTTAAACAAAGTTATTCACTAGGTGGCACTGCCTGATTTTTAATGATTTTTTTTTCTATTTCAGAATTTACATGTATCTGTAAATTTACCTTTCCTATTCATTACTAAGTCAATGGGCATTCCAATGCTAATTTCCATTTTCGACTTCTCCAAAACTATCAACCAGATTGACTTCAAACTTGGTGGCAATGTACCTTGGGTGGGTCTCTACCAAGTTGGTTCTAATGGTCATGCTCCAGTGATTTTTGGATTTTTTACATTTTTTTTTTTTTTTTTTTTTGTTCTTTTTTGGGACAGAACCACAAGTGTGATGAATCTCTAGATTAGCTAAGCATGGACTGTTCACACAACTCTCTTGTTTTTCTGTTGAGATCAACATATAATTAATGCAACTCAATATCAGTAAAGTTTTTACCAGTTTTATACTAGTATAACTCTTTCTGGTGAATTTCATATGTAATATTTGTTACTGAGTATAAAGAAAGTTTTGCAAGTCATTTCAGCTCAGTCTTCAATACATCATTGCTGCATGATAACACTGGTACTGTAACAGTGGTACTGGACTCCATAGAGTAGCCTATTAAGTATCACTACAACCACTGTATTACAAGGTACTTTGACTTTAAAGTGAGGAATAACTGTTTATACTTGAGCAATTATGTTACCAGGAAAAACAAAAAACAAAAAAAAAAAAAAAAAAACCCAAGTATTCTGCTACTGGTGTAAAATGTTCTTATTGAGCAGGGAAACAAATAAGGAAAGAAATGTAAGGAACTATCCAAAAATGACATCATCAGCACACACAAATAGAGTGCTGGGACACTCACTCACCCCAATTTACTGTTCTATTTTGATATTGATCCCATTATTATGAACATTTTCTTGTTTTGGGGAGAGTACATAGATCTTGCACAAACACGCACACGCACACACACACACACACACGCACACACACACACACACACACACAGCACATACCCATGTGTGTTCTAAGTATCTTGGTGAATGGCTAAATGGCCCTTAAGTAAATAAGGAATTCTGACGTGCGCAGTATAGATAAGATAGTTGTTAGGAAAAGCTCTTGTATGAGCAGGTCACCCTGCCTGGGAGGAGTAGGAGGTCTGTCATCATGTAGTGGAATGCTCACTTGTGATTGGTCCACTGTTGTCCAATCATGTGTGCAAAGTTAACTGATATAATACCCAATGTTTAGTGATTCCCTTGTATGATTATTCTGTGGTGCGGTACTTGCATATCCTGGGAGACAGAGTCTTTGACTGGGTCACTTTCCTGCAGGAGGGGCTTCATTCTGTGTGCCATGCAGATGTGATGGTTTAGAGGGTCAGTACCAGAAGAATCCCAAGTCAAGAGTGCTGCATGACTGCAGAAAGAGACTCACACAGTGCTAACAGAACCTGGCTTTCCGTGATAGCTGATCACCTGCAGCAGAAGTTCCCAGGTGGGGCATGATAAATTGACAGGGATGCCTTTCTTTGTGGGTTTGCTGCTGGGAGTCTATCAGTGGTCTTCCAGAAAACAGGGAGAAGCAGGCAGTAACTTAGACCAAGGGGCTAGATCTTGTTACAGGTTCTTAAGAAATGTTATGTAGAATCTGACTTTTTGGTATATAACCTTGTCATCCATTTAAACAAAATCTCCACATAATGCAACAAAATACCCCTCCACCTGAGTAGGCTTGGGATCTGCCACCAGGCTGTGCCATTAACCTCCCTCTGTCTTCCGGATGCCTTGCTCATCACCATCTGGTCAGATCCATCATGTGTGCATGTTTGTGACAGCCCTACCTCCACACTCCTACTTGTGAAGGTCATGACCAAGGTTAGAGATCAAAGGTTAATTGATGTTCAGGTTGCAGGGTGGCTATGTCAGTCATTGCTCGTGTCAGCCAAGTTTGTAAGGTCCCCTCAGGAATGGATCTCCCGACAAATTAAGATGTTGGCAGCCCATGTGCATAGCTGCTTTTTCAATTGGTCCACTCCACTGAAAACTGTACACCTTTTTGTTGTCACCCCAGCTCAGTCAGGACGTGACTGACAAACTGGTGTCCCTGGTCTTTTGGCACCTCGGACATGTGAGGCCATTATGTTTTCATATGTTGTCCAGATTTACGAGGGACGCAGCCGAGGGAGGCATTCCCTCCGGTAACCTTTTGTTGTGTGTATACCTGGTGAGGTTGACCTGGTTCTTCACTTTGAAAATAACCTCTCAGGATAGACATATGGAGGCTACTTCAAATCAGAATTATCGTGAGCCTGTTAGGTCACGCGTACTGGAATAGCAACCAGCATGGGCGGATTGAAAAACTAGAATTTCAACTGTGCTTTTTGAATAAATCATAAATGTAGATCTTTTAAATTATACACAAAAGACCCTGTCGGCTTGGATTACATGGTGTTGGCAGATGCCAAAGCAGAGGTGCATTATGACCTGTTACCAATGGATACAGAAGAGTCTGTATTTCACTTAAAGGGAGAGATCGCTTGAGGCATAAGGCAAACTGTGTGGCGAGCAGGTGTGCCTGTACCTAGAAAGCATCAAAAACAGCAGGACAGAGAGGTGAGTGGAGAAATTCTAGTCCATTGTTGTAATTATTTGCCTACCTAGGTGCGAAAACTTGATGAAATAGGTTTGCAGGTGTCGCAGTGTGTATTTCAAAAGCTGAGTAATTTTGACCCTGGCCTTTGTTGGTGCATTATGAATTAGTCGGGGAACGAAATCTCCACCATCAATGTGAAAGAATTTTAAGTGGGCATTTAGTTATAACTGGTGTAAATGGGGTTACGACCAAGGACAAAAGCTGGCTTGCACATGAGTGACTTTTACCTGCGTGCCTCTTGCAGGTGCAAGGCACCAATCACAGATGGAGGCTTGTGATCGGTCAAGAAATGTAGGGGTCAAAGGACTGAGCCCAGGGTACATGCAAAGACACATTAAACAGTATTTATGGTCAATCACAAAAGTGATCACACAGGCTTGAGATTACTGGGCACGGTTACAATATCCCATGTAAGTTATTTGAAGCGTCTCACAGAGCCCTCTGCTGGTCGCACTATATTGGTATGCGTCCAGAAGTCAGGGAGCTTTCCCTCGGGGCCTCCCAGCATAAACAGCCAGGTTTTGGGTTTCGCATGGGAGGCTGTTGTGTGAGCTGGGTCACACTCAGATTGTTTCCTGTAGGGCAGCCATGGAAGGGCTAACTACAGCTGGCTGACAACAAGCCTGATAACTTCTGAACTTTATACTGTGTGGTTTTTCACGTGGCTGTATCAGTGTGTGTAAACGCCAGCAAGTCAATCTGTGGTTGGGAGCAACAACGTGTACATGTGGGAGTATGCCGGTAAGTCTCACTGAGTTATTACATTATTGTTACTCAGCTAAGCCATGTGTAATGGAGAAAGTTGCAGTTAGTTGGTACTCGGTACATGCAGTACTCTGTCACACAATCACCGTTTGAGATTGTCCTGGTTGTGGTTAGCTGTATGGATCATAAGCTTCTATAAGATGTAGTCATGTTCATGTCAAAACCAACAGGCAACATGCATTTCCCTCCAAGTAGGCCATGTTTACCAAAGAGGTACCGCTGTGGCCTTTAATTGGCAAGCCCCACACTGGCATTCATCAAGCTGAATGAAAATTGCCCCCAAAATAGAGGGTCCCAGCTGCAGGCAAGTGGGTAATTATGAATGGACACGAGGTGTTTTTTAATGTCGGCCAGTGACCGTGTGTGCTTTGCACACAAGTGGAATTCAGTGGCCATGCACCAGCTTTAAAACCTTTCAGCACACTTGTGTCCCAATGCTTGTCCTGCTTTGTTGGGCCTTAATCCGTTTCTGTAAACTAGGAGGTGGAAAGGGTATTGAAGTTGTGTACATAATACCCAGAGCATAAATTGTGGGATTAATGTCTCATGCTGCAGATATAAGAGAAGAGATATTGTTGATTTTGTGTACAGTTGTCAGCTTGGCTGCCAAGTTGCATTGAGTTGAGTAATTGTTTACTTATCTGTGGGGCTAGATCATACTATAGAATGCAAAGTTTTACAGATTTTTTCCCCGCTTGATTTATATGCCGACAACAAAATGTGAAAAAAATGACCAGTTTTATACTCTACTTTCCTTTGAGATGCTGTCTCTCAATATATCTTGTCTGAAAAGTAGTTCATACCCCCCAGCTGTCTAGTCTAGCTTCAAAAATGAAACTTGTCATGCATCAAAATTGAGCATGTTTTCTTCTGGGTGTAAGTCCATAGAGGAAGGATCTTGCTATGTGGTGTGTCTCAGCTTGCTGGAGGACCAGTTGAGTATGGCATGCCCAAGTATGTAATAAAGTGGGAGCTGGGTTCATCATTACACAAATTAGAGGAAATGAGTGATATGATTATTAGTAGCACGGAAGGTACCCTTCTATTGTCCAATCACATAGTGCCTCCTGTAGCATACATAATACTTGGCATGTGTCCACACAGGAGTCTGGCAGCACAACATGAGTATGTAGGTTGTGTGTATTTAGCTGTATCGTAAAAGCTGCCGTCTCCTTTGAGGGGATCTGTGTTTAGTGTAGTTTCCTGGTTAAATGTCATATAAAACATGTACAGGTTAATGTTGTGTGTAATTTTGTCCTTTTGTACACAGTATAGGACTATAACAACATTGTCAAACTACTGTATAAACAAAAATATCCTCTCCCCCCTCCCCCCCAGCATGTTCCTGATTTTGACCTCAAAGGAGGATTTTCTTAGTTTTATTTTCCCAAATTGATCATCAGTTGGATTCAGTTATGTATGGAAAATAATTCCTGAGTCAAATATTTCTATGAGGACCTGCTTGGGGAAAATTGGGAACATTTTCCCCTCAGAAAAAATGTTGTTGATAATAATGATACAGTATGTGACGTTTTATCCTGTGTAATGTGCACGAACTGTCAGGAGGATGGAGAGAGGAGCGTGATACAAGCATTGGAAGTTGGTGATTTGTTGGATAAAACTCATGATTGTATGCATAGTTATGCTCATTATTTGAAGGTAAAATTATGAATAAGTCACACAAGTTTAGTCTCAATAATAGGAAGAGTGACCTACATTTAATGATTTATGTGACTGATATAGTTTTGGCATTCAATTATTTTGGTTACAAAGTGCAGAGTCAGTCAATTTTTCCATACTTAGATTAGTCATCTTGGCACCAACAAAATAAAAGTTGTCAATATGGGGCACGATTGCATGTACCATTTTTCATTGGCGATCCTTTCAAAGTTTTTATAAGTACCATCAGTACATATCATGTAGGTGATGAAAATACATGATAAAGAAATGAATCACTCATTCATTTCAGTCAGTTTTTGGCATCTGCCATGCAGACAAGAGACGTGGTGTACAGCTCCAGGAAATGACTTGACACTGTCCAAGTTGTGATGCTCCCTGACCTCCGATATAGTGAAGACTGTACTACTTCACCATGTACATGTATGTTCTGTCTTCATATGACTACTCCGAAGTAAACTATATGCAGGTGTGCAAGTGAATGTATAGTTCTGTCAGGCTTGTTTTTATTGGGTACATGTGTACAATTCAGTGCAGTAATCCTGTGTTGCTCGTTATGTACTGGCAAGTGTCTACCGCCCAAGTGGTGCATCTGTCCCATGTAAATTCTGAACCTGATTCGACCCAAACTGTTGACATTTCTCAAGGTCAGTGACAGGAGGTTAATGGTTGAACACTTAAATTCAGTGTGAAATTTGGTTGATGGTAAAATGAGCATTTTTTTTCCTAATTCAGGGTTCTTACAAAAAAAAAAAAAAAACCTGTCAAGCACAGTGGAGTAGTTAGAGCCACAGATAAGAAACAACCATAATTGAAATGCAACCTTAAACCAGCTGCACCAACAAAGGGTTCTAGTATGTGGTCTCAGGGTACCATGGTGTCATATTCAAGTTTCGTTGATGGGAAAAATAGAACATTGTAGTGGACATGGCTTGCCAAAAAATGAAGTTGACTGGAAGGAAATAGAAGTGAGTTTTGTCTGCGAGCCCGGGCAATATGTTCTGTATGCTGTATTCCTTTGTTAGGGTTATCTTTAGTTTCAGCTCTCTGTTTTGGCAAAGTGGGATGATGGATGGGGGGCAAAGACACTCCCGGAGCAATGTAGTGTCTGGTTGCACTGGGGAGCTGACCCAGGGTCAAAGGTCAAGTTTCACCTCCTTTATTACTATTTTCATTGGTGGGTTGGTCTGATAAGAGACAAGTCTGTGAGATTCAAAGATTTTCAAATTTAGCACCACTGTGGTGTATTTATCATCTCACTGAGCAAACTCTGGTGTTACAGTGGTCCTAGTCTTGAGAGACCACTTCAAAGGGAGACCACATGTCTTGAAAGACAACCTTTTCATAATACTTTGCTCTGTGCTTTTCTCCTTATTTTTACCTCCTGTGAAAGACAACCTGTTTTGAGAGACGACAATTTGGTCATCCCTAGCATTTGTCCATCAAGACTCGTTTAATAAGGGCAGAATACCTCTTTTACATACTTTTTATGAAACACTGTTTACTTTGTCTTCATGAAGTTTCTTAGCTTAAGTTAATGCCAAACAAAATACAATCCAAAATATCATCCAGATGTGGGCCGTCAATTTGATTGCCAAACCCTGGTTATGTGGTACCCAGAATGTTCTGGCTGTACGCAGATATTAGGTCTAGGTCTTTAGGTCTAGGTCGAGCAGTTTTACTTGTTGGCTTTATTTATTGTGATATAAGGTTCACATTGCTTACTTATCTGAAGGCATGTGGTATTTTTTGACTGATGGCTATAGGATCAAGGGTCTGAAGGTCTACCAAGCATGCAAGTGTTCACCAGAATGCCTTGACATTTTTTAAAAACAGCAGATCTGTAATGTTTGAAAATTGAACAAGAAGTTTGGTAAACAAAGCATAATGCAGATAAGCTGGCTATATGTATGTATACAAACAAGCTTTTATTTTTGTTTATTAGAAATGTAGTGCATGCAGTGAGCAGAGCCAGGTAAGACAAGATAAGAGGCAGACATTGTGGTTGTGCTGTGAGGTAATGACTAGTAGGAGGTGATGGCAGTATGTTATGTTAGGCCACTGTATGATGGCACATTATGTACATAGGCACACAGTGGCACAAGGCAGGGGACAGGATGTGTGGTAACAGGCAGTAGTTCTCAGCTGTGGCTCATAAACACATAACAGGGTATACTCCTGTCTTTTGTCCTCCCTGGCTTTCCTTCCTATCAGCTGGTGAGCCATGCCATGCTCTCCTCTGTTTTATTTTGTGTAAATTTTCTCGTGATGGAATTATCTGTATTTTGTTCACTTCAAATTTGTATGGAGCTTGCATCTTTCTTGTCTCTTGAACAGACCAATCTCCAAGTTTTCTCCACTCTGCTTGGTCTGCCCTTGGGCAACTTGATCACTGTTTTCATGCTGAAAAAGTGACTCAATTCCTGATTGGTCTGCTCTGGTTACCATGGTAGCAGACCAGTGTGCAGCAGGGCACACTTACTACCAGTGGCCAAGGTGATACTGATCAACTTCCTGATTGGTTTATCAGTCCATGAGAAGGATGATAGTGCACTTTTATTACCCTGACTATAAGTAAAATCTTGTAGCTTTGGAGGCAATCATCTTCATGATGTTGTGTCAGGTTGGCTGCCATCTTCTCTTTATGTGTGTCACTGTGAAGTCCACTCTTCTGGGCCACCTTCCATGCTTCTAGGGTACTGGTTGCTAAAATTGATCAAAATTATCCTCTTTTAGTGATTTGATACTGTAAACAGTAGCAGCTTTGTTGTGGAAATTTTTCTTGTCCATCCCTATAGTTGCCCTAAGAAACACTGCTGCAGTTTGACAATGAGTTACAGGTGATCATTCACGAGATTAACCCCAGAAGTGGCCTTTGGTGGATGCAGAAGTGTTTCATATACATCTTTTAGCAGTTATTTTCTTTTATGATTTTTAAAAAGGGTTTTTAAGATTTTTGAGATATATTTTACCTGGATTTCAGTTACATAATTGCAGGCCAACTCATCCCTGTAATGATATCTCAAATGTTTTTTTATAATCCTGACAGTGACAATCCATACACAGGTGATAATTTCAGGCAACTTGGGACAGACAGACTGATCAGGGTAGAGTTAAGGTGAGCCTAATATCTGAAGTGTCCTTACACCTCTCTAGGATGACACGCCCACATAATACCAGGGTCAGCTACAGTCGTGCCATTGGTAATTCATAGACAGATGGCAACAATAGCACACTCCTCATGGGGTTTTAATGGACTTGGGCGGCTTTGAGACATACAGGCTTCCAGAAGATGTATGTGACCTGATTTCACAGGGTATTGATAAAAGAATGTAACTGTTTTGGTGACTTTACTCCTTTGTGCTGGCAGGTTGACTGGCTGCAGGCCTGCATGCTGGCAGCCACTATATCTGTTGCCAGGTTTTCTTTCCAGACGACATAGGTGTGCTAGAAACTGACATAAAGGAAGAAGGTACAAGGCCATATATCCCTTTAATAGACCCTGACAGGGCCACAGTTGTAACTGTCATGGTGCCACTTAGCTTGTGCTGATACAAGGAAGGAGTGATACCTGAGGCCAGGGAGGACAGGAGAGTTCACTGCCAGGGGGCCACAGGAACAGGGTATGAACTCTGGTGATCATACAACCTGTACTTGAGGTATTTCACTGTCAGGCAAAGTGATTATGTTGGTAATATTTCCTGTATACTTTGTGCACAATTCTCTGTTGCTTTGTTTGTGGCGAGATAAAAGGCCCCCTATCACATACAAGTAGGAAATTTGTTTCCTTTTGATACTTTGTTTTCCTGTGTGACTGATACATGAAACTAATACGCCTACTCAGTTTCTAAATGTCAATTGCACACATTTCAGAAACCTGCCTTCTGAAGTTGACTGACTTCTTCAAAAAGTTGTCTGAGCAACAGCATTAGAAAAGAGACCTGTGAATGTTGTATCAGTGCAGTTAACACTTGTGGGTGGAAGCTTTTACTTGCAGATTATACTACCTCTGAGTATTAACCCTTCCATCCTTGAATTGACACTAGAGTCAACAACTTTCCTTGGCATGAGCTGGGCACATCTCATGCCAAGGAAAGTTGTTTACCTGGGGCATGTGATCTTGATAGGGTTCGTCTACAATTCTCAGTCAAAATTGTTTATCATTACTGTTGAAATTAGTTGAAAACACTGAAGCAGACAACATTTGACCACCAGCCGGTTATGGCCGGTTTGAGGGGGAAATGGTTATCCTGTTACTGGTCAAGTCGGCATGACTGAGTCAATGGCTGTACTTGGCGTGGGTTGGGGGCAATGTGCTGAACCTATGCCAAGGACAGCTTTTCACCTGGGGTGTGCCATCATGAATGGTCGTATATATAGATCTCAGCATAAATGTTTTGTAGGAATGAGAAATTCAAATAAAAACATTCTGGTGGATAACCATGTACATCTGGGCATTTTTAGGTGATTGGAGCAGGAAAAGGTTGAAAGGAAGAGGGAAATGTTCACCAAAGCTGCCCCTTTATTGTGGTGAAACACACAACATCTAGAAAATTTGTGGACCTCTTCTCTTTCACAATGCAGACAACCAAATGTAGAGACTAACTAGAATACGGGTACATATGGTAGCCTGAGGCATATATCTATTGACTCCAGTTTCCTCATGTTGCAAGTTTTGTTGAGATAAGAAACATATGCTTTATCATGCTGGAGATACTAAGTACATGTACTGCCTCTTTCAATGGTGGATAAAAGTGGTTGTTTACATTATGGATAAGTGGCACTTCAATAGTTAACATTTCCCCCTAAATATTCAGGGTGAGTTGAGCTTGCCTTGGTGCAGGTTTGGTGCTAAGCACGCAACCATGCCAAGGAAAGCTGTTGACCAGGGTCATGTTACTTTGATGTGTCTCAGCTACAATTCTCATTCAAATTGTTTTTCATCACTGTCGAAATTGGTTAAAACCTTTGAAGCAGACGACATTTGACCGCTGGCCAGTTTTGGCTGGTTTTATGGGGAAAGTGCTAAATCATTTCGTACATTTGTACATGTTTGAGATGTACATGCTGACTACATGTCAGTTATCATAAGGTGTAAGTGTAATTTTCCCCAAAATTAAAAGCAGAAGTATGTTTCTTCATTGTGAAGATGATTCTGAATAAATAGAACCCACTCCAAAAGAAAAAATCAGGGTCATTGCTGTCAGAAAACATGATAAGACAAGGCTCTGGTGAGCTTTGTTTGGTTTTGACCACAATTATGTTGGTAAGTGATATGTACTTGTGTACATGCTCATGTGCATGCATACATATCTGCAATTAAGTCTAGATGCTGTGGCTTGGGTTTTCTGTCTATCTGTATGTAGTTTCCACATCAGCTAGTGGTATACCTCCGACATAATGCAGAAAGGTTATACTTTTTTGTGGTGTGTGCCACCTGCCTGACAGTGGACCCCAGGACCTGCTTCAGGTTGGATGTACCTGGAGTGATTTTGCTTTCATGAAGCAGAGATATGGAGTTCTATCCTGGGGACAGAGAAATGCTGAAGTCGTTTGTTACTTGCCATATTGTGCATGAAAGAATGAGGATACAGGACCAGAAAGAGCATGGAATAGTTGGTGTACCACTATGCATCATGCTATGATCCACCTAGCTGTAGAGTGGGACGATCATAGGTAAGACATATTTGAAACATATGGAGGACAGGGCATGGAATGCCTCCATAGTAGACCAAGCTCCATGTACTCTGGCTCCCTTGAGAATGTAGAAAACCTGGTGCTTGGTCTGTATAGCAGGCAAACCCAAGGGGTATTACCCTGTTGAAACCTGCCACCTGTCAGTCTCCAAACTTCAACTCACTACATGTAATTTATACAAACAGTCAAGACCAGAATTTTCATATCCATGTCCATTGGCAGATTGGTTGTGTTTGTGAACTGCAGGATGCCTGCAGTCTTCAGACCTTCTGCTGATCTCTGACATTCTCCAAGCATTTTTTTCTGCTGTGGCAAGCTTTCAAACTGACATGGAGAGGTGATAGATAGACCTTATCATCAACTGATACGGCATAATGGCTTCAGAGAGATAAATATATCTCATTTATGATTTCAAGATGCCAGCTGCAACCGTAACCCTTGTTCTGTCAAACTCTTGCTTTTTGCTATATTTTTACGCATTTTCAACACACACACACACACACACACACACACACACACACACACACACACACACACACACTTGCATGATGTTTTCAGCTTGTCTGAGTGTCTGTCTGACTGTCCGCTCCTGTGAACAAAAAAACTCATGATTGGTAAGCCACATCAAACTCAAATTTACCTCAGTTGTACCTTGACATTATTTCTTGATCTGATTTTATTTTGGTGACCTTGACCTTATTTTTGAAGATCACAGGATCCATATGTATGCAGAGTTGGGAGGGGAGGGGGTATTCAATGTGTTGGTGATGACTATATTAGTTTGTACAAAAACTCTCAGGACTGTATTTAGTGTTTGCAAAAAAATAAAACAAATGGGAAACTTGAGAGTATTAGATTTCTACATCAGAAATTGAAAATGCAGGCTGTTATTCTAAAATCAGATCCATTTTATCTGCCCTTAAGTTTTGCTTTTATAACATATTTAGTAAAGCACATTGATAGAGTGTGTCCGATTCTTCATCATTGAGTGCCCTCACCTGTTATTATTACAGTATTACAGTCAGTTCTCTTTTTATTGCTATGGATAGTGACTCCTCTACTTTGTGTTACTAGGCAAAAATGAAATAGATAATACCACTGAGATCAACAGTCACCAGTGTATGTGGATCATGTATCGCCTATTAAAGCCTTGTTGGTAATGTTTCAGGGTTCTTTTTTTGCAGTGCAAAAGTGGTTCACCCTTTACCCCCGGAATTTAAGACGGAGTTAACAGCTTTCCTCGGCATGGGCTGGGCACTAAGTGCACAACCCATGCCAAGGAAAGCTGTTGACCTAGGGCATGTTATCTTGATAGGTCTCCTCCACAATTCTCAGTAAAATTGTTTTTCATTGCTGGTGAAAACACTGAAGCAGACCACATTTGACCACCAGCCAGTTTTCACCAGTTAAAGGGGGAAAGAGTTAAACCCTACCACCCACCCTTAACTACCCAAAACCAGCTGGAGGTGAAGGGTATCGGTTTCCATGATTCTCATATTGATGTTAACTAGTGTTGACAAAAATGAATGAATGAATGAGTGAATGAATAAATAAATAAATAAATAAATAAATAAATAAATAAATAAATAAATAAATAAATAAATAAATAAATTAGAGCTTTAAACAAGGCCTGTTTGATATGTTAGAATGACAAAAAGCTTACTCAATCTGAATTGAGGAGGGACAGGGTTAAAATGTAAGCATGGTTTCAGAGGAGTTCCAGATCAGGACCTTCTCCCACATAATCCATAAAAAGCAGACTTTTTGGTTGTTGTTCATATGACATTTGACCCTGTTTCCTGTCTGGTAAGTTGCACAACAGATCACTATAATTATATCATAGACATATAAATGTTTATAATGTCCTTGATTAAATATATGTACATATATATCATTATTAAACCCGTCCCTGGGAACATTTTATCAAACTTGTTATGATAGATTTTTTGCCCAGAAATTTTAAATTTTATGAGCAATATTCAACGTGTAAATCTTCTCTTAAACATCAGAATGCTAGGAAATTTGAGAAGTTAAAGATTTAAAGTTTTGCTGACTCATGGGATTTTGTTGCTGAAAAGTGAAAATTTCACCAGTATCATAGTTAGTATATCATATGTATACTCAATCAGATTCATAGTTCTAAAAGCAAGAGTGTGATCATTTACCCCCCAATATCTTCCAAGATTGTTGGAATCAGAGCTAGACAATTGCCCATATAATCTTAGATGTATGGGATTTCATGGGGGGGGGGGGCAGTCACAGAGCATGGTATGATTTTTCTGCGTGATAAGTATAAAAAAACTAACAGTAATGTCCCATAGGGATAATAACATGCAACCTTGTAGTACACAATGTTTTGAGTGAATCAAGATGCAGAGGTTTGACATTTTACACCTACAAGAATAAGGACACCTGCCATTATACAGCTTACATTGCCCATTTACACAACCATGGTTTGTGTGTATCTTCAGGTTGTAGAAAAGAGTTCTATTTTCTAATGGTTTGTATCTTCAGATTTTGCAAAGTATGGGAAAAAATTCATGTGATATGTTTCTTGTGTGTTGCATGAACAAATTGTGTAACTGAAACTGTAGTATGTACTAAATTATTTGAGCTGTTGAACTGTTCCTTGCACCCATATATATCTCTGTTTGGTGTCCACCTCCTGAAAAATTAGAGGAGTCACCAAAGGGGTCTTGCACAATAGAAAAGAATGTTACATACATGATTGGCATATACCGTGTTCGTCCATATAGGAGAGACGGTGTTGCATTTTGAAAGCATCTGTTTGTGACCCATTAATTTTAAGACTCATCACAGAGGCCACATACATCCTTCTAATGCCGTGTAAAGACCGCCAATATACTTCAAAGGCGGTGTGTAGCAGAAGTGAATGTTGCCATAAACTGCAATAGACCCTACTATGTCACAGATTTGCGCAAAGGCAACTGATAGGGAGCTTTTTGAGGGGTTTTGCATATCAACATAACAAGGTCCGAAATAAGGTCAATTTCATAACATGACTTCCCCAGAAAGGGCCTCACTGGTGCAGAAAGCTGCTTCCTTACACATTTGAATACATGTGGCTGCCGGAGCATACTAAGTCACATGGGCGATAAGCGACTGTGCACAGGCATGCTCCCGGACACGTTTTTCCGCTATGTATGTATATTTTTTCCGATCTTGTTCTGTCATACAGCTTTGTTCCATTCAAACATTTCAATCAAATTCAAACAGCAAAATTTTGTTTAAAACATCAATAATGAAGTAACACATCGAGACACTGTTCAACAATACATCATGTTTATGCAAATCTGCACTTAATATTTCTGTAGCATGCTGCTTATTTACCGCGGTGACCATGCAGTGACTAACCTATGTTTTTTCCTTGCCTTCCGTAAGGAATTTTCACTCCTGCCTTTATCTGTGTCTAGGTTTGTTCAACCAAAGTCAATTTGTGCAAATTTGATGTGAAAATTTGGCATCTTAGTCCAATAATCTTTGCGTGAATATGACTTGTTTTCCAACATTGCTGACATGAGACCTGCACATGGCATGGGCAACGAGTTTGATTGGACAGTGAGGGGCATGTGATCAAATTGCATTTATAATGACGTAAAGTGACTTCTCCATTCCCATTCGGGGCTATTTTGGAAGGATACCCCAGGAGTATTTTTTTCATTAGCCAATGAGAGAACTTGTTACATAGAAAGACAAAAATCTGACGATTCGAGCAGTATAAAAGATAATGGTGGACAATGCAAAACATTGTGATCGCTAAGTTACTAAGTTTTGGGGTAAAATTTGCAGTTGTATCATTCAAAATGTCACGAAAAATAGGCAGTTGCTTGATTTTTTTGCCATTAGATAAGAATATACTTTTTTTTACCACAAAATTAATATAGGTATCCACAAGTATTTAAGTTTGTCTATGATAAAATGCACACGCTGGCAGTTAAATAAACATTGTCATTGCAGGCCAGAGGGAAGCGGCAAAAGGTTGGCTTGCGTTGCGCGCGGCTCGAATCTACAATGGTGGGAAACAATGTTCAAATACATGTCAGGTGTGCCTGATTACAGCGTGCTGGGGGTGTGCTGTTTATTGATATGCTCACATCAATGAAACATATTGAGATGTATTTCAGTGATGGAGCCAAAATTATTGTCCTTATCATGCTTTTAATTTTTGTTCAGTGATGAGGGATAATGTACGATACGTTTGGGATATTTTGTTGTTAGTCTCAATTATTTGCTTGCATGCTAAGTTAGTAAGTATATGATATATCGACCATTTATGATAGAGTTGACTGAATTTTAGGCATTGGGTTTTTACCTCTGTTTTGTCTTTTTGTTCAATTTGGCTTATAGCATCGAAATGTACTTTACCAGATGCTTAGCAAGTGCCGATTCCATAGGGCCTTGCTTTTGTTATGCATTGTAAACAGCAGAAAGCTCAAAATACAGACTATATGATCAGCACGATACCCTAACATGTGATAAGAATTTTGAAATCTGTATATACTAGTTGACTCTGTCATGTTCAAGTTTCATAAATGTGTGGTAAAGCATCATCAGGTGTGAGTGCAACTGAATGTCTTTCCATGGCTCATCCACCTGTGTTAATATTTTTCTTTTTATTTTCCTGTGAAATACAAATAAGGCTATAAACTACTTGAGAAACTTTGAACACAGAAATGTATTGAGCACCAAGAAACTAACCCTGAGAAGCTCTCAGGTTATAAATTGATCCAAGTGTCCCACAGAAAAATGCAATTTCAAGGCATGTTTGACAAGACACTAGCCCAATCTCCTGTATCTCTGGAAGGAAAATACCATTTCCCCATGTGATATTTACCAGAATTTCAAACCACCCCAGATGCTTCATAAACTAGTGACTGTGGCACTTTGTGGTAAACATATGCTATCATGTATGTATTGGACATTGATTGGCCTTTCAGGGCTCGGTAAGAGGTACTTGAGGGTATTTAGTTGATACTGACAGTCCCAGTGCTTGTTAAACATGAGACCAGCCTTCATGGGTGCTGATTTCAAGGTTTGACAATGATATGCTTTCACTGGGTATTAGGGTAAATGTACACATCATATCATGAATGAGAGACTGCACTTACCAGGGATCCTGTGCCATTGAACGATGGCCCATAAGGTAATGTGTATGTCAAGTCTACCTGAGCCCTCACATCTTGTGAACTTAATACTTTAAGTATACCCAACCTCCCCAGTCACACTCCCTGCAATGTTATTATGCCCTCATTTTGGCTGTATCTTGAGGAAACATTTGATAAGTCTGGAGTGTACCACAGAGACAGGCCAGCCAGGGGAGTAAGGTATCTGAATGTCAGTTCTCTGATCAGCAACATGAAAAATCTTCCAGCCATGTGTATGTCTGTTGTCACATAGGTGATTAACGTGAGCTGAATTTCATAGTCATTCACCTGAATAATTTACTGTATTGTAAGCATATGACCTAGTGACCAAATGCTACATGTAGGTCTTCCAGAAGGTAGATCACAGGTACTGTACGAGTGTCTGGTATACAATGCATAAAAGATGAGCAATCTAGGGTAGAGAGAGAGAGGGCCCCAGCAGATGGGCTGACTGACTCAGTGGACTGCTACCTGCGTATTGTTTTTGGGATCAAATTTCTGACACTTTAGGCATGACTCGTGTTATGTGGGATTCATATCCAGCCAGATATGTGAGGATTATAAATTGCACTGCAATTAATATGATGCATGAACAGGTAGGTTAATGAGTGGATGTCTTATTTCCTGGATTTAATGTACACAGTTCTGCTAGCAAGCACTGTATAAAATCTTTGTACCTGGTTTACAAGTTTCCTGATTTTTGGATGTGGGCAGAAAAAACAACTGTGTGAAAGGTACATACAAAAAGTAACTTTTTTGTTTTGAGCTGGGGGGTCTGTCATACATTATGAATTCATATACATGTTAAGTGGTAATTTATGCTGTTTTTGTTTTTTGTTTTAATTTTTGGTAAAAAAAAAAGAAAAAACTGTATTAGATTTATTCTCGTTAATCTCATTGAAACATAATTTGTCATGTGGGGAAAAACAAAATGCAAGAAACAAACGTTGACATGAAAATGTATGTGTGTGTATTATGAACTTATGTATATGTATATATTCACATATTATGTATGTATGTATGTATGTACACACAGACATGTATATGTTACGTGATACTCCAGCTGTGGCAGATTATCAATCTTTGCATTTAGCTGGACAATGTAACACTTCATTTATTTCAATATGTCTGTTAAAGACAAAAACAGCTAATCAGTGCAGTGTATTTGTCAGGTACTGTGATCGTCATACCAGTTGCTGTGTGCTTTGTTTCGCTAGTTAAAGGAGAACCATTGGACAAAGATTTAGCTGTGCCATAAATCCAAGAAGACTGTTTTGTGGGAGTTGACCTCAAGGTGTAATAATGGTAAGCTGCCAGTTGATTACCTCCGAGTTAGACCCATTGAGTATTATAGCATGCAGGCTTCACCTGAGAGGGACACAAGTCCAGGTCAGTTTGCTTGCACTGGGTAACCCACAAATACACAGTAGCAGCGTTTACTGCCTGTCCAATTTGAACTGTACAGAGCATGATGAATTTCAAGTGCTAATAATTACCCTTATTTATGTAGGACAGAAGGACATATAAAAACAAGTTGCTGCCAGTGGTACAATTACATGAACCAAAAATGCTTGATAGAGATACATGTACTGCCAGTTAGCCAGTATAAAAAATGTACAAGTACATGTTTATACAGTAATATGATACAGGTACATGTCCTACATGTCACTAACTGTAAATTGATATTTAGTCAAGCTAACTTGTAACTGTCTTTGAGGAATGGCTGGCAGTACCTGGAAAAACTAGACATAAAATTGAGGACTTGTGTCACAGTGTGAGTAAAAACAATAAATTTGATGTGCAGTCAAGATAGGGCCTGGTTGTCTCCAGTCATGGGTATTTTCTTGCAGTCCACTCCAGACACAATATTGCACAAGTTAGCTTTCTTTGAAAAATAATCCAATGACTGGATAACATACAATATCCCAAACTACAAAAGAAGATTTGCTTCCAAGCAAATCTGCCTGTGTGCTCTTTAAACTCGCATAAATTTACATGCAATGACTTTTCTTTGTGGTTCATTGGTACGCCTACATGAAGGGCACCTCTACCTATAATAGTATTGAAGAAATTCAACATTTAAACGTTTCAAGTGCCCTTAATTGGCATAAATTAAAATTCTAACAGTTTTCTTTGGGTTCATTAGATATTCTTATAACACATACCTATGAATTAAAGTTGGAATGGCACCTTTACGTATAATACTTTTGAAGATATTGAAGATTTAAAGTTTCCAGTTGCTCTGCTTTGCATAATTTTCAAAACTGTTATCCCCTGTTACGAAAAGACCAGGCTTTTATGTATGGAGGTACAGTCATGAGAAGCTTGGAGTTTCTATGGATACTAGTCAAGTAAAATATCAGAAACAGAGCTTTTAAAATTTTAATTGCAACTAATTTGCATAGTGTTGAAGACTATGCCTATTCAATACCAAGGTGCGCAGTTTCACTAGTTGGGCTACATCTCCGCCAAATTTGGACCTTTCGCGTACAGCAGTGTCTGAAAAACCATCTCTCACAGAGAGAGAGAGAGGAGAGAGAGAGAGAGAGAGAGAGAGAGAGAGAGAGAGAGAGAGAGAGAGAGAGAGAGAGAGAGAGAGAGAGAGAGAGAGAGAGAGAGAGAGAGAGAGAGAGAGAGAGAGAGAGAGAGAGAGAGAGAGAGAGAGAGAGAGAGGAGAGAGAGAGAGAGAGAGAGAGAGAGAGAGAGAGAGAGAGAGAGACTTTTGCGTCAGCTGCTGCAGTGCATGGTGACATGTTTGGTCTTGTAAAGGCATATTGCATTTCACTTCACAGGTGTACCTCCTTTTCATCCCCTAAAGAAATTTGAGTCCAGGCAATGTACAGTGCCTCAGGTAGAGGAGAATTGATACTCTGCATGCTAATTCCTTACATGCCAGTCTGGAAGTGCAGGATGCTTTGTTAGGGACAGAAGATGGATAAAGTGTTTCCACACTGAGCCTAGTAGCAGTCTACTTGATGCACAGTTGTCTGTCAGGGTCATCCTTTTAACTCTTTCAATTTGAACTGAGTCAACAGCTTTTCTCGGTGTGGCATGCCAAGAAAAGCTGTTGACCTGGTGTATCTTCTCTGGAACTATATAGGCATGCTGGTACTTGAATGAAAAGTCTTTTTACGAGGAGTACGAATCTGAGATCCTCATGATAATTCAAACTAGTTTGACTTAGCAGATCAACTCAAGACGTGATTGGCACTGAAAGAGTTAACATGGAAAGAGGTAACCCATTTCAGGCAGGTGTTCCAGAGACTAGATGCAAGTTATCAAACTGACCAGGGATGAAGAAGAATGCAGCATGCAGATGACTTGGCAAAGCCAGTTTTGTGATGTACAATAACAAATGTTGAAATCAGATGCCTTTATCTCGTTCCATACTATAGGCATGTTGGTACTTGAACGAAAGCTCTTTTCATGAAGAATTTAAATATGCAATTGTGTCGTCTTAAATCTAGGTAAATATATGGAAAAATCAGGGACCGGTATGGAATGAGTTATACAACTGTAAGTGAATCCTAAGGCTGTATTTCCTTTTTGCTTGACATAAATTTGTGATGTATGATATCATAATTGTTTTTCTTTTTATTTTGTCGGTGATAATAAATCTGTTGTGGGTTCTTGCAAAACCCCATTGCGATTTTGGTTCTGGTCAGCAAGTCATCAGATTTATTACAGTATGCTGCTATCCATCATGTGTTTAAAAAACAAAAAACAAAAACAAAAAAAACAAAACAAAACAAAACAAAAAAAAAAAACCAAAAAAACAAAACAAAAAAAAACATGAGTGATAAAAAAAATGTTTATGCCCACAGCAGAAGTTGTGTTATGGGCTTTGGCAAGAAGTTGCAATTTGCAGATATTTTGTTGTAACTGAAATGACTGAAATAGTAGTTCAACAAACTCGTAAGAGTGAACTTTGTGGTAAATTGTTTTTAGTACTGAAATAAATCATTGTACAGACAAAAAAAAAAAAAAGAGGGGGATGGGGGAGTTAGCAGTGGTGGAGAACAAAAGCATTTCATTCCTGGTGTCCCATTAGGTGAGATGTGTAGATCAAATGTAAACACAAAGCTGGCCATGCTGAGTACATATAACAAGACAGGACTCTCTGTGGCCACTTCTATGCATGGTGTACAATCGAGAAGAGAATACACACGGGCCTATCCCTCCACAATCCATCTCCTTCACATGTCTTTGAATTGTGGGCAGAAATGCCAAGAGTGTTGATTTCAGTTGGAGGGATTGCGAGGAGATCCTTTGATGCCATGGGAATGCTAGACTGTTTGAATACCCTGGTAGCAATTGTATTTTGGTTTCTGAACAGTTAACGAGCCTGTAATAAGTGATGA
Source organism: Hermodice carunculata (assembly GCA_964020975.1). Taxonomy (NCBI): domain Eukaryota; kingdom Metazoa; phylum Annelida; class Polychaeta; order Eunicida; family Amphinomidae; genus Hermodice; species Hermodice carunculata. Next base: position 64,136,451 of record OZ026613.1, read on the forward strand.
AAGCAGGGCAGATCTTGTTACATGTAAGTTGAACCATTAAGTGTGTCCTCATGTCACTTCTATTCAGTATAATGCATCATGTATGTTTCTTCTTCCTTATGTCATGAAAAACACGAAGCAGTCACTTGTTGCAACAGAGAAAAATTAGAGGTAACTTTGAATGGGGTACCATGTGCTTTATTGATATAATGATTAGCAGTGACCAGGGGAATCATGCCAAAGTTCCTCTTGACCTTCAGATTCTCTGGGAACCAGTGGAATCAAACACATCTGTCTCTTCGTCAGTGATGAAAGCAATTGCCAAGCAGACTGAGAAAACTTATTTGGTGCCAAAGGTTTTGCAGGGTTGTAAAATAAATAACAATTTCACTTAAATATTTGCCTGAAATGTTTTTTGTATTTGTACAATGATCCTAGTCTTGACAGACCCCTGCTAGGAGATCACCTTGTCTTCAGATGTCAAAACTGTATTGTCAAGTTCTTCTTTTCCCTGCTTCTTTTGCATGTCTTGAAAGATCCTTTTTTTAAGGTGTGTTGATCACAGGTAGAAAAAACTAATATTCTGTCATTCATGTCTTGTCCATCACCCATCCATCCATAAACTTGTAGGTTGTGAAAACTATACAGTCCACAGTTTTCAAGTTAGGCCCATATAACATTCAGGACTTATCAAGTGTACAAAAATTGAGGGCAAAGTATGATATTGGAGGGTGCTGGTACAGTAGAACCTGTTTTGAGAGACCACTGTAATGAAAGACCACCTGCCTTTTAAGACCATATTTTCAAAGTCCGTTTTGCTATTTTTCCCATGTTGCACCTCCATTGAGAGGCCACCTGTTTTATGTGACCACTTTTTGGCCTGCCTTAAGGGCAGTCTCTCAAGACAGGTTTCACTGTATCAGCTAGGCAAAGAGAGGGCCCATATATAAAACTTCTTACTCTCTGTTTTTAAGATAAGATATATTTATTTCAGACTAAAAGTCCATAGAATACACAGTACAAATAGATGAAACCTCCTCATACACTCAGATATCCAACATATTCAATGTAATAATATAAACTTTCCTGGGAAAAAGTTCATTTTCTTTGTTTTTTTTATTCATTTATCTTACACATTCAGTTATCTGACACTTTGGAGGGAAACAGATGGTGTCATTATAACGAGTTTTCACTGCACATAAAAAAGTAAAAGTTTAAAAAGCTGTACACAGTCTTGTCTTGTCTATGTATATACACAGTTAAAACATCCATTTAAAAGCACCTATTCAAAAGTAGTTACTGGTATACAGAGTGGAGCAACATCTGTGTGCAAATATGGAAGTTTGGGCAGGGTTTTTTTTCAGAACTTGGAAAGTATTTGTGCAGGAAACCACTGGTACACAAAAAGGATATTAGAAAATAAATGTGATTATTGTTTACTGTTTGGCTACAAGTTCATATCATTTTGGAATTGTTTTGCTGATTACCTCAGTCACAAGTAGATTCAGCAGCTGATCTGCTGTCACCCAAGAGAGAGGTGTGAAAAACAACAGACTGAACTCAATCAAACCTGCCAGCATGCTAATCCTGCTACTGTTGCCTTATGAGAAGACAACTGTGCACATTTAAACCTGGAAAAGGCTTTCAAGGGCACATCTCCCATTTTCAGAAGCATGCCAGTTCCAAATTGCAGTTTCATAGTGTTTTCAGCTAGACATGTCTGATTGGTTCAGGAGCAAGTTTAGTTTTTAACCACCACTGGAACCCTGCAAGTGAGTGAGCTAGTTCCTCAGTAAGGAGAATGGTTTACGATACCAAGTAGTGAAGTTTCATTATCCAGATGGTGGTATAAGCAGGTTCACAGCCCATATACTCAAATCCATTTAATTACAAGACAGCTGACCTCTAGACTGACAAGCCTCTTGTTTGTAGCATCCAGTTTTTCTACCAGAATGAAATTTTAGGGTACTCAAATTTTCATATATTCAAGTAAAAATTCTAATAATGAAACCTGTATGGGGTATTTCAGGGTAATATATACTAAAACTGTTCTTTTCTGCTAAAATCTTAGGGTGAGCAAAAGTACCCTTGAGATTATTTAGGGTATGCAATTTTACCCATTTTACCCTCTGGTGGAAACCCTGGCATCAGGGACATTGTGTCAAGGTAGATATCCACTGATTGCATATCTTTCCAAAACTGCCAGCATAGTATGTGTTACAAAAAAATAATAGAAAAAAAAATTAGTTTCAGCTTTTCAAAAAAATGTGTACATTTTATTTTCTTTGTGTGACAGTTATTATATGTACATTTATTTGAATTTCTGAATCTCACATTTCTGCATGTGCCCTTGAAAATTTAGGAATGTGATTTCTGCTTCCATGTTATCTATACCACTTCAGAACTGCTGCATAATATGCTGGGATTTTGCTGTCAGCTCAGGCAACCAGAATGGGTTCATGTAGGCACCTGACAGACCAAAAATACAGAAGATATAAGGAAACCCAGTTAGTGCTATGTTGCAGAAGGTGCTCATTCAGTACTTTGTAAAGAGTGATTGGTATGACACTTAGGACCACCCAGCTTACAGGTAACCTGTACATACCTATAGATCAATGGGTAACGAGTCCTTGCTTCCCTGCAGGACCAACAGCATTGTGATGGGCATTGAATGCTGCCAGACCACCCACAGTTGATGAACATAGGAGGGATTTTAAACCAGAGATTTCTTATCCTTCATGATGCTTTATGACTCCAGTTTCTATTTCTCAGTTTCGTGTACAAGGATTTTTGTTTCATAGCGATGTGTATTTGGAAATTTAATGAAATAGTTGAAGCTGTTAATGTTGTCAGCATGGCAGCTTTATGTCAAAACGCAACTGAAGCGATCAAAGTTTTACCTGTAGTCAGTAAATATAGGTTAAAATCTCAGTACGTGTACTTTGACCTGAAGAGGGCTACCACGAATAGTGGTAGAAATCCCAATGGAACAAATTGGTCTAAATTTCCACCACAAGACACCTGCAGCATGACCCTGTCATGAACAGTTCTACAGCCAGACAGCTCCTCATTATGGCTCAAATTTTCTTCATTGTGGAAATGTCAAGGCTTTTATTGAACTTGCAGGAAGTTTATAAATCCTGGGTTGGATTTCCAGGAGGCAGGGGAATTGGTTAGGACAGGCTGGTGGTAGACGACTGTCATTCAGAGCATAAAGATCTTAGCAGATTATGTTTTGTTGAGTTGGTGTCATGGCCAGCTTGTGCCACTGTTATCCAATATAGAATGGAGGTCTCCATTTGATTATGAGGTGACTGTTGGCTCTCATTTAGACCCAGTCGTGACATTCTGCGGGACATAATAGGATCTGTACTGGATCCTGACCACCGTTATTCCATTTCTTTCTGGTCATTCAGCAATTTGCTATTTGCAGTCAGTGATTTATCCAAATGGTAGTTTCGCATGGGAATTATAACCCGACAGACATTATTGTAAATAACAAATCCAGGTCTCTTGCAAGGTTAATCTGTGCGTGTAAACATGCAATTACATGTCACCTTATAGATGAAGTCAAAACTGTGCCACCTGGGGTTAGGGGAGGGAAACACAACATCAGGGGGGATACAAGCACATGTATGCCAATCAGGCATAATGCACATGCTACATGGTATCCACCAGAATTATTGCCAGTTATGAAGAGGAAAATATGGGTATGTTGTGTTATGGGTGAAAGCAGTTTTGTACATTCTGGATGAAGATATTTAGATGGGTTTATTTTTGACATTTTTTCCTAGTACTTACATGTAATACAAGGAAAAAAACAGTTACCATATGATGATGCCCCCCCCTCTGATGGGAAGAGGGGCATATAGTAATGGTGTTTTCTGTCTGTGTGTCCATCCATCTGCTACTTGTGTCCGGGCTATAATTCGCTTGTCCTTCAGCGTAGATTAATGAAACTTTACACACAGGTACATATGTACATAAGGGTGTGTCATGTACCAAAAGTAGGTCTATAGGTCAAGTATCTGGGTCACAGTGACATAGCTTTTTAAAATTGTGTCCGTGCTATAATTCCTTTACTGTTTAACTTAGTTCAATGAAACTTCATGCAAACACATATATATTGACCTAAAGGTGTGTCATGAAACAAAACAAGGTCACTAGGTCAAGTATCTGGGTCACAGTGATACAAGTTTGTAACACGTCATGCCTTGGCTGTTATTCTGTAGTTCTTTGACTTAGCATAAAACTTCACACACCTGTGTATCTAGACAAAGGGGTGTGTCATGTAAAAGTAGACACCAGGTCAAGTACCTGGGTCACAGTGACATCCTTGTAAATTCATGTGTGCGAGTGTAATTCCGTTAGTCTTTAATTCAGTTTCATGAAACTTTAGACATGCCTACATTTTGACTCAAACGTGTGTCTTGAGGTAAAACTAGGTCAAATATCTGGGTCACTTATATGTCCTGGTAAAATCGTGTCCAGAGTGTAATTCCTTAACTCATTTAGTGTAATGAAACTTCATACACACACACATATCTAGACCCAAAGGTGTGTCATGGAACAAAAGTAGGTCACTAGGTCATGTATCTGGGTCATGGTGAGGCTATAATATAAAACTGCAATGCAGTAGTTCATGTCTGAGCTATAATGAGCTTGTTCTTCAACTCAGATTAATGCAACTTTACACACAGATGCATCTGGACATAAGGATGTGTCATGCAACACAAGTAGGTCACTAGGTCAAATATCTGGGTCATACCACTGGTATTTTCTGTTAACATCATGTTCAGAATGTAATTCCTTCGCTCATTAAGTTAGTTTCATGAAACCTCATACTCACACATCTTGCCAAAGGTTTGTCTTGTAATAAAAGTAGATCACTAGGTCAAGTATTGTGCATCCTTGCGTCGGTCCATCAACTATTCGTGTCCGGGCTGTAATTTGCTTCTCCTTCAACTGAGATTAATGAAATTTTACACACAGGTGCATCTTGGCATAAAGGTGTCATGTAACAAAAGTGGGTCAAGTATCTGGGTCACAGTGACATATCCTTATAAAATTGTTTCCGGGCTGTAATTCCTTTACTATGTAATTTAGTTTAAGGAAACTTCACGTACACAAATCTTGACCTAGAGTGGTGTCATGAAACAAATGTAGGTCACTGGGTCAAGTATTTAGGTCACAGTGATGGCCAATTTTATTGACTACAGTCATTCCAAAACAAGACTTGTGATTAGCAAGGTTATAAATAAGGCAGGGGGGCATGGATCCAGCAATCTCTGATTGCGTTTTAATTGACATTAAATTTACTGTTGGGACTATCAGCCCAAGAAAAAAGTACTGAAAAGCAGCTCCCTTGCATTTCCCTATGATCACTCATAATATAGCTATCATTGTCTTCCTGTACTCCAGGGAGCCTCCCAAGTTACAACCTCCCAGCTTCTTATAAAGCATACTTGTATGGGACATAATTGACTGGTGTCAGATTTATCATCGTGCTATTGATGAGCATCCAGAGTGAGTGACATCTCCAGAGTGTCATTGTTATCACTGGTTTACCTTATTAGCCTCATTTATGCAATGCCTTTATCTGCATCATTTCATCTGCAGCCAAAGTGGATCCTTCAGCAAGCTAACCTCATCTTGGCAGTGGGTTTTATTGAGTCTTGAGCGAACAAGTGATAGCATTGTGATAGAGAATTCCCCACCTCCCGTAGGACTCAAGAAAATCAAGTCCAATAGAATGCAAATTTTGATAATAACATGAAGAAACAAGTGTGCATAAACCATACACACATAAATGTTATCCCAGCACTAGCAGTGTATTAATGCAGGTCTCAAAGTGGCAAGAGGAACCAAGGCAATGCTGTGTGCCAAGTTGATGAGTTCAAAATCTTCTCCTTTGACCTTACACAGGGCCCTGTCTGTGTGCCAAGTGGTACCAGTGTGACCTTTCCCTGCAGAGCTATCAATTTTTATAGGCCTGACATAATCATCAAAATAGGATTAAACAAATAGCATCACATGTATGTTATATTAGTGCAGTGATGCATTGCTTTTACACTGAAATGTATGAAAATTGATGGACGTAGTTATTTTCATTTATAGTGTACATGCACAGAGTGAAACTGGTCTTTAAAGATCAGCCCCAGCATTTGAAGTTGGTCTTTCACAGCAGATGGAGCTGTCATCAGAGGTTTATATTGTTCGACTCTTCCCCCCCCCCCCATGATGATGATGATGATGATGATGATGATGATGATGATGATGATGATGATGATGATGATGATGATGATGATGATGATGATGATGATGATGATGATGATACATTTAGCAATTTATTTGACAAGATATATTGCAGGATTTTCAAAACATGGAGGCAAGAAGAACAGTTGCCCATCCTCAAAGCTATCTGTGCCTCCTGCTTTCAGAAAAATGATACATATTGATACTTTGTATTTACCTCCTTCTGCTTCTTTCAGCCACTCACCTGCTACTTTTATTTAAAAGTAAAAGCCTGTTATGCATAGCAGAGCATCCAATCTAGCTTAACTATGTGGGGAACTTAGAATGAATGGCAGGAAAATATTTCAATATTTCGGTTCCAAAAACCAGACTTGAATGAAGCCAGGCAGCGGGTGGTACTGGCAGGAAATGATTTGTCAGAATGTGACCAGCTGTCACCATTTAAGCTGACTAAAATGTGATTGACTCATGTTTCTCCATGCTCCATTATCAGTCTGTTGACTTTTTTTTGTTTCTAATAGTTATGCATTTATTAACAACAATCTGTGACAATATAATATTTAGTCCCAATCACCATTTTGGACACACTCGCCTTGCTGAAAAAGTTTCCAAAACGTATTTTTTTCATCAAGGAATTGCCCAAAAGTATTTAATGTTTACGAGACAGTCATCCAAGTTGGGAATACCAGGAGCCTAGTACCTCTCAAATAACTTCACATAAATATTTTTAGATGATGATATATTGAATAGGAGGAAAACTACCAGCTTTAGTGTTGTCTGGCTTGCAGCTAACCCTTCACCATCATAATCATCGCTCCAAGGCTAGCTGTCAGGCACGCACCAATCCTGCCACGCTCCATGTTATCTTAAACATAGCCAGTAATTGGACTAGTTTTCATAAATCAATGGAATAATTGGCATTCTGCCACTCTGGAAAGTCTATGGATTTACATAACAGAATCATGTTATGACACCCATGGCTGATTCACATATACATCATATTACATACGCAGGAAGATTAATACCACTACTGTATGTGTTAACGCACTTTGGTCATATAATTATTTTTACATTAACCTATGGCTGGTGCTGCAAAACCCTTGGGGAAAAAAGTCCTGAAAGAAAGTGTTTTAACTTTGGTCTAAAAGAATTATTTTCCAAAGTGGTACATCTTCAGTCAAGAGCCAGAACTGAATATGCCTTGAAATATATAACTTCACCGTAGACATTGAGAGAAGCCTAAATTGGTTGCCTCCACCTTTTTGTAACCCGTAGGGACCAGACTCCAGTGTATCATAATGCAGCTGTTTCTTTGTTAACCCTCTCCCCTTGAAACTGTCCAGAACTGGCTGGTGGTCAAATGTTGTCTGCTTCAATGGTCTGGATTAGTTTTGACAGCAGTGAAAAATAATTTGCATGAAAATTATGGATGTGACGTACCAAGATCACATGCTCCAGATCAACAGCTTTCCTTAGAATGGGTTGGGAGCTTGGCACCCAACCCACACCAAGGAGAGCTGTTGACTGTTTCTTAATGCAAGGGGAAAGAGGTAAATACTATCAGGAAATTTCTAACCTCATAAATGTCCTCTGCTTCACTTTTGTCATTAATAACATGTCGAGAACCAACAACTCTCTTCAGCAAACAGTGTGTAGAATTATGCATAACTTTTTTTTTCAGGGGGAGGAGACAGAATGGCCTGAAGTTGAAGATCTCATTCTTACTTATATTTGTGTCATTAATGTAAATCAGTGAATTAAAGATACAGTGGTCCCCCTCTTATAAGGCCACCCTAAATGCAGACAAAAAGTGGCCTTATAAGAGGGTTGGCCTCTCTTGAGGGGGAGATTATAATGGAAATACCATACTTTCCGCACAAGAATGCTGGCCTTTCAAGAGGGGTGGCCTCTGGTGAGAGGGGCGTTATAAGAGAGGGACCATTGTACACCGTTACCTGCTATTTAAGACCATCCATACTGCCAGCAAAAAATTGTGTTGACTGTTGGTAGTCATGCAGGTATTTCAATACAGAACTTTTATCAATCAAGTTCAAAGAGTGGTCTTGCAGTCTCATAAAGAGGTGGTCTTTAAAACAGGTATCACTGTAAAAAGACCACAGGTTTTCGTATCTATTCCATACTGCCGGCAAATTTTTGATGGACTCATCTACAAACACACAATTTCCAGAGGTGAAAGCTGAACGTGAAAATACTTTGTCTTCTGCACTTCCACATTTCTGCACAGCATGTATATGTCAAGGGAATTTTGCAGTGTACTCAAAGCCATTGTGTAGCAACAGGTACAGGCTGGTCTGAGTAAAGTGATTTGTGGTACATATATGCTCCAACAATGCACCACACAGCAGCGGACAAAATATGATTTACAGCAGTGATAGAACCCTATTTGATCAGCACTAGAGGATTCTGCGGAGGATCCTGAATATCCCCAATCTCATTTGTTATACTGCTGTTCCTATATTCTCATAATCCATTTTCCAATATCTCCCAAGTTTTTCTCGTAAAATCTCCTGAATATCTCCTAAGATATAAAAACGACCCTCATATTTCTTGGTGTGTCATACAAATAGCTTAACCCACTAGAATATATTTACTACATGTAAATATCCAGCAGCTGATGGAAACACATCCCTTCTACAGTCTGCAGTATGCGGTTCCCAGCACTTTAACACAGTGTCACAGGGAAGCAGCTATCATATAGGAAAAGCAGATACGGGAACCAGTGGCAACAACATGAACTTTTCTTTTTCCTCATAAAAAGTGTCACTTTGTGCACCACACTCTTCTGCTTATAACTGCCAACAGATAAGACTTGACAAGACAGTGTCCTGTTTGGCTTCAGCATTATAGTTGCCAGCTGGACTGAGGCTGAGTGCTGATGGATGCTGGCCAGTATCGTGTATAAAGTCAGACAGGGGGTGTCTGGCCCAGACACTGCTGGAACTTTCCGACGTAGAACCATGTGATGAGCATTCTCTCTCTCTTCTCTGTTTCAGGTTTTCTCTTCCTGAGAGCTGCTGACTGACCACTTTAAGTTCTGGGTTACGATTTGTCACTCTGACACCAAGGTAAGCAGTGCCAGCCAAATGTCTTGTAAACACCAACAGGCTTGCAATAAGCATAGAGGGGGAATTGAAAGGACTTAAGCCACATGGAAAAATGCTGCAGATACCTCTTATGGGTATCAGTTCATGTTTTTATTCCATGAGATTGGAGCTGACATCCATGTTTTTAGCTGTGCTGACCATAGGGTGCAGAGCTTACGTGGTCACTCAGGTTCTTTCATCCACCCTTAACTTTGGCTTGTGCACCTAATAGTCCATGGTTTTCCAGATATAGCCTCAGAAAACTTTCAGGACTTATCAACTATATGAAAATCTAAGTTAAGTTCAACATTGGTGGCATGACCTGTAGTGTTACATAATATATGGCCAAGATGTGAAATTGTTCAGAATGCTGTTTTTCAAACAGCTTTTAATGAATCGTCATTAAACTTGGCAGGATTGTCAATCAGACTAAAAGACAAAAATGTGCTGAAATTTGGTAGCACCACCATGAATGATATGCACCAAATGTGTTAAGTAATATCAATATGCTGAGACAGAATACGGCTTATGATACCAACTGTACCACACATGTGTAACAGATGTAGAGATTTTATATTGCTAATATGTATGACCTTGAACTACTTTCTGAAGGTCATGGAGGGAATACATTTCAGGAGATGATTTTTTGTTACAGTCATTATGTCTGAATCAATATGTATCAAGATATTATTTCAGGAAAATTACACAAACAAAAGTCTTAGCAGGTGGAATCATGGTGGCACCTCTGGTGGTATTGAATGGAACTAGCACCATAGGTATTAAAAGTACATTAAAGTCATTATTTTTATTGTAAATTGAGATTGAACTGCAAAACTTACACCAAATATACATTAGGCCAATGGTCAAATTGTTTTAATATGTTGTGTGTTAATGACCCTGGTCTAGCTGCTGGGACAGCTTGGGGGCTCTGAAAAAACAGGGAGCAAAGTGTAAAATAAACTGAAGCATTACAACTTTACCATGTGGCATACCCTTGTTTCTGAGGGTCATGGAGGAAATGCTTTTTCAGGCCAGGAAATAAAATTTTGGTGATGGTCATCAGATTATATGTCAGCAGAGCATT
>OZ026613.1:64149372-64254372 GCA_964020975.1 Hermodice carunculata
AGATTTGGATTATTTCATTTTGCTGTTACTCGGTCAGTTTTAATCATCTTGGGCTAAAAATATAGACGTAGCATTGCACATTAATGTACACTATGTTTAACCTCTAAAGGTCAAAGATCAAGGTGCCTAAGTCATCTAAAGATTTTTTATGTATAGCTTTAACTTGGTCAATTTCCATCAGACTTTAATGATGTTGAGCATAAATAAAGGTCAAAGGTCAAAGATATATGACCACCTGAACATTTTCATATGACCATAAATGTGACAAGGGGGGAGCACCAAAGTGGGAGTGCAGGCAGGGAGAGGCTTCTTGGTGAATGCTTGGGAATCAAAGATACCTAGCTTTTTTTTCTAACTATTTTTTTAAAGGAATGCTATTGGAGACAGAGGTTACATGCCATTGTGCTGAAAGGGTCATTGCTGACAAAACGGTTTTGTTGGATACTGGGTGGGAATTTGTTGTGTCACAAATTCAAAAAACAAAAAAAAAGAAACAGCCTTTCGCTGGACAGCAGCATTTTGTAAATAGAGTCAGATTCCCCAGTTGCTTGTGTGCCAACTGCCAGATAGCTGAATAGTGCAAATAACATTTTCAGATAACTGTGAATTTCTGTCTGACCTATATGAATATCTTTCTTCTGGCCTTAATTCAAACAGACATTAGTTTTCACATCATGAACATGTCAGTATTCACTTCATCTCTCCACCTCCATCTTACTAAGTGCCCAAAAAAAAGCAGATTGGTGTGTGCTTCATTTTCCATATGAGAGAACCTCATCCCAAGTAAAACATAAATTTCTGTCTATCTTGTATGTTTTTCTCTGGATGGATGAGATTTAAAGACAGCACAAAAGAGTCAAATTTAGATTGTTTTGACAGAAAAACCCTTAATGGAGACTTTTTTCTGCCTATAATGTACATGTGGTATATAACATGGCTTAATGAACCATCCATGGGAGATGTCTTGTTTATTTCACCACATCAGATAATGATAGGAGTTATTGGTCCTGCAATCTAAATTGATTGTAGATCATTTGCTCAGATGTTTATGAAATGATACTCCACCCATCAACTGTCTGTCTGAAGGTATGTTGAATGTCTGTGAGTTGATCCTGCACCCATTAGTTTTGCCAGGTCCAGGTTCACTAGTAATGGACTCGATGAAGTGCTATGTAGCTGGCTGTGCTTTTTACGCATATGTGTGTAATCCATTCAGGTAACACGGAGCTGCAAAGCAAATCCACAGAAGATGTTATTGAGGCTTGGTTGACAGCATGAGGGTAATAGTGCCAGGGGTGGGTTCTCCAAGCCATCTCCATGGGCCATCATTTGGCTGCCTTCAGAGCCTCCTGTACAAGCACACAGACATAACATGTACAGTCAAACCAGTCAGTGAAAGAGAGAGAGAGAGAGACCCAGTCTTATGATCCCACCTGTTTTAAGGGAACAATTTTCTCTGTTCCCATGGGAGGTCCATTAAGTCAGGTTCTACTGTAAGGTATACATTGTGAGGCAATTCGTTTTGACTTTTGTGTTTACACAAGTATTGGTTGTTGTACACTCAATCAAAAACATTTAAAACTAGCCAACAGAAAGAGTTGTAAAGCTACAATGGAAATTTCAGCTAAAAGGAATGAATATCAATGAAAGGCACAAAAGTACAATATATTAACCAACTTTACTTTAAGTCAGCCAGATAGACTGCAGGTAAAAAGGCTTGTCTGCTTCAGTGATTTTTAGCTCGTATATTGTAATGTAATGTAATAAAATGTACATACATAATGTAGTGTAATGTAATGTGACAACATAATTTTACTGTTTATGAAAATATGATGACAATTGTAGATGAGCTCTATAAGAATTACATGCCTCAGGTCAACAGCTTTTCTTGAAGAAGGCTAGACAGTTAGTGCCCAAACTGCTCCCAGGAAAGCTGTTGACATAGTTTCAGTTTAAGGATGAAGGGTTAAAGTATGTAGCTGTGACCCATATATGAGAGACTGGGTGCCAGCTGCCAGCTGTCCAGTGCATTGTACAGGGACAAGATGGTGCAGCATGACCAGCCATGGTGGCCAAGTACAATCTCTTCCTGCTTGATTTGATTACTTTCCCCTCTAGCGTGTGACTGGATTGATGGAGACAAACCACTGAATACAAGTTGTGAACATGGATCCCTACTTCAGTCTCACATTTTCAGCACCATGATGTGGTTACCATGTAGTCTGCCATTATGCCGTAAGTGTAAAATGTTGTTGGGAAATTCAGCTTTGCGGTGTAATGCGTAAGAAGCTGGTTTTGCTACAATTAATGAGAAATTGTAGGTGAAGTGAAGCATACCAATGGTTGTATCATTTCCCCTCTTTGTGTCCAAACCAAAAGTGTTTCATGACCAGCTGAAATGCAATTCATATTTAGAGAGCAATAATTTTGTAAATATGTGATAATAGTCTGTGGGGGTTGGTGCAGTGACTGATGAATCTCATGCACCTGTGATTGTGAATAGACTTGGCAGTGGAAGTCCCTTATATGGAAATTGATGTAGCTTAGATGAGATTCCTTTAGGAGATGGGTAAAAGACTCCGTAGCCCAAGTGTGCTTATGTACCATAAATAATATTAGAGACATTGTGATTGGGACTGATCTGTTGAAAGGCAAGATGTGTGCAGAAATAGTATGTGGTTATGAGAGTAGAATATGGGAGCTGAGGCACTGGCTTTAAGCCATGAAAAATACAAAAAACTAAACAAACAAACAGACTTGTGGTTGTGATTTTGAACCTTGATCCTGTTGATAACCAGCTTTCTGACAAGGGTTGTGCAGGGTCATGTTGTGGGGAAAGTGTCTAGAGAATGTTGACTATTAACGGCCAGACCCTTCAGGGGCCATTCAGTATGATAAACTTGTGAACATTACATTTTGAGAACTGAATGTGGAATACTGAGCATAGCAGTGACTGGTCTGTTAAAGAGATTGACCTTGATGTTTTGACACACCATGTCAGGGGGATAGTGAAAATACTGGAGTGTGGTCTGTTGTGCAGGCAAGGCCACAGGACAGCTATTCATACGTGATTACTGCCAGCTTAACAGTTCAGGCTCTTTTTTTTTTTTTTTCTATGCTCAACAGTGGAATGCACAAAACAAATAGATTGGTGTGTGCAGCAGGCAAGCTTAACTGATATTAAAACAGAAAATTGTCTGATACAGCAATTATTATTATTATTATTATTATTATTATTATTATTATTATTATTATTATTATTATTATTATTATTATTATTATTATCATTATTACAGCGAAACCTCCCTAAACCGAACACCCTTGGGACCAGCAGAAAAGTGTTCAGTATAGTAGGTGTTCGGTATAGGGAGGTTTGATAGCATTGAAAGTATATATTTGGGACCGAGAAATGGTGTTCTGTATAGAGAGGTGTTCGCTATCTGGAGGTGTTCGGTTAGAGAGGTTTTACTGTATTATTATTATTGTTATTGTTATTATTATTGTTATTGTTATTGTTATTGTTATTATTATTATTATTATTGTTATTATTATTATTATTATTATTATTATTATTATTATTATTATTATTATTATTATTATTATTATTATGTTATTATATTATTATTATTATTATTATTATTATTATTATTATTATTATTATTGTTATTATTATTATTATTATTATTATTATTATTATTATTATTATTATTATTATTATTATGTTATTATATTATTATTATTATTATTATTATTATTATTATTATTATTATTATTATTATTATTATTATTATCATTGTAAACAATATTTCAAACTTTGACCCTTACTGCACATATGATAAAATAAGTGTTTCCCCAGGCATTTTTCAAAAAAAGAAAAAACACCTGTCAGAACAGCATGATGTACATTTATTTTTGAGGTACCCGCCTGGCAGCATTGACAGGTAACTGATCAAATCCTTGCTGCACCTGAATACAGTTGCCAGGGTGTCAGCGCCATGAGACTCACTTTGCTTTATGACAGGACTGATCCATGGTGACTATTCCTGCAGGTTCTGGGATCTGACACTCTGTTCTCAGGTGACCTTTTTACAATATATGGTACATCCCAAGTGGATCTTTTTGTCTGTGCACATATACTTTTGGACATGGTCATGGCATTAGGTTATGAAATACATTCCCATGACTACTTGTTACTCGTATGCAATTCAGGATCTCTCTATCCATCAACCCGCTTGCATGGTGTTTCATCCATCACTCTGTGTGTGTTAGATGCGAGGGATAATTCATTTTAGGACAAAGGTTTGCTAGCTGAGTACTCAGTTGAGATCTACAGGTTTTATTAATGTTCAAGGTGTGTATAGGTTGCCATTGCAGTGTCCATTTTGGAGATTTCCAGAATATTTAATTCAAATTCTAAAATGGTCAGTAAAAACAGAATGAAACTAAAAAAAATTTGCTTCAAAGCAAAGCTGTGTGCCTGCAACAGTTGCAAATATTAGATGCTACAACTTTTGTCCTTTGGTACTTCACATTCCATTAAGCTTATGGCTGGATGAAAATGTCAAAGTCGAAATGACCTTGACCTTTTACCTTTAGAGGTCACATGTAAATTACAAAAATGTACAGTGTTACATTACCTACAATTGAAGCTCAACATAAAACAAATTAATTGAAAATTGAGTAAGTTATGGCTAGATAAAACTCAAAGGGCTGAATGACCTGGACATTTGACCTCTTAAATTTACCATGTTAATACAGAAATGTGCAGTGTTGCAATACCTATTATGTGAGTCCAAATGATTAGAATTTAATGGAAATTGGCCGAGTTATGACTGGATGAAAATTTCAAAGGTCCGAATGACCTTGACCTTTGCCCTTTAGAGGTCACATATAAATTACCAAAATGTACACTGTTGCAATAGCTACAATTTGAGCCCAACGGGATTAAAATTGGATAAAAAATGGACCAGGTTATGGCTAGAAGAAAATTTCAAAAGTCCAAATAACCTTGACCTTTGACCTTTAAAAGTCACATGTTAATGTGCAGTGTTACAAACATATTAATTGAAGTTGGATTGGTTACCTGTACCTATAATAGTTTTGGAGATATTCAAGATTTAAATTTTCAAATGGCCCCAATTTGCATAATTTTCAAATCTGGTGAACCTCTTTACAAAAACTCAAGACTTCATGTATGAAAGTATAATCATGCCAAGTTTGGACTTTCTACGTGTAATAGTTTTCAAACGAAATGTTGGACAAATTTGCCTGTGAAGAAGGAAAGAAAGAATTCCTAGAAAAACAATATGTCTGTGTTGGCACACAGACATAATAACATTGCAAATATTGTCACATATACTGTATCTACAGCTATATGTGATAGTGTTGGATGATAATTTAAGTCTTTCCCCCTTGAATTAAGACTGAGTCAACAGATTCCTTGGCATGGGTTGAGCACTAAGTGCCCAACCCATGCCAAGGAAAGCTGCTGACCTGGGGTATGTGATCTTGATATGTGTCATCTACAATTCTCAGTCAAATTGTTGTTCATTGCTGTTGAAAAATGGGTGGAAAATACTGAAGCAGACAACATTTGTCCAGCAGCCAGCTTTGGCCAGTTTAAGGGAGGGAGGGTTAATAGGTGGTCTTGCATTTGGAAGTTTTCAATCCAGAACAGCAACAGTTGTGGGTTGATGACTTCCCTATAAGAGCAGGAAGAAGGTCTAAAGACAACATGCCCTGCAGTCTATGTATCAGTTTTATTTCTTGTTTAACTTCAAACCAAGTAAACCATCTTGAAAGCTTGACAAGCTCATTTGGTTCAATCTTACCGCCTGTGATCCCACGAAAAAACTGATCCACAGGGACTCATTTGTGAAAAGTAAACCATCAAGGAAAGTGGAGACAACCCACCTGGTCGTGCATCCAGGGATGTAGATCCTGGTGCTCCCTGCTCCCCCTTGCTCACTTCTACAATTTCCTCATTTTGTGGGAGGAATAAAAGCCGTACACTGTAGACAATTTGGTGTAATTGGGAACAGGTAGGTAAAGCGTGATTAGTGTGTACAACTGACAGCATTTCAGGTGATGGGGAGCTGACAAATTACGACCCTGTCACAGCTACTTGCCATCATTTGCCCTAAGTAGCCATTGTGGTAAATTTATCGGTGCTAGGCATGTTTGAGATAGTTGGTCATGGGCTCAGGCAAAGTGTGTCAGCAAAATTAGATTTCAGGGGAATTGAATGGCAGTGTGTTTGGTGGACTTAACGTTGCTCAACCAGGGTTGCTGAGGCTCACCTACATGTTCGTATAAATTGCGGAAGACGGTTAAGTGATATCCTGGCCATACTGTTGCCATGGGAATGACAGATTTCAAAGACATAGTGGACTGCTATGGTTTCCTATAAAACACTCGACTGCAAGTGACAGGTAGATGGTAATAATTGTGTCTTTTTGCAGGGTTCACGATGATGGTGTGGGGAGAAGAACGAGAGGCGGACTGCCATTGGCGCTGATCCGAGGCGTGGATGCATCCTCATCCACGTAAGACCACCTTCCTGGAGGATTCCCCACAGAGGATTTAATGGCTACTGCAGCATCTGTGTGTGTGGAAGTAGGAAATTTTGGGTGTGGAATCACGTGAAACAACCACAATGGTGGTGATGGAACGGTTGCTATCCAAATGTGTGGTGAGGCAGCCAGTCATAACTAAGGGCATTACTATAGCCTTGATATTCAGTGTTGCATCCTTGTTGTGGCTCTCTTATTATGTATCAAACACACATTTTAGATCTTTTGTCAATCGTATACCCCCAAAACCAACCATCAAATGTCGGATCGACTCGGATCACAAACCGAGAAGGCACACAAGGCCCAATGATCACAGTTCCAAAGCAAGTCTCAGGATTGACAATAAAGTATTAATTTTAGCTGAAACACAATATTCCCGGCTTGGACAAGAAATTGTTAAACTATTGGAAGCCAACAGAATGAAATTTAAAGTGGAACTTGCTGGAAAGAGCCTACCATACCTCACGCATATGGATAAAGGAAAGTTTGGGGTGATAGTGTTCGAGAATTTAGAATCTTATTTGAATATGGATACGTGGAATCGGCAGTTACTGGACAAATACTGCAAAGAGTACAATGTTGGAATTATTGCATTTACACGTGCCACAGAGAGTTCTCTCATCAATGCTCAAGTGAAAGATTTCCCACTTTATGTACATACAAATTTAGCTATGAAAGACTATGAGCTCAACCCAGGGTCAAAAATTTTACGCGTAACTCGTGCTGGTGAAATGGTACATGGCTACCTGCCAGGTGATGATTGGACAGTATTTGTGCCTAACAATGACACATATATGCCACTCTCATACGCAAGGACGCAAACTGCTGAAGTGGTCAGCATGAGTAATAGTATCGAGGAAGCTCGGTATATTACGGCCATCCAGGACCTGGGTGCACTGGATGGTATCCAAAGAGTGTTCTTTGGAAACGGGTTTAAACTTTGGCTGCACCGATTGCTGTTTCTGGATGCACTGTCCTACTTATCTCATGGTAAATTCAGCATTCCATTAAAGCGTTATGTGTTGATTGATGTGGACGATATCTTCGTTGGCCGCAAAGGCATTCGGTTAAAACCCAGGGATGTGAAGGTAAGTTATGGTTGAGCAAGCTATTTTTCATTTGCAAACATTTTTATCCATGTGTATGAATTATCAGTTGTCAAAATGCAGTGATTGGGTGAAAACACAACTTAAAAGTTACATTTTTGGTGAACACTACTGACAGTGGGATATATTCTATGTTCGGAACGAGTGGGACTGGAACCTGCAACCTTTGGCACCAGTCGCCTAGCTGAAATGTACCTTTATCAATAGTTTGGATGTTTGGAGGTGACTTCTGTCCATACCGAGTCATGTGACAAGGCTTAGGCAGTGGCTGCTGGGAACATCCCTGTGGCCACTCACAGTACACAGAGGAAACCAGCTCACATTGAAGAAGTTACGAGAGAGCCTGACATTAGGCAAAAATGAAGCAGATTATACTATATGCTACTGGTCATTTTTGACCAGTTTGCAGTGGAATGTTGATAGAACTTGGCTCTCTACAAATGAGGTGGGTGCTGTACATCAGTTAAGACAAGCTCTCCTGCTTTCTGCAGTCATAGAACATACTGTACCCACTTGTGACTAGGGTCTTGTGACTCCATTTTCATTGGAAACTGAATGGGAAACAGTAATACGTAACCCTTTCCCCTTAGACTGGCCAAAACCAGCTGGGAGTCAAGTGTTGTATGCTTCAACATTTTTGTGTTATTTCAACAGTAATGATAAACAATTTGAATGAGAATTGTAGATGGAACCTGTCTAGATAACATGTCCCAGGTCAACAGCTTTCCTTGGCATGGTTTGAGTGGTGAGCACCCAACCTTTGCCAAGGACAACAGTTGACTCGGTCGTAATTTGTGGGAGAAAAGATTAAACGCCTCTGTTAGAAATAAGAAATTATTTCCACTTGTCCGCAAGGCACAAAAAAATATCAAGATTAATTGATTTGCATTGTAAATTGGGACAAAAACACTTGTCTGCATCAAAATCTACTTAGTACAGGTAAGCAGACCAGCCATATTTAGCCCTGTATCAAGTCCTGAATGCCCCGTTAGACTGTTTTGAAGTTACTTGGAACCTGCTGAAAGCAAAATTTTAAATGTCTATGGTTACACACCATTAAGCAAGAAAAGGAAAGTACAAGTAACTTTTGAAACATGCAACCTTGGATGTGTTGTGTGTCCACAGCTTTGGCATGAAGGTATCCCTGAGGAGAGAGTTTCAACTAGAAATAGCATAGAATACCAAAAGAAAGGCAAAAACCTCATCATTCAAGTAATAACGCAGAGGGCTCTCCAGAGCTACTGGGTAGCGCTTCATGCTGTCAAACCCTGGCACTTTCTCTTCTGTATGCCATCGATCTTGCTGTCATAACCCACAGACTGTGGCTTGTTGGCAACTTTTTAAGCTCCCCTTTTGGGCATCTACCATAAAAAGATATTTCCATGCAGTGTCTTGAACCATTGCAGCAGAGATGCCTGCCCTATGAACACGCAAACTGCAATAAAAGTAGAGCGTTCATCAGTCAGTCATGCTCAAGTGTCCTTCATGGCACCACTCCATAAATCCTGCAGGAATATGCCCCCTGGCTGAGGGGTCAGCAAACATGACCAAGTGGATCAGTTCCATTCATTGCCCCCAGTATTTGATATTTTTATATATTGAACAGCTCCCCAAGAGCCCCCGTAAAGGTAGCATGTGTTTTAATCTGTTTTCTGTTGATCATGGGTCAAGCAGGCTCAATGCCTTGGGCCAATAAGCTCCCGAGAATGGGATCTACAAATGGCAAGTAATTTGTAGCTGATGGATTTGCTTTAGTAGGTCAAAAAGGTGCCCTGCATTTGTGTTGACAAAATGGCAGGGAAATACGAAGGGGAAGAAGCAGTGAAACATACTTAGTGCCATTAACTGGCATGCCCCCCTCAAGATTTGATATTATCCATCCAAAGTGCTCAGCACCACCCAGAGCCCTATATTGAACTTGCATGTTGCCACAGCAGGAGAAAGTCATTTTTCAGGGGGGAACTAATACGCTTTGACAAGGGGCCGAGTCTAACTCCACCTTTCCATGTAGTCCACTGAAGTCCCCTCTCTTTGGGTTTATACACCCTGACATGCCGCACAAGTTTCTGAAAGCTACCATGCAAAAAATCAATAATGTCCTTTATTATCAATAATGTCCTTTATTTAGTTGTGGTCAGCAACTCAGGAGAAGGTTGAAGTAATATGTCGGACAAACTAATAACTTCACAGACTTAAAGTTCATTAGGGAATGCATTAGTGGGGGTTGCAGCATGGTCTTCAGAAAGACTTGGGAAGGAAACGCTTTCTTAAAGGCCACCAGTTCACATGGATCCAGTTCGAGTCATAAGTAGTGCATCACAGGTAAAAGCTGAGGTGCCTCCCTAAGGTGTCCTGATGTGAGGGCTGGGCGAGCGTTTTCTCAATCATTATGGTGTGCTTGTCACGCCACACGAAATTTTTACATTATTAGGCAACACCAAATATGCCAAACTTGAGGTTGTAAGAAGGGGGAGGGGGTGGTTCTCTTGAGAGGGAAAATTGATGAAAATGCCAAATTTGAATGAATATCTGTGTGCACATGGTGGCTTCTCTTGAGGAGGACTGTTCTATGTGTAGGCCTGTTGGTACACGTACTTGATATAATTTTGCTGCAGCCAAGAATCAACACAATCTCGTGAAAAGAAAGAGACTGAGCAAATCAAGTCTTACTGGCAGTTATATCCAAGAAATTGTGATCAGCCTGTGGGACAACAGTTCTATATCCTTAAAAGTGGGCCAAACATTGAAAAAGGAAATGGGTTTGAAGGTAGAAGCTTCTTGAAGACAGTGGTCTGGTGTGATCATGTTGTGAAGCAAATCATTGGACACCTACATTTGCAGTACATGAGATCATTGACCAACTGGTAACAGGTGTAGAAATTTACATGCTCGTGATCCAAAGTAGCAGATACGATGACACAGAGCTAATGAAAAAAAAAGTGGAAAATAAACAATTGCATATATATAGCTGACAGTAGTCTATGGACATAATTAGCTTTATTGCCTGTGGTCTAAAGCAACAATACAAAAGAGAATACAATAAATAAAAAAAATGGAAGGGAATAAATCACAGCCAACATTCTTCGGGGGGGGGGGGGGGGGGGGGGAGGGTCTGAATGCATACACTTGGACAAAGGCTAGGATTGGGTGCAGTAGTTCTTGGTAATTCTTGCCCTCGTGTTATACATCAACTGATGAATTGTATCTGTGGAACAAATGCAAGAAAGAGCAGAAAAAAAGCTTCAAAGGAATAGTCATGGAGGAAAGGGATGAAGAGAGATATATTGACTGCACAGTACTGCAGACTGAGCATAACCCTGTGGCTTGAGGTTTTAAAACACAAGCAGTGTCACCATTTGGACTTATACATGCATGTGTACGTGATCGACTCTCCCATTCATGCTATCTGTATTGATTCTCACACACGGTTGTGTGTGAACTTTTTCAGTGTTTCTCTTAAATGTCTTTACCATTCAGAATATCCTTCACCCCAGCTCTGTGATAACATTATATCATAAATCAGGCCTCAAATTATGTTATAGTTGTGCCTGCCTTCCAATCTTTTTCTCCAATTTCCTGTCCTGGTCCTTTTTATCTTGTAATCAAATTAGTCCGGGGAAAGTGGATCTTTTCAAACTGAGCGCAACACCTGGGCCAGTGTGAGCATATTGTATCGCTCAATTGGTCAGCTGCCATCAATACTTTTCACCTGTTGCTGTATCAGAAACCCATGCAGCCAGATCAGAGATGTTGATCTGTGATTATATTGGGAGTCATTACAGCAGCACTAATCTCTGTCAGCACTTGCCAAGGTTGGCTGTCCAGTCTACAGCTCCCCCCTTGGTGCCCTGTGGATGCCCTGCACTCAAAGTGTGCCAAGGAGAGCTGTTGATCTGGCCCATTCTGATGACCTGAGCTCTCTCAGGGTAACTGTAGGCAGACTGTTACAATGAGTCTAAATGTAGCATCATTATGTCAATTCAGTGCAAATGGCCTGTTGTCCAAATTTGCATTGAGAGGGTTAACCTGTATGGACCAGAAGATCTCCATGAAAAAGTCTCTCTCTTCTCCATGCTAGACTTGTTACCAAGAAGACAACCAATTTTGCCCACAATTGTGTTTTGTGGATTACAATGTATAGATACCTGACAGCTGCACATTTTTTAGGGGGGAAGTTTTCCCAGACCAAGCTATTCCCCAATAGCTGTCACGTCAGCAAAGTCATTCTTGCTGGTTTTTGTAGCAGAGTTTACCGTGCTGTGGGTTAATCCACAGAATTTTACACCAGACTGTGCTGTGAGATTGGCTTTCAGCAGATATACTCAGCATATAATGTATTAAATTGATCTTCAGAAAGGCCTCATGAGCTCTTTGAAAATATTTGCCTCAAAACATGCGAGTGAGGTACCTGGGCATACCTGGTGAGTTGTTGCTAAGAAAAGGGCAATTTGTTAATATACATATACCGTGTTGTATTTGAATTATAGCTTTGCAAAAAATCACCCCACAAAATAAGAATACGTGACATGAAAAATATTTGTACAGCACATTGGATGTTTGCGTGTGGTACAGGTCTGTATTAAAAAGACATTATATCAAAAAATGCATCACAATCTGAGTTGGAGTTGTATCATGTGGCTTTAAAGTGTGGATAATAAGACTCAAATACGTAAGCAAAAACATTTCCAAAAAGAAGTCATTCAACAGAAGTAGTTTAATTTACAACCACAGAAGGCAAAAAATGAAAGTCTGATTTTTTTTTCAATATAGCATGTACATGTGGTCAGAAGTATTTATTGCCTGTGTGCATGGAACATGTGACAAATTGCTTGAGGTGAATTGAAATAAGGATAGCTTCTGGAGGAGGTTGAGTTAATATGTTAAACAGGTTATAAATTATGGTCAGTCTTTCCAGGTAGTTAAAGGTACTTGATGGTTCTAGGCCCAGTTTAATTTGTCACATTTAGGCCTGTAGTATTTAAATGCTTTTCATACATCTAATAAATAACGAGGTAAGCCATTGGGGACCCAAGTTGCAATTCATATCTGTCAAGGGATCCAGTGGAATTCAAACCTGGATGACAGTGGACAAGTGTGTCATTTTAACAACCTGTCTTCGCCATTACATTGTACAGTGGTACCTCTTTTGAGAGACCGTCCCTATGGTGGGTCAAAATGCGGTCTGTCAAAACAGGTGGTCTTTCATTAGAGGTACAACAACATGGAAAAGACAGGGCAGTGTTCTGAGCGAGTGGTCTGAAAAAGATATATGTGGTCTGGCAAGAGAGGTACCACTGTACACCATTGGGTCCACTTGATCTGAAATACCTTTTTTTCTGTTGGTCAAACTACTGGCACATGCTAGGGGAAGCCACTACACAAGGCGTGCATCTGAGGGTAAACTTATTATTGTTCAATGCAGTTTCAAAGACTGTTGAACAACATGAAGTTCAGAGTACAAACAAATGTTACTCTGTTAAAATCACATACAAACTGCATGGTTTAAAACAGAGAGACCACTCGAATTGTTGATTCTTGTATCAGAATGAATAAGGAGCCATTCTTTGTGGTTTTCACATAATGGTTTCTTATGCTGTGTTCACACTACTTTGATTTTATTTTCGGAATTAACCTTTGCATTCTTGCACATCCAAAAGACATCTGAAATGTGCGTTCAGACTTTTACCTGACTTTCAAAAGAAATGGGGATGGATCGTTCACCCTGTAAGGTTTAACTTTCGGATTCACCTACCAATTGGCAGGCTTGCACATGTTCGATATTCGGTAAACGTGCATTTTTGCATTTACACAGGTAACAGAACTTGCTCAAGTAGACACTAGCGGAACTTAACATCCACAAAAATACCACCTCCATCAGAAGGTTTTGCTTTTGGAAGCAGCTTACACATTCTTATCAGATTGAGGAAGGATCTTAGCTAGTCTGAATGCTACTTTTGCAAGTCTTACGAATAAAATGCAGTAAATTTTAGCAATGTGAACCGGGTTGTATTCCCTCTTATAGCACAACCCCCTCCAGCTCACGGTATCTCCTTATCAGAAACTGTTCAAGCTGGGCAAAAACATGGCTTCCCTCAGTGGTAACAGTAATAACATAAGCTGTTACACATGACTTACAACTCTTGTATAATACACAGGATTCTGCTATTTCTTAATATCAATCTACAGGTAAACGACCAAAGCAGGCTGACAGAATTGCTAATAAGGAAAAAAAGAATTGCTAAATGTCTTTGTAACTGAGGAAAACAGCATTGACTTTACCTTTGCAAAGTGGTAACCATGTTGAAAGTCAAGCTGATATGATGGTTCCTTGTGCAAAAATCAGGCATAATTGGGTTCTGTTCCATTTGTTTGTTGTTGATGTTCCTTAACTTTTAACTTGTATGAACGTTTTAGTCACATACTTAACTCCGTATTTGCCAGTATTATCACTTTATTTATTACTTAACTGAAAAGTAAAACCTCTGAGGAAAAATTCAAAAGGTAGTTCCCACAAAATTAACATGGTTTTCACACGCTGAGTGAACAAGTTATCTTTGCTTGTTTTTGTAGTAAAAAATGAAAATACAACTCAAGTGCCAGATAACTGACCCAAGTTTTCAGAAAAGTTATGGAATAGAAGTTCAATGCATTTCATCTCAATTTGGGCCAGTCAGGAACACTTTAACCAGTAGGTCCCAGCTGCAATACTGTGGACATGTAAACTGTGCAGGAAAACACAAGCTGTGCTATGTTGGGTCCAACACTATCCTTTTGGTGGTTTACCTGATCCTGATTGACCATCCAGGTGATCTGTAAGCCTGACATTCTGAGTTGGTGTGCATTGTTCACATGGGTCAGGGGTGATGGTATGGCTGAGGGGAGGGAGAAATGCTGGAAAGAAACTCCAGGAGTGAGTATCGTCTCCATGAATACAGCTGGCCCAGGTGATGTACATGAGACTTCATGTATTATTTATGTTCATTGTTGCATATAAAAAAAAGTATCATAAGAATCATTGGAACTGAACAATGAGCTGCTCTTATTGAAAGGGTAAAATGTTGTGTCTGCTATCTTGAGAGAAAAAGTGTCAAAGTGAAATTATTGTTGATTGATTGAAGTTGAAATCTGTGGAAAATAGTTTCCACTCAAATTATTTCAGTGTTGTCAAGGAAAATGTCTTGAATGTTTGGTCATTTAATAATACTTAATGGCTCAGAAAAAAAGCTACTACTGAGGCTGTTGTCCATTTTAATAAAAATGGACAATAGCTTTACAGTATAATGTATATAAATCAAACAAATTCTCAAATACAGTCACCAGTCATGCTTATTTATTTATTCAGAAAAAAAGACCTGAAAAGATATATTTATCAGGCACCTGCTGTGACTATTTATTCAATTACCTCAAGTATTATCTATATGATGGTAATTTTTGCTGTTCCACACATACTGCCCCTCCCTCATGGAAATTCCTGAATGTTGACGGTTGACTGGTGCACACACGTGTAACAATGACTTATGAGAATCCATGTATGAACCTTTTTTCCAGTTTACTTTATTCTTTCATAAACCACGATAGCAAAATAAAGACAGCTGCATGACTGGAAAGCTCAAAGCAGCTCACAGATACTGATTGCCTTTAAACAATTGACCTTACACCTGAGTATGTACACCAGACTGCTGGCACACCATTAACCCTGGCCTGCTTGAAGTGGCCAAAACTGCTTGGACTTCAAATGTGGTCTGCCTCAGTGGTCCTGACTAAACATCTTGTGAATCAAAAGTGTTTTGTAGGAGGTTTGAGGATGAGACCTGTCAATAGAACATTTGCCATCTCAGTGTTCCATGTTGTGTTATTGGCGTGGGATGTCTGTTGGCACAGTTTTATTCAAACCAATAAAGCGTTAAAGATGACAGAGAAAGCCCCAAGGATCACTGCCAGCTTTTATATAAAAGGAAATGCTTCTGACAGAAATCTAAAATAGGGACTTGCTAATACATGTCATATGTGTAACTGTGCACTGAGTAAAAGCATTATACCTGCCAGGTGGAAAGAAAACCTCTTGATAAACAGTGGGTACCAGTGTGTAAATAAATGCTACTCTGTATATCGCTGTTTCCTGTAAGTGGAAGGAATGGTGTATACACATTACCTACAGTGTAAGCTTTCCAGGCCTTATAGGTACATCTATTTTGTGTAAAGATACCAACATTATATTGTCATCTCCAAGGTATCATTTGGGGGGGGGGGGGGGGCGCAGGGGTTCGTTTTGTTTTGTTTTTGTTTTTTTTTGGGGGGAGGGGAGTGTTTTCTGTAAATGTATGTACTCAAATTTTAAAACCTATCTTGTGTCAGCAGATAGATTTGAAGCTGCATGAGTGGAGAGCTAAGAGTTGGTACAGGAGTGTAACTGTTTATGTGGAATAGGAATTGGAAAAAAAAATGATGAAAAAATAAACCACTGTACACTGGTGCACTGCTTGGAGTGGATTGTACACTTTTACCGTAGAGTGCATCAAAAGCCTGGAATATAAACATGACAGATATTTGCTATTAGTGCAAAGCTTTCAAAAATATCTTTAACTCATTCCATACTATGGTCACAGGCTTTGGTCAGTGGTTCTGACACTGCCAGGCAAGTCATGCAGCAGCTGCCCTTGCAGCAGCTGCAGCATGACTTGCCCGGCAGTGCCAGAACCACTGACTTAAGACTATAGGCATGTTGGTACATGAATGAAAGCTCTTTTCATGGAGAGTTTAAATATGCAATTGTCGTCTTAAATATAGGTAAATATATGGAAAAATCAGGGACTGGTGTGGAATGAGTTACGATGGAAGGATTTGTTTTCAGTAAATGGATCAGAATTCATGCTGCATGTCTTCTTATCAGGGAGATATTTCCTCATGGTAGACTTGAACAAATTAGATGATGGGCTATAAAGTTTAATGGGTGTACAAATCTGTTTACCCACAAATGCATATGCCTCCATAATTTACCCCATGTTTCCACTCCAGTAGTGAAAATACATTGACCTTGACGTTCTAAGGTAGATGTATCTGCATCCAACTTTTTCCCATTGAAAATAAAAAAATACTAGAAATGGTCCATTGCTGTCAATACGTGTTTTTCTCTGTGTAGTCTTTTGGGGCATTGCACCCTGATTTAAGGGAAGAAAGCTATTAACTTATCCTCGGCGCGCCCCCCCCCCCCCAAGGTAAAGTTTATTGCATAAAGTATGAGAGTCATCAGGTCCCCCGCTGTGTTGAATATCTGATTATGGAGGGAAGTTTCAATAACATCCAGCATCCCTGCAGTCCAGGCAGGTGATCTCAATAAGAAGTACATACAACATGGAGGAGGGGGGTGGATGGGAGGCACAAGTAGGATGTTTACATAGACACACAGGTGTACAGGCTACAGGTAGTGTGTGTGCCTTGACAAATTTGGACGAACTAAACCTGACAAGATAAAATACATCCTCAAGTGAATAGAAGTTTTGAGGTAAAGTATTTTGCATGCAGATCAATGAATGCAGCCCAGAATGGGACATTTATTTTCATTAAAGCCCTATTCCTGGCTTCAAATGGACTGAATGTATGGACTAAATAATGGGAGGTCGTGATCTTCTTGAATTTTTTTTGGAAATGATGAGGCATTGGCTGGTTGTGCAGGGAGAGTTATGGGAAGTGAATCCATAGTTCCATCCTCTGGAGAGAAGGTCTGTAATGATACAGATGATGCCTGCCCAGCAGTGGCTGAGCTGTGAAGCTAAGGCCCAGGTGTACCTGTTGCCAATGATACATCCCCAAGAAACAATCTCCCAGGTTGCATCAGAATCAGCTGGTACTAATGCGTAGAGTAAGGATATGTACAGTAAGGTGTAGCTAGGCACCTGTCCACTCCTCATTTGGACACCAGGGGAAAAAAATTCTGGGTAGGGCAATTTTAACAGCTTGAAGAAGAAACAAAAAATGCTATTAGGTGGTTTGATTTTTGTATCAATTTTTGGCCCTAAAATGCATAAGAATGTACTATTTTCTTTTGTTTACTCAAAGTTGTTCTGGAGGGAAGGTCTGTAATGATACAGATGATGCCCCCCAAACCCTTCCTAGCAGGGCTTTGTGCATTTGGTGCTTGTCCAATTCCCAATATTTTAATAATTTGGACTGGGTGGGTGAAAGAAAATTTGTGGCTAAAAGGTTGATGTACAATCTACATGGAGCAAGGGTATGTATTGTATATATAGAGTATTTGCTGTGTACATACTGTAAGAGTTGATACAGCCATCATAGAGTAAATGTAGATACAGTCTACATAGAGTAAGGGTAGATACAGTCTTTAGAATAAGAGTAGATACAGTCTACATGGAGAAGGGATATATATATATTCATACATACATACATGTATGTGTGTGTGTGTGTGCAGTATACATAGAGTAAGGGTATATACAGTCTCCAGAGAGCAAGGGTATGTACAGTCTCTACATGGAATAAGGGTATGTACAGTCTCTACATGGAATAAGGGTATGTATGGTGTACATAAAGTAATTAAATAAGGGTATATACTATTGCTGATCTATGTACATATGAATAAGGAATATGATATGGGTCTCCCAACTGAAGTGGTAGCATTGGTGTTGTGATTGTAAGCAATACATAGAAATGTTGCAGTGGTGACTTCAGGTGTAGATTGAATCAGTGACTAACATTTATCTCTTAGTTGTGGTTGTCAGATGCGTTTGTTACTGAGCTTTGTGTAAGCCACAGCCTGAGATGCCATCAACTGATGGTCCATCCAGACTTGAACACTGACCCACGTGATGTCTATTCTCACCTAAAGAAACGTGATGTCATGTTGGACATAGGTCTGACCCACCTGGGTGTGACCTTGTCCTGGTACAGCTTGTCACTTTTTCCCTTTTTGGTTGTAATATTTGTTAATTGGCACCAAGTACAAGACATCGCTGCCTGATTACGCTGTGTGTCACTGGCCATGTGCCACATTTTGCATTCAAAGGACGTATAATGCCACATCACAGATCAGAGGATACATATGTTCTGTCACAAGAACCAGCACTAGATCTTTAATACACATAACGTGGGGGAAATAGACAATCATCCTGGCATGTCGTTCAGTTGTCCTCCCATGTAGTACCACAGTTATCTGTATGGAAGTTACTGTGGGAGTAAATAGGGAACACAAAAGATGTTGTAAACTTTCCTGGATTGAAAGGTTACATTTGCTTGGATCATAGGATTAAACAAAGTTTGATTTGTTTTTGTGTTTTTAATTTCTGAATTTTGTTTCACAGCTGAGAAAAATTTAATGCAGATATGATAATTCAGGGTGCTTGTGTGTACGTTGTGGTAAGCTTACATATTGACACTGAAAACAAAATTCTGTTGAAGTTATATAGGCTCTGAAACATGTTCTGAGTAGTAACCCACTGAACACCCTTTAATTTATTTGGGCTTATACAGCCTATCTCAAAATTCTACAGAAGAATGTATGCAATATGGACAGTCCATCTGTATATACATGTAGGTTAGACAGTGACAGGTTAGCTTATGGAGAGTAAAGAGTTTGGACTGCCGAATTGTGTAATGACTACCAGGAAGTGTTTCTGGACAAAAAGGCACAAATACAATAATGTACGTTGGGTCTCCGTCAGCCATAACATGATTCTCCCCCCAAAAAACATACAGATGAAGCCCATCAGAGGATGTGGTGGATAACTGTGATGTGTTAATGTAATGGTATGATCACAACAAAACCCCAAAATAGATACAGATGATTTGAGAATTAACTTAATTTTGCTGTAGTTTTATTTTTGCTTGTTTGATTGATGGCTCAAACCCATGAAAATAAAACACAATGAAATAGTATTCCAACAGGTTTAATGGGAACTGTGTCCAAAATAGTAAATTTACCACTTTAATTAAGTGCCTGGAACATAAAGCCATGTTAATTGTATGTATAAAAACAGGTACATTTACAGTAACCATTACACTGTAATCTTCCTGGAAGGTGCTGAAGAAGTAGGGAAAACAATAAAAAATTAAGTCTACAGCATTATTGAAAAGTGATTTTAATTCGAGTATTTAGAAAAGTTGAATTGTTCTAAAGCTGTTGCTTTCCTTGGAACCAGGAAAATTGCACATATTTGGGGACGGAAAAGTAGTTTGTAGTAGTTACAACAGGCACCATGCCTGTCTGTCTGAAATGGTAATCATATTCACACCAACATGTTGTTTTTGCTGTGTGAAAGAGACAATTTGACAAGTTTCCGTTGAAAGACGATAGTGTAATCAGACTGATGGCTGAACAACTTACAAGTGACAACTTCTTTTTTTTCTCCTCCAATATGGATACATAATCATAACAGAAGCAACATGGGAATGAAAATTTTTGGACTGAAACTCACAGCAGGGCAGAGAGTGGAGGGCCTGTCAGTGTGCTTGACTGGCTACACCCAGGACTGAGGAGGTTAGGCTCAAATATATACAGCTGCTGGACTCTCTATCAGAATCAATTAACTGTCTGTTGATAAGCGGTCTGGACAGATAACAGCTGTGTCTGGGTTATGGGCCCTGCCTCCACTTCATATTCTGGCTTTCGGGGTGCCCTGGGTCAAAATCCACCAGAGGTACTGCTGTGTTGTCCTCATGCTGGGACAGCTCCTTGGTTGACCTGTGACCTTTGTGATCATGTGACCTATGCTCAACAGCCAATCATGTTTGGTTGTGAAGTAAACTTGTATGGTTTCTTTCAAATCCAAGCTAATTGACTTGGAAGCATTTGGGCATTCTGTGTCAAAGCTGGTGATTGGTCAGATGAAATGTAGGTGTCAGTAGTTGCTAAAAAAGTAAAATGGTGTCATGTGACAAAGGAAGAGGTAGGATACAGTCATGGAAACTGACAAATGTATCAGGTTTGGACTGTCAGGAATTCAAAACAAAAAAGTTTGTATAATAGCAGATTACATTTCAAAAAACATGATAGAGGCGACTGATTTTCTTATCACAAAGTCAAATTTTAATGCCATTCTCTCCTTCTCCCCCCCCCCATAATCCCTTAATTCCCTTCAAAAAGGAAAAAAGGGTAGTCTTTCAGAGAAGCTGGCTGAAGAGTAACAACATTTGATTATTACACAAGGTGAGTTTCCTGTGATGTTTCTGTCTATAAAATGTCAGCTTTTTGCAGATAAATCTCCATCAAGACATACATGTAGGATTTCTTGACATTTCAGTGTGCTGGACAGGAATGAGATAAGAAGGAAATGAGGTCCCAGAAAATTTAGTCTGACATGAAATAATTTTTTTTTCCAGTGAAACATCCTTTTTTTTTTTTTTTTTTTTTTTGTTGTTGTTGCTGTATTAAATGAACTAACAGGTCGTCTTTTAAATTCGTCACTGTAAATAAGGAAATTAGTAAGAACAGAAACACATATGATCATGCTAAATAAAAAAATCTTGTATCAACTACAGGCTGTATGTAACCCTGTCCTGGTCAGAAAAAGACTAAGTCAACAGCTTTCCTTGGCACAGGTTGGGTGCATTGTGCCCAGCCCGTGCCAAGGAAAGCTGTTTACTTGTGGTATGCATTTCTGACAGGTTTTCTTTACAATTCTTAACAAAAATTGTTTTCTATTAACATGAAATTGGATTGAAAAGAGTAAAGCAGACGGCAATTTACATCCGTTCACTTTGGGGGGATTTGAGTGGGAAAGTGTTAAAAAGTGGGAGTTTAGACATGTATGAAAGTGAACAAGCAGAATGCCATGGGACCTCAAGGTGCCATACATCTGCAAGAGTTTGAAACAGGATGGTTACATTTGTTGAGGAATCTACATTGGAATCTCCTTGCTTTGTTGGAAAAGAGAGAGAGAATTTTAAAAAAAAAAAAATGGACAGGGAAGAGACATGATACATGCATCTGGAATAGAACTAGGAGTGGTATTAATTTCCAAGCTAGGCTAAAACTTATTTACCAAGCTGTAATAGCCCTTGAGTCAGCAGATTGTTTTTTGCTTTAGCATGCATGGCATTTTCAGGAGTCCCCATAAAAAGTGCAAACGATCCATCGCCCATGCATTTTTGTAGGAAAGTAGCAGGAGGCCTGTTGATCATTGATATTTCTGCTGGTCACTGTTGGTTTATTTATATTACATTGTCATGATAATACCATAAAACTCTGACCCTTTGTGTCTGGAGTGCAAATGAGCTGTGGAGAAGTCATTATTTTGAAGCAGCATCAGGCACTGAGTGCAGTCTGTATACTTTCCTTATGGCTCTTCAACTTTTTACACAGTTGAATGTGATTTATTATTTATGGAGATTGCAATGATAGACATGGCTCAGTGTGAAGACTAAGTGTTCCACACCTAGTCTATATTTTTTCCACGGATCATTTTTCTCAGGCAAATTTATCTTGTCAGTCCGAGACCATGCAGAGAGAAGAACATTTTTTCAAACATGTTTGTAAGCGAAAATTATTTGACCAGAGCTGGAGATGGGTGCAGCATGTGCTGGTAACAAGTGTAATGTGTACAACACTGCAATGATAAAAGTTCAACCTGGAAGAAAACAGAAAAGGAAAATACCTGCAATATTTTGACTGGGTGTACATGCCAGTCTTCTCATTAACCCCTTCATTTCCAGTGACCTGTTGAAATATCACTAATCAGCATTTACAAGTGTCAGTGTGAATATTTTTGGAGCTGTTCATTTCTGAATTTCTTTTGTTATGAGATGATTAAAAATTGTCTTGTAAATTTTGACCCAGCAGTATAAACTTGTATCAGTTTACAAAGTTTCTTAAGATCTGTTGAACAATGAAAAATCATTTGTATAAATTTGTTAGAATGCAAGAATTTTGTATTCAAAAGGTCTGCCTTTGTATCAAGGGTCCACTGTAGATTTTGCTGGAACTAAGTAGGGAGCCGGTGCCAAGATGGTGGTTGCACACATGTTGGTTGGCTGCCCAGGTAACAATCACCCAGGCTGACCTAAGTTTACTTCATGCTGCCAGTCTTTCATGTGCTGGTCCAGCTTGTTTTTGTTACAAATTGTAGCTGTGGGAAGATGCCAGTTTTTACCCAGAAACAAGCTGTGGCCCCAGGTGGTGAAATGTTTGTTTACCTGTCAGGTATTTGGAGCATACCTTTTGTATTGCCACTTCAAATGAAGCAGATGAGAATAGCAAGTGGTAGTGCCAGCTATACCCTTTCCCTGCTAGATTAGGACCTGCAGAGCAGCTTTCGGTGGTGCATGTAGGCACCCGCCTATACCAAGGACAACATTGTTCCCAGATATGATCCTCATGTGCTGTCCTATTACATCTGATTCAAACTGCTCACTCAAACTGTTCTTGATTAGTGAGAAACTTGAGTAAAAGACAGTGACATTTGGCACGGCACATTTTACATTTTCATGGAAATCTTTTGGGTTTTCAAGTGGCCATTTGTGGTATTTTTACCACAATGCAATAAACATAACCAAAACAAATATATATATGCTTGTATTTGATAAAAGATCAAAAAAAAACATCTGATGAGAAAAAGATTGCCACCAATTAGTGCATTACAAATTTAACGATTAAGTGGTTAAATTTTCCATCCAGGTCAGTGGAGAGCTTGTCCTCATAAAGTTGAGTAAAGAAAGTGTTTTTATTGAGGACAGTAAGGGTTAACTTTAATTTTATGATCCCCCCCCCCCCAACTTACACGCAAATAGTTGTCCCCTGTCAATAACATGTCACCCAAACTGTGGCATGGACCGTGTGCCCATTGACAATTGAAGAGTCATGTTCTGGGTCAAGTGGATTGTGTGGGTATCGGTTAACTATCTTGTCGTGAGCCTGGTGTTTCCGGCTTAATGCTGGGTTCTTGACTCATGTTTACATCCTTTGGTGCAGTAGAGGAATATTATGTTGGAGCCCACATTTGGAGCAGGGTGGCTTGTGGCTATTGTTGTCCCCCTTTTGATAGACCCCCCTTAGGGCAAGTCTTAAAGTGGTCATATAAAACAGGTGACTTTTCATTGGGAGTAAAACAGCATGGAAAAGATAGACTTAGGAACCTGGTGAATGTGATCTTAAAGGACAGGTGGTCTTTCAATGAAGAGGTCTCTTAAAAGAGGGCCTTGTATTTAAAAAGTAAATAAACATTTGTTTTTTGGTGGTTTCATGGTACATGTTTATAAAAATGTATTTAAAAAGAATGACAATCCTAGTATGGTGAAATATGTCTTGAATGACTATGTAGTGTGACCAATTGACAAGACAGGTGTTATTCTGGTATGAGCCCACAGATGGAACTTACCGACTTATCATTAACATGAACATACTTACATGTTTTCACATTTTGTACAGATTATAGCATTGACAACCATGTCAGTTTTACTATGCCACCAAATTTATGTTGTTACTTTTAGCACAAAATCTATGTATTTTTAGACTTGTTGACGTGTGTTCTGTGGAATGCACTTTTGCACTGGTCATGTTGGTTCTAATAGTGTAACAGTGGCTCTTTTACATGTTGTTGAAGAGTGTAATTTTGACACCGAAGAAACATACCTCCAAACATTATCACAAATTTATGGGTTGTGAGCAACGAATTGGCCCCCTTTGTGTTCACGTTGCCACTTGCATTGCCAGAGGGTATTGTCATCCTCTGTGCCATCTGTACATCCGTCTGTCTGTCCATCCTCATTATGTTACGGAGTTACTAAGGTGTCGCCAGATTTGTTGACTGCAACTGCCTTTTTTTGACAGAGGTGTATGTAGCATGGATCAGGTGCCTAATGAAACCAACATATTCTGATTATTTACATATTTCTTAATTTTTTTTTTTTTTTTTTTTTTTTTTTGTAAATTTGAAGAACTTTTATTTGGAGGCCTGGAGAGGGACACTTAAGGACAACATTACATACATATGCAATGTACCACCATATTTCAAGAAGAATCCACAGCAGCTTCACCAATTTTTTATCAGAGGAGTACCTTTGTGGCAGACCAAAATCCAATTTGAAAACGAGCTTCTCTGATCATTTTTTAATGCATTTTTCTAATTTTTTATTTGGAGGCTCAGAGAATGGTGCTCGAGGGGATGACATTACAGCACTATCACAAGATGAATTGACTACAGGCTCACCAAAGTATCAGAGATTAATCTTATGAGGGAACAGGACCCGATTTAAAACAAGCAATGTAATTTGTTTTCCTTTCTTACTGGCAGTTTCAAATTGAGCTGTACCTGGTGATGCTTAGCAGACCAAAAATGATATCCTGAAGTTAATCAACACCCGTGTCCATTTACAAACATGTTCAAGAGCCAGCAAATGCTCAACTATAAGGATGACTGGTCACTTATTTTGCCAACAAGACTGATGGACAATTTGCCCTTTTCTAACAACATCGTATGTCTGCTGCACATTTGTTGCTCACCCCTGTGAGGTGAAAAAAACTACAAGAGGAGCTAATGCTAGCTTAAATTGTTTTCTGGATGAGGGTAAGCCTGTTGAACCTGCTGGCTGTGGGGAGAGAAGGGTCAAAGGGTATGTGTACATAGTGTAATAACTACATCAGTTGGTTGGGAGGAAACGTGGAAATTGATGGATGATCATAATTTTGTCCAGGAAAAAGGGCAAAGCAATCAAAGAATGTCGGACATTTAGGGCGAAAGCAGAACAAAGAAAGCCTTTTCTAGCCAGAAATGACCTTTAAACAGAACGGGAAATGTTAGGCGCGGTGTGGTATGGTGAGCTGATGGACTGTTTGTGCAGAAAGAGACATCTGGGAACGAGAGGTGAATTTGATTAGAGAAGAAAATCAGGCATTCTGCTATGTATTGCTGCCCACCCTGTGCATGTTTCTCCACCTCTCACATCAACATTCACCTTAAAATCACATTAAGGCACTTCTGGAAAGGCTGCTTTTTATCAATTTTTCAGTGAAGACGAAAATGTTTTTTTCAAGGAGCAACAGATGAGGCCTCAAAGGCACAAATGGGAGATTAGTCTTGTTACAAACCAGGGACAGACAGACCGTGTGCAAGGGCAGGGTTGATTAACGCAGTCTCAGGTCAGCATTGAAGTGTGATGCAAAAAGGATACACCGAGGAGTTTTTTTTTATGTTATCGGAAATTATTTATATAAATATCATTATTTTCTACTTGCTGTCTCCTGATGTTTGTTATCTTATGTCATTTTGTGAAGTTTACCATTTGTTCAATGACAGTTTTGTTAAATAACAAATCTGCTATGAATGCCAAGTCTCATAAGAAACCCTTTTAAGGCTGCTCTTTTGTGACACTAGAGTCTGTTTTTCTAACTTAGTTGCCCATTAAGACCACTTGCAATATGAGACCATTTTTTTTTCTTTGCTGGCAATAGTGGTGGTCATAAACAGCAGGAACCCACTGTGTCAAGTTAAGTACATTTCCAAACAGCTCTTATGGCAGGGGAACATGTGCTGCCGGCTGGTGGCTATCACAAGTAACTAGCTCTTCCAGAACATTTATTCCAAAGAAATGGCCAGGAAGGCACAGCCTCAGTGCATCAAGCTGGACACTGAGCTGGCAAGTGAGCTCAAAGTAGAAATAAAAGTAAACATACAGTAAATTCGCTGTCGAAAGAAAATTACAGCAGATCAGAAAAAAGGCATATTATTTATGGTACCACTTGCCAAGAGGTTTGTAGGCCTATAGGTCTACACATTTTCTTTATGTGTTTTTGGCCGTTTCATATTGGCATAAATGCAAACAGAAAATGTTGATGTGAGCATTTGCAGTTGGACCCAGCATGTGAACTGGTATGGTAATAAAATTTGTTGCTAAAGAAAGGGTGCCCCCCCCCCCCACTCCTGCCCCCCTAAAATTTGTGCCAGGAAGATACATGTAACATGAGTGTTAAGAAAATGGGTTGAGTATGAGATGTGTGATAATGAAAATGTGTCCAGGGATCTCAAGTTAAATGACTGGTACATCTACATCACTGCAGCAGGCCTCAGGTTTTACCTGCATTCCTGTATGAATGACTCAACTAATGGTATCTCCTTGCAGGTGCCACAGTCATTCACCTGAATACTGGGACACCCACACCCCCTGGTGGCTGCTTTTGAAATAGGATCTCCTGTCCATGACAGGCCTGCAAGGAGCAACCATTGTAGACATATGTGACTCAGGGACCCTGCTGACAGTTGAAACTTGGGAGGGAGAATGGAGATATGATAATAATAAGAGAGTAGGGGTCTATAGCTCATAAGATTCCTGTGTAGATGGGATCAGTAAAATTAATAGGCCACACAGTGATGACAATCTTACAGTTAGATAAGTGCTCCAGTCTTCCTCTATTCTTGAGAATTTTAAGTAGACTCACAAAAGCCTACATACTCTCAAGTACATCAACTTCTAGTGTTTTGAATGAGGAAAATCAAGTTGTCCTGTTGATATAAACTAAATAACAACACAAGTAAACTGTCCACATTGTCCTATGTCTGATCTAGGAGAGATCCTTCAGCATGCAGCAAACCTGGGTATACTGCCTGGGTCTGTGACATAATCATAATTACACACAGTTGTTGATGGGTATACAGAGACGGGCCTCCAGGCAGGCGACTCATTAGGGTTCATGTAAACTCTGAAGCATGGGGCTGCATGGTAAACTAATCAGTCTTCCCTGATGGCATCTCTACTTGACAAGAGTCTCCTGTGTAACTGATAACTCTCCTTCCTGGTAACTCACCAAACTAAGGGATTGGAGGAGGAATTTCTATTTAGTAACGTGCACGAAAATTCACACCCTTGGTCTCAAAACATCATCTCATTAGTAATTATTCTGAAGCATATACCACTGCAAATAGTTACACCTGCAAAAACTGAATTGCTTCATTGTAGACTGTTTTTTTGATGGATAAAGAAAATTTTAGGCAATACCTTTTTGATGGGCCATGTAAATAAACTTTAGCCCACAAATGTTTCAAACATTCAGTGGTAGCTCTAGCATAGCATGCATTATATCCCAGCATACAGAGAAAGAAATATGGTGGTCAAAATCCTGTAAGATCTGCCATGGAGAAGCCCGATAGTGCAGAGTGTGCCACATTCGCTACCATTGTAAATTAATATGGAAAGATCAGATGCTCGTGAGAATTTGAAATAAGGATGAATAGATACTGATTTGTCAAATTAAATACTTCTTATGAATGAGGAAATTTACTGTACAAAGATATCCTTGAATGTTTGCACTGAATAAATTTGACAAAAACCATATATTTTTTATTTAACAATGGGTGAGTTGCGTGCATGTATTTTGATGACCAACTTGAGGGGTGAACCATTGGTGTTGTGGCCAGATATGGCTCAAATTTGTGTTGTGCAGTCGTAAATTCTGCTAGTTTTGCATGGTTGTTGGTTGTGTTTGACAGGTGGTCTTTCATAAGCAGTAAATTATTGAAGAAAAACAACTTTAACAACCAAATTTGGTCTTTCTAACCAGGTGGTCACTCATAGGAGGGGTCCTTCAAGACAGGGACCACTGTACTGCTAATTTTTTTTTGTCAAAAAAACTAGTTCTGAGTCTGAGTTTGCAGTCAGTTACTCTGTAACTGTTTGTGTCTGTGTGGTTGATGAACCCAATTACTGAACTGTTCATAAGGTGGTGATGATCATTTAAACAATGTCAGTCATCACTGAAAATGAAGATCTCATGAAACAAAACTCGGCATTGAGTATTATTTCTAAGTGCTCCCTTATTGCCATGGCACGTTGTGATCTTCTATACCAGATAGCCCTGTTGTGTAGGTGGAATAATCTATGCCAACAGGAAATGAAGGATACATCAAACTTATCAAAAACTTGAAAATTGGTTTTGTGTCTGCAGTGGGCCCTGTCCTTATCTGAGCATACTTGACAAGATGATAACCATATGGAATAACAGATTCCATTGAACACCACTGCTTAGTCCAGACCCCAGCAGGCAGCATGTTGCAAGTTTTCAGACAGTTGTAACAGACAGTGTTGAATTCACGATTTTCAGGGGGCATTGGGTTAATGAGTTGAACTGTGTTCCAGACAATATCACTGGGAAGTCTGTTCCCATCACATGCCCTCTTCTGAAAGGTTTTTTTTTTTTTTTTTTTTTTTTTTTTTGTTTTTGTTTTTGTTTTTGTGCACAATGTGACCTCAAGCCTGTCAATGATCTCAACCGTGATTGGGTGATATATATTTACACTTTATGGTATGCCTGATAGTTCTGATGAAATATCTTATAATTGCAACCAACCTTAAAACAGGAGCAAATAACACCAAGGAACCTTGTCAGAGAACAGAAATATACCCAAGTTTTCCATGGAAGTGAGAGTTTTCTCCACAGGAACTGCATCAATTTCATCAATAACACATGGCAGAACGTGATTATGTGACACCAAGTGGGCCGGGTCATTTTGGCCCAGAATTGCCAGTTCTTGTTTCCTATCCATGTAAAAGCTTTTATATGTTATTTGGTAAAGTGGAATACACCTATATGAACATAAATTGTAAGTTATATACTAGCATACGAAATAACCAAGAGCTCTTAGTGGACTTAGTGGGATGATACTTTATATTTTAACCAGATAGTTCTCCTAATCCCAGATGAGTATGTCCCTAAGGAAAAGATAACTCAGGCAACTTTTTTTGTAAGTGACATCTGATGACGAAAAATGGAACTAATAAGAATGGAACAAGTTCCTGCCCAAGCTCTGCGCTTACCATGCATGTTACCAATTTGCTATACAGTGAGATATTCTACTTTCAGAGATGGCTGATGTGGGAGTCAAGTAAGCAGGGAAAAAACAAAATCAGGTTTATCACCCAATGAAAATGCTAGTCAAAACCAATATTCGTGTGCTATGAAATTTGAATTTCACAGATAACAACACAAGATCTCCAGCTAGTGTTTCTCTTATCACTGTTGTTGACTCTTATTTCCCTCATTGACCTGTACTCCAGAACAGAGCAAAGCTGGAGAGTAGGCCTTGACTGTGTTATCAGCAACCAGACAGCATGTTAAGCTTCTCCCCCCCCCCCCCCATAGCAACTGAAAGAAAATGGTTTGTTCACTGAGTTGCTTGTGCAACCAGAAATGCCTGCTTGATTGAAATGACTGCCTTATCCCAGTAACCCAATGGATGTCAGCATCAGTAAATTGCAGGAGAATAAGCTGAGCTGACCTATGGGCATCTGGTGGAAAGTAAATAGATTAATGTGCTATAATTGGTGTGCTGGAAGTGTCTTAATAATTACAAACACACATATGTTATATAATTAGTATAGTCTAGGGGTACAGAAGACAGTACTGGGGTACACAGTAACCCTGCAGGGTATAGTCGCAGCATTCAACACCATATGGGCATGTGACCTGGAAACCTACATTTGAAATAGTTTTTAATAAACACTTTATTAGTTTTTGAATCTTTATGCTCTGACCCCTCTTCTCCCTCCCCCCACCTCCACCCCCAAAAAAGAAATAAAGAAAATTTTAAAAAGTAAAATAAATAAATAAATGCTGTGACACCTCCCCACCAAATAAAAAAAGATAAAATAATAAAGTGAATAAATAAAAATAACTAACCAACCAACCCATATCTGCTTGAAGCAGTTGTCTATATCTCAAATTAGCAATGATTTGTATGTATGTGTGTTCTTAAGTGGGGCATGGCATCTTTCTTGAATTACCAGTAACACTCTTGGTTCACTTATAAAATGCAATAAAGAAAATATTTGTGAGAAGATTACAAACTTGAAACATGTTTTGTAGTGCTGTGGACATTTTTTTCAGCTTAATGTTTATACAGATATAATGAAATTGAGGTACAGTCATTCTAATTTGGATTCATTTTCTTTTCTTTCTTTCTTTTTTTTGTTTTTTTTTTTTTTTTGTTTGTTTTTTTTTTTTTTGTTTTTGTTTTTTTTTTTTTGTTTTGTTTTTTTTTTTGTTTTTTCTTTTGTATTTGTTTTTTTTTTTTTTTTGTTTTTTTTTTTTTTTGTTTTTTTTTTGTTTTTTTTTGTTTTAAGCGATATCAACATCAAATGTACAGCAAACTACAGAACACTTTATCATTTGATTGTTCCCAAGATATAAGTGTTTAAAGATGACATATCAAAAGCAGTCTACCATGAAAAACTGTGGTGACAACATCAGTGTTGCCAAACCTCCTGAATCCTTTGAGAGTCTCCCAAAAATTCAGGCAGGTATTGTCTGCCCTCCCAACTCCCAAATTAACCCAAGAATTTCATGAAAATAACCACAAATGTCATTCTGAAAAAAATAAAATGGTAAATTCTAACAAATCCGGTTTTCACAGTGATATTTTAAGGCTTATTAAGCTGTTCGTCTTGCGGCGTGTTTATTTAAAGCTGATTTTTTTTTTAAATCCTCAGGTGTGGTAATATACCATTTAAACATTGCAGGAAATTGATTACTAAGGATCAAGTACCCTCAAATGCCACAAAAATACATAGTTTGATGTCTATTTTTGAAAACTTTTCTGGGGGAGCCTGCCCTCAGACCTCCCTTGGAGGGCTTTGCAGCTTATGCCACTAGCCATTTCATGATCTCCAAAAAATATACCGTCACCAGGTTGGCAACACTGCAACATGGAACCAATTTGTATATCTAAAACCTTTTTGTATAGTTAATTATAGAGCCTTCAGTCTGATGCAGATTTTGAGGGTACTATT
This sequence comes from Hermodice carunculata, assembly GCA_964020975.1. Lineage (NCBI taxonomy): Eukaryota > Metazoa > Annelida > Polychaeta > Eunicida > Amphinomidae > Hermodice > Hermodice carunculata. Next base: position 64,180,772 of record OZ026613.1, read on the forward strand.
TGCGAGAGTGATTGACCTTATCATGTGTGCAAGATCATTAACTTGTGGAAACATAACAAATAAGTGACTGATGACTTTCATCAGTTTGGTAGCTTTCATGAAATGTATACTTCATAGCACTTTATATGTTAATCCACAGTTTTATTTACAAATTCCTTCAATCCAAGAGAGAGATGGTTGACTTGGAGGGTCTTAATACAGGATGTTGATTGTTACCACAGAAATGGTCTGATACTGATACAAGGGTGTCAGATAGTATCTCCAATGCTTAACAGTGTGTTGTCATATAATCCAGCCTTATCTGTAAGGTAAATATTGCAGAAAATATGAAGTATTCCACAGGGATAAAACAACTTGTTATCCTGGGAAATGGACCATCATGTACTTCGTTTGAGAAATTTTGTAAAGCAGTGGTGAAAAAACACACCCAGTTCTTACTTACATAACAAGATAGGGAAATACCAGATAGTATATCAAGCCAACACGACAGCCTGACCTGCATGTACTATTCTTACTGGACAGATTCTATAAATAGACATATTAGGTTGTGTTTAGAGCATTTGCATAACTACAACTAGGAACACACTGAACATGCAGTTACATGAAAAGTAGAGTCTCATCACTGGCACTCTTTCGTCAGGGATAGCAGGGCAGGGCATCACTGCTAGTCTCTCCCTTGTACAGGTAGACAACCGAGACGTTCAGTTACAAACCCACAGTTTTTTTAAAGGAAACATAAATGACAGATGTGTACTAGTCTGTCTGCATAACTTGCCTTCCCTCATGTCAGTGTGGTGAGTTAGCAGTGATGTTATGCTATGACATTCTGTTCTAGGGTTTCAGATACATGCATGTGAGACTAAAATAAGGTACCGGCCATATCATTTCAGTTGCCAGCAAAATGGAGCTGACAGAGTCAGATAAAAAAAAAAAAATAGCAGCATTGATAAAATGTCCAGCGTGATGAGGGAATGTCAGCCTATGAGAGTGTGCATCTCTAGTTCACTGCAAAAGAATTTCTTGGTGGAAGATGGGGAAGCTGGGTGGGGTGGGGGAGGTGGGGAGTGCAGGGTGGACAGTGGGTCTATGTATGTTGGATGTGATCCCATGATGTTCATGCAAGTCTCATGTAGAGGGTCCATTAGGGAAGGAAATGCTGTTATAGGAGTATCAGTGTTTTCACTGGCATTGTTCTGAAAGGGACATGTGACTGGAAACATGCTGTACTGTAGTTGTCTTGTGTGTTAGTTGTAATTCTAATTAGAGTTGTTGAATAAGACCAGAAATATTGAGTTTGTGTATATTTAATCACCAGAACGACAGGGTCATTCGCTGTAATACTGTTACAGCCTTGTGTTTCCATGCCACTTACCAATTTGTCAAATTTCTTCTGAAAATAAAGATAAAATTTAGTTTACTGCGGTGAGTGGCTAATGAAATACAGTTGATTTTGGCTCCTTTTTCTTCCCCTTTTTCATTTTATTCATTTTTTTTTTTATAATTGATTACAGAAACTAATGTTTGCCGAAGAACCCTGTGCATCTTTGTGTAATTTTCCAGTCTGTAAGTGAGAGAAACCAGGAGAGAAATGTGCTTTTTTATATCTCAAACACAGAGCATCAGACAGAAACCAACAGAAAATGTCATTATGGCAAAATAAAATGGCTTCAGTCTAGGGCGACCAGTTGGCTGGGATTTGCTGTCATCTGGGGGTATATAAAGCCAGCATGGTTGTAAGTACAGAGCAGTGAAACTACTGCCAATGTTCTGGCTTACCACTTGTCCTCTGACATGTATCAGGTGTACATTTCCATCAGGTTATCAAACAAATTTGGAAAGATGAGACAAAATCACTAACTGCAGATGATTTGATGCTGTAGGAGATCAATATGCCCTATGCGCTCAGAGTTTTACATTTGTTCCGAGGAATTAACACTTCGTGATGTGCAAAAAAAGGTCAGTAGTGACTAAATAGATTCAAATGTCACCTGCTGTATCAGGTACCGGGGATCTGGGTTTGCTTTCACAAGTATAATTGTTCAGATGTAACCCTTTCTCACTCAAATCACCTCAAAGCATATGCAGGTATGACATCGTCAGCCACAATGATTTTGCTTTAGTTTTTCAGTGCTAGAAAACATTTTGAGTTTAAGTCATAATGAGTCTTGATTGCAGGCCCGAGGTCAACAGTTTCCTTGGCATGGGTGTCGCACAATGTTCTCAACCCATACCAAGGAAAGGTGTTGATCCAGTCTTTGTTTAGCCTGAAGAAGGTTATGTTTGTGCAACAGAAACATTTCCGATTGCAGGGATTTCAGATTAACACTCACAGTGATAAAGAAGACTAGTGCCAGAGAATTAACTGCTTTATTGCAGGGTCTCTCCTTGGATTTTTTTTCTCAGGGTCTTTAAGATCATTTTGGGGAGTCTCTAGTATTGCCGGGGGGTCACAGGGATAAAAAGCGTCAACAAATCAATTCAATCAACATTTAGGGTCCTCTTTCTTTTAGGATTTCCAAGGGGTCTCTTGAACCCTTTAAGTTCAAATTTGGGGTCACACATTAATTTGCATCATATATGCCCATTTGTGCTTGCAGGGAAACACTGTTATAGATACCCATTTCTTAGTACTGCAGCCCTACATATATATTATGCGTCAGTTGTGGAATTGAGAGAGGGACACTCATACACTTGATGCCTGCTAGCTTATGGGGCAATAAACTTGGACATGGTTCTCAAGGTCATGCAATGAGGACTACATATTGGTGGGAAAATGCTGCTGAAAGTGTAGAGCTCCTATTGAAAAAGTTTATCTGATACGGAACTTTCCTGATTGATGTACAGATTATACTGTAAAAGGCAGGGCCATGTCTTTGAAACTTTTTTTGTCGCAATTGTGATGAGATATGTTTATTCCCATAGCACGATCCAGTGGTCCATATGCCCACCTATAGTGCCACCTACTGGTGTCATGGCTGGTGTCAATACCAGTAGCACCACCTGGAGGTGTATGTATACATAGCAACACCTGGTAGTAAATATGTACATGGAAAATAATTGATGGGTTTCAGACAAATGTAGCTTTTTTTTTGGGGGGGGGCTGCTATTGCATTTTTTTCAGTTGCTAGATGATCATTATTTTCCAACAAATACAAGTAAACACTATGTTTATGACAATACAGTCAATATCAGAAAATTTCCCTGTGAACTGTCTTGCGATACCCATCTACTGAATCGGCTGCAAGGAAATATGGCCTGAAAGAAGTTAAAGTCAGTTCACTGGCCAGGTGACATGATTCCCTGCTTATCCAGTCTATAGGGAAGGTCATCAAGCTGCTCAGGCTAGCGTCAGGCTGACCAGGCTAGCATCAGGCTGACCAGGCTTGCATCAGGCTGACCATTCTAGCGCTTCCAGCTGCTCAGGCTCAACTTTTCTTGGTTAGGACAAGGCCACAACTTTCTTTCCTGAGAGTTAGTTGAAACACCTGACCCAGTCCATGGACTGCAGTTGATCTGGAATCCTTATAGGCCTCATGTACATTGAGCCTGTTTTCTGTTCGTATGAAGGAAAACATTGAAATAGTGTACTTTTGATATGAGTAGCTTTTGCCAGATGTGAGCGAGAGAGGGTTAATCTGATAAAAGGACTGATGGGAGAAGGTGCCACCTGAATGTATACAGATTGTGGGCAAGTGGATCATTTAGCCTGACAAGGCTCATGCAATCCTGCTTCATTGGATCACCTGGGGTTAGCTGTGTTTACAGGAGCCTGTCTGCAATCTTGGAAAAAACACAGATTTAGGTTCTGTGGTTACTTGACAGCCCATTTTGCCGTATCATAATTGATGTAGTTGTAACTAGCTGGACTCCGGACTCAGCAAGGGATCCGCTTTCAGCAAACACAGCCCAGGCCTGATGGGCATCACAAAGTCCATCTATTCTACTTTCCTAAAGGACCATCTGATTTGGGGGGGGGTTGTTTTTTTTTTTTTTTTGTTTTTTTTTTGGTTTTTTTTTTTTTTTTTTTTTTTTTTAGGGGGGAGGCACTCCTGCAGTTTTTGTTTTGAAAATCTGCTTTACAACAAAAATACCACTCTCATCCTTCTAAGTAGATGAAATAAAGTACCATATCCTTGTACTGTTATGATTAAAGAGTAGTAATGCTCTTTTTCTCAGTTTCAAAGTTTTTCCAGGCAAAGAAGCAAACCTCCTGACCAATATAGTGTCTAGTAATGGGAAAGTATAAAAATGTGTATCATTGGATCCCACCTTCCTAATATGCCCATTTGGGGTATCATGATTTGGATGCCATATATTCAAAGTTGTTATGTTTTGTTTTGTAGGCCATGCTAGCAGCACAGGAGAACATTCGCAAACATCACATCCATGGATTTCGCTTCAACCTGGGTTACTCTGGGAAGTACTATCACAGGGGCAACGAGGAGGAAAACTTGGGAGATGACATGATCCTAGGTGAGATACATCACTTTTTAAAGATATATTTATTGAGGGTAAAATTAATGTGTAGTTTCGGAATAAACAATTTGGACAAAAATTTGTGTACATGTATTAGTTATGCGGGTATGTTGGTCAATTAAAAAAAAATGCATATAACGGTTTATAGCTTTACTGCATTGTACATGAATTTACATGTACATATAAATTTAGACTGAAAAGCTGGCTGACTGCCAGAATACTTATTTATGATTCATGTGATTTTGATATGTGCGTGGAAGCTATTTAGAAGGATCTATTTTCTGTGGTGAGTTGAGCTCAAACACAGACTGGTCCATAAATATCCGGTGTGTACAGACACAGTTATAGCAGGTACATACGCACTGCATCTGCTGGGCCAGAGGTCCAACACCTCCGTCCTACTGCTAAACAGACGTCAGTTAACTCTTTCAGTGCTGAATTAGAGACTGAGTCAACAACTTTCAGCTTCCTGCTTTGGGTGCGTCCCAAAGCATACCAAGGAAAGCTTTTGACTGGGGATTGTTCCCTGTCTCTGTGAAAATATATACATCCTGGTATTGTGAATAAAAGGTCTTTGTTTACAAGGAATTTAAATCAGAAATCATAATAGTCATTTAAGTGATGGCAACTTGTTATGATAGCGCTGAAAGAGTTTACAATTTTCTGGGGTTTTTTTATGCACAGTGAACCCTCCTCTGGGAGATCACCCCTAGGGTAGCCTTGTGAAGGGTCACATAAAGCAGGTAGTCTCTGAAAGGAAGTCACAGGACAAGACAGATAGCAATAGGGACATAACAAATGTGGTCTTAAAAGGCAGGTGGTCTGTCAGTGGAGTGGTCCCTCAAAGTAGGAAGTAATTCACCTGTAAGGACTGCAAGTGACAGGAGAAGTTACCGACATTGGCCCAGATAATGCATAAGGGTTTCCTTCTACAAGTAACGTATTCCTTACCTTACCCAGTAAACATCTTGGTCAGTGGGTTTTGCATTGCCTGGCAATTCATCCATCAGATAGCCTAGCAGTGGTTGTAGCATGATATACTGGCCAATATAAAAACATCCCAACTCTTTTTACCAGCCATGTTGATATTTGAATGAAAGCTGCTTCTTTGACGAGTGTGGACATGCAATTCAATCATTATCCACTCAAATTACCCAGATGTGCCCAGATGTAAATTGTCTGCTGCTTCAATATTTTTCTTATCCGTGTCCCACTCAAATTACCCAAAAAGAATCTGGATGTACATTGTCATCTGCCTTAACATTTCTACCAAAATGTCTCATTACCAGAAAGCATTTTTGCTGAGATTTGTATGACAGACCATTCATGATTGCATGCCCCCGAGTCAACAGCTTTCCATGTATGGGTTGGTCGCTTTGTGCCTAACCCACACCAAAGAAAGCAAATTGACGCAGTCGTACTCTGCTCAGAAATGGGTTAAATTTGTCATCAATAGAAAACAGTGCATCATCTTGTGAGAATTGTAGATGAGATCCATCATGCTAGCATGCGCCAGGTCAACAGCTTTCCTTGGCATGGGTTGGCCACAATGGAAGAAGGGAAACTGTTGACTGAATGTTACTGTAACATGAATGGAGTAATTGTAACTGAATAGAGAGACACATGGGAGACCAGTAAACAGTGATCAGGTGACATTTTTCAGAAAATCCTTTGCATGATTTTAATGGTGATTTCAGTCAGATGATACATTTTTAACTCTGACTCCTTGTTATTCAAAGTGACAGATCAGAAGATATTGCCCAGGACTTAAGGTAATTGCTTTAGCAATTCACTCTGCTTCTGAAACTGAAGCCAATCGTTACTGAAATAAAATTTAATCACTTTTGAAAATCTGATGTGAGGATTGGTGCCTCCAGCGTATCTAATGTAATATCTCACAACAGATCTTTACAAATCTTTCAGACAAATTGTAAATGTATGACAGGTTAGAAAAGCAAAATGCTTTTTCTACAGGACAAAATTGAAGGAGAATAATGTGTAAAAATGCAAGGTTGCAGATGGTGCCATCCATAACCTAGAATGGCTATCAAACTTCTTACAAGTGGAGGCAATTAATGGGTAAAGAAAGCCAGCCTCAGTTACTGGTGGTCCACCAGAAGTGGTATCTCTCATATAATTAAATACAACAGGAAGTAGTGTCATATGTAATTTACCCCTAAAACAACCTCTATTGAATTATGTACCAAAGAATGTACTGAAGGGAAGACCGTATTTCCATTGACAAAGTTGTATCTTATATATATATATATATATATATATATACAGCTACATACATGTATACATACACATTTAATATGTTTATACAATGTACATGTATTTACACTACCATCTTTAACTGGTAGCTCATATTACAGCAAAGACACATTTTTCATGGACTGCCTTGAATTATAAACATTGTTGGCATATTGCTGAGGGGTTGTCTGGCATACATTCTGCAGCTAAATAAGTGATATATTCCAAGGAGAGTGTCAATTCTCAGCATCACTTGGACAGGGAATGCAATTTTTCACCATGCTACATTACTGCATAGGTGGGAAATCCTGGGGAAATATTTGTGAAATCAGTGGCATGAGTGTAATAGAAGATGACACCTATTTTGTGTAAGTACTGTCAGAGGCAAAAAGAAAATGTAGTTGAAAAATATGGGGGAAAATGTACTAGTTTGCACCAGAAGCTACCATGTTTTTTAAACCTGGGACCAAACGGTGCTGTGTATACTTCATGTAACTGTTCGTTTAGTGGGACAGCTTGAGGCAAATTAGTCATAGCCAAGAATTAACCCTATTATCTTGCTTTTAATATGAGGAGTAAAAACTTCTATGTGCATATTCTCGGAATAAAGTTTAAATCGAAAATATACTAATAGGTGTATAGTAACCAGGGTTAAACCAAAATCATACTGGTATGTGCTTAGCAATGAAGGTTAAGTAAAAAACCTATAGGGACAGGTGCCTAGCAACCAGGGGTATTTTTTAATTCTGTACATGTAAAGATACAAAATATGTCGAAGCAGATGTTCTGATCATTTGAATGGGAAAGGGTTCTGCTCATGAAGTTGGACTGTTTAAAAAAATAATGGAAATGATTTATGAATCATCTTGATTCAGTGTAAACCTTGAACCCATTGACAAAAATGGAGTCAACTTTTTTTTTTGTTCTTGTTTTTGTCAAACCCACTTGTTATGTTAACAGATTCCACACGACTCTGGGGACAGCTTCCTCCATTATCACACTGAGTCTACTAAGATAGTGTTTCAAATGTGTATTTAAAAAAAAAAAGAGAGAGATTAGGCTCGTGTCTACTGGTCCCTATTGGCAAGTGTAGGGGCCAGGAAGGCATCAATCTCACATCATGTGTTGATTTGTGGTGTATGTTTTTGGTTTGGCAAAGCCAGCCCACATTAATGGACCAGAAAATAGCAACAAGAGGCCAGATTTTTTTTTCCAAGTGTTTTTCAGTTGGTGGATCTGTGTGGCCAGGAGCCACAGCACTGTGGGCATCTGTATTATGAACCTGCATTGTAATAACCCTTGCCAGGCCAGAGACTGAGTCTGCAGCTTCCCTTGGGGGTGGCGTGGGTATCAAACTGCCAAATTCCCCCCCCCCCCAAGCAAAACTCCAGACCCAGAGCATGCAATTTTGATGGAACTAGCCTTAACTGTTCATTCAAAATGTTTCCCATTTATGACAACCAAAAAAATATAATAAAAAAAAAAAGAGCGGAAGACATTAAACTTCGGTCCAGTTTTTGTGAGTTTTAAGAGGGAAAGTGTTAAGATGTGCTACTGAATTAAGGGTAAGGAAGCAGGAGAGTGACAGCTGCTTTCACTGCTACCTGCTGTCTATCACCCCAGTAAGCCCACTCTTGTGCCTTTGTGCCTGGTGGTGGGTAAATTGGAGATAAATAGTGAGCCTGCTTTTGCACTTCAAAGCGCCACCAATGAAAATTTGATTATAAGATGCTTTGAATTGACACAAGCTTGCTGTGTGTTCAAATTTGTTTTGTTCCCCAAAGAGGAAAAACTGTGAAAGTAAATCCAGTGAAAAAGCATATAACACAGGATTGATATGCATTTTTGGCATAAAGTCGATTTTGTAGTTTCATCGCAACACAAGAGCACAGAACACAAATGCATTCTTGTGATTATTTTTACCTTTGGCACATAAAGTACGGCAGGATATTGTTGTCCCTGGCAAGGTTCATTAACCTTGACAATGGCACTGTGGTACCCGGAAAATGTATTAACCACAGCATCACCAAATTTTTGTCACTGGTGTACCTGAGTTTAGACCAGAGGCTTATGGATGACCAGATTCCTCTGATCATTTGGGGATTTTTTTTAATGATTTTTAAATGCACCTGGTATTTATTTGAAGGCTCTCTGAGTGGGGCCTAAAGGGATGATGTGGTTGCAGTATGTCAGGAAGCGCTGTCAGCAGCTTGACGGACTCAGACTCATTGTCAGGGATGTACATAAGTATCAACCACAGCCCTTCTAAAAAGTGCTTGCCTTTGATCATTTCCAAGATTTTCATGATTTTGTTCAATTAAGGTCCTTGACATTGGTGTATAAATGACATAGTGCATTTTGTTTTGAAGATTCAGCTGATTCTATACTATGCAGTACTGGTGGTCTGTGACTTGGCATCGCCTAAGAAGCAATGCTTCAACTGCTTAAGGCAGTTGAATCAAAGCTCTATAGCAGTTTGAAATTAGTTATGGAAAACTTATTTGTATGCAGCCAAGGGTAATCCATTCAGACACTTTTTACCTCAGCTGACGTGCCAGTCAGCTGAGGTTAGAAGATGGTCCTCCGTCCGTGGTCATCTGTCCATCCTTCGTCTGTCCATTGTTGTCCTCCTATTGTATCAGGACAGGTGGTTCTAATTTCTCGAGTAGAGTTCATGGTACAAGGTACCCAGGTTGTGCTTGTTAAAGAAGGGAGCTCATCATTGAACACTATATATGGTGCCCATTAGGGGCATCAACAGGCTAGTTCCGGCCATGGTTCATGATGAGACTGGGTGATTTGTCAGCACACAGTGCTTACTGATCTCCCAGACCATTCCCTTCACCAAGTCATAAGGTTTTTCATCTTTTTAGCTATTGAGACATTGAATTTAGTGTATCATGTATGTGTATTCTTGGGAGTGTATTCTATATTAGAACGTCCATTGTCTGTCCTTGTCAACAATTTACATTTTCCACTTCTTCTGTAAAACAGTTGGCTAGATCCATGTCATACTTGGTGGGATGTGCCTTGGGTGGGTCTGTACCAAGTTCGTTCAAATGGTCACACTCCATTGATTTTTTTTTTTTCACTTATTTTTTTTTGGGGGGGGGCAAGTCTTGAACAATGTTTTCTCCGAAACTTCTCACCCAATTGCTTTGATATCATACAAGAACACTCCTAGGGACTCTTAGTTCTTATTTGTTCACCAGGTGGCACTGGAATTTTTTTTCTTTTTTTTGTATTATCTTTTGTGCGTTTTCCCTCTTTCGGACTTCTCCAGAACCGTCATATCAGACTAAGGTGAAACTTTGTGGATAAGTTCCTTGTGAAAGTGTCAAACAAATTTATTCACCATGAGGCACTGCTGTGGGTCTCTGATTTTTAACATTTTTTTTTTTTCTAACTTGGGTACTTATCAGTAAATGCACCTTTCAAATTGATTACTATGGAAGTCAATGGGCATTCTAATGCTAATTCACATTCCCAACTTCTTCTCTGAAACCATCTGTCAGATTGATTTCAAACTTGGTGGCAATGTACCTTGGGTGGGTCTTTACCAAGTTTGTTAAAATGGGCATGATCCAGTGATTTTAATTTTTTATTTTTTTTTATGATTTTTTTGTTTTGTTCTTTTTTGTGGGGGCAAATCTTAAAAAATCTTCTCCGAAACTGCTAACCCAATTGTTTTGATATCACACAGGAACACTCCTAGGGATACCAAGTTCTTAATTTTTCACCAGGTGGCACTGCAATTTTTTAGCTCAGCTGACTTGTCAGTAGCTGAACTTATACTTATTGTCAATCGTTGTTTATCCTCTGTACTATGTTGTCCAGCATCAATAATTTATATTTTCGACTTCTCTAAAACCGCTGGACAGATTGACTTCAAACTTGGTGGAAGTGTACCTTGGGTGGGTCTCTACCCTGAATTGGAAATTCACATTCTTTATGTCCCGTCCAAAATCCTCATTCCCTAGTTTAGACTGGAGTGGGACTTATTATTGGTTGAATGTCAAAGTCAGCTGAGGACAGGCTGTTAAGACAGCCCAGTTGTTTTGTGGTTTAGTCCAAAATATTTTGTAGAGCTGTGCATGTATGATGTACCAGTTCTTGATAGGCTAAGTCGTGCAGTTTGTAAAAAATGCAGCACAATACATCGCTGACCACAGAGAGGAAAATTATTGTTATAAATCAGAGACTTTAAGTTCTGAGCTGCACTTCCATGGTAAAACCTAAATGAAGTTGTTTTTACTTGACAAATGCAGATGGTCTGTACAAGACATGTCACTTCAGTTCTGGTGACGAGCTTGTAAAAACAATGTTCCTATTTTCAATATAGCAACTGAAAACTCCACACAGATAAAGTTCAGAGTGGGTCAGCGGGGCAAATATTTTGTGTACAAGTAAGCATTGAATCAGTTTATGACAAATCTAAAAAGCTAGGGTGTCTGAAATTATTAAAATATAAAATAGGTGCGTTCTCTGAAAACTGTGCTTTTTGTTTAGCGTAAGGAACCCAAATATGCATTTACTGGCAATTACCCTCGCAACTGAGATGCCAGGGAACAGTTAGACATTATTGCACAAAATTTCACAGTTTGGAGACTGGCAACTCATCACATATAAAGATGATGAATTGAAGATGCAAGTGATAATAACAGTGTTTTTGCCCACCCTATGGATAATAGGTATATCAACTATATGTTAGTTTATTGTTTCAGTATATAAAAAATAATGCCATGTGGTAAAGAAGGGGGGTACTCGCTCACCTATGCTGTCGGCGGTCAAACATTGAGAAGTGGAGGGGGGGAGATTACCTCCTTTTCTTACCTTACGGCAGGATTAACAAGATTTGTAGTGATCAACTTAAGCACTGACAGTGGACACAAGAAAATGTGACAAATGCACGTCTCTGTCATGTTATAAGCAATGACTATTGCCTCAATTAGTAAGAAAACAGACTTCTCTTCTAATTTTGTCTGACATTTAAGAATGGCATGCCAAGATTAACTTGTCATTCTCGTAAAAGTTACAAAAACGTTGTCATTATGTGGAGCACCATGCGTCTGTCTCTATCCAAAATAACATCATTAGACGACTGCTACCTAGAAACACTTTTCGTGTGATTTTATAAACAGTTATGCCTCTCCAGAACAAATGAAAAGCACATGATTGTCACCATCAGTGATATGCATGTAGCGCATATTATATAAATTGTTGGGACTAATTGGGTTAAGTCAGGGAAAAAACGGTGATGGATTTTCTTTGTGTCCTTGATACTGTATATAAACGACAACACAAAGATGTGCATGTTACTTTGTTACTATGACAAGCGGATGCCAGAAGAGCATCATTATAGGAAGCATGCTCAGTAAATGTGTGCACATGTGGATATAAAGACGCAAGCATCTCTTTTTTTTTTTTTTTTTTTTTTTTTTTTTTTGTGGTTTTATGAAAAAGAATGTGGAACTTATTTATCACTTATAAGTGGCTTGATTTGGTCATGTACTGACAGCAGGAGACAAGTGCCACCTCTGGATCAGTGATCAAGCCAATCACTACTCTCGGTCAGAATGAAAATTTTGTCTGAAATTTTATTCAGTGTGATTCATACAAACAAGAAATGCTCCAACAAATGTTACAAAATCAGACCTTCCTTTGAGATTTGAAAATCAAAAGAATGAGTCACTGGTTTTTGTAAGAATGCATTATTCCTGTTAATGCATTTAATGGTATGTTTCGGCAGAAAGCAAATCCATCGCTTCAGGCAATGTAAGAATATCATTGTCAAAAAAAAAATGATAAAAGCCGCAAATTGTTACACCTAACATCAAAGGAATTGTTCAGTTAAGTTTGCGCTTGTGACATATGTGGCCAATTCAGAGAATCAAGGAGCCTGTGCATTTAAACCTGTATAAGAATCAGAGTGTCATCAATAATTGATGTCATTTGTATGCTCCATTAACGGTGTGACAGGTCCGCGTATTCAGTTGTAAATGAAGCAACACTAAACAAAGTGGGTCATCCTAGGGTTGGAATTGATTTTCTTAATGGAGAACGAAAGCCATGTATTAAAATTTAGATTTAGACTATGTTCTGCTGTTTAGAACGAAATACATAGAGCTAGCTGTTGGGTTGTAAGATTTGTTGTTTTCTTATATGTTTCTTTCTTGCTTTGTTTTTTTGTTTCTTTGTTTCTTTCTTTCTTTCTTTCTTTCTTTCTTTCTTTCTTTCTTTCTTTCTTTCTTTCTTTCTTTCTTTCTCTCCTCTCTATTTTTCTTTTTCTGCCTTTCTTCCTTCCTTCTTTCCTTCCTTCCTTCCTTCCTTCCTTCCTTCCTTCCTTCCTTCCTTCTGTCCTTCCTGTCTGTCTGTCTGTCTGTCTGTCTGTCTGTCTGTCTGTCTTTCTCTCTCTCTTTCTCTCTCTCTTTCTTTCTTTCTTTCTTTCTTTCTTTCTTTCTTTCTTTCTTTCTTTCTTTCATATTGTTTTATCATAAATTTTGATGTCAAGAAACCTGGCTAGATCTATACACAAAATGCATCTAGAAAAATTAAGTAACCCTCTCCCCCTCGAACTAACTCCAAGTCAGCAGCCTTCTTTGGCATGGATGCCCTTCCATTGCCAAGGAAAGCTGTTGATCTGGGTCATGTTATCTTGAAAGGTCTTATCTACAACTTTCAATTTAGTTGTTTTCCATTTCTGTTGCAATTAGTCTACAACTTTCAATTTAATTGTTTTCCATTTTTGTTGCAATTAGTTGGAAACACTGAAGCAGATGGCATGTGACCACCACCCAGTTTTGGCCAGTTTTAAGTGGGAAAGGGTTAACATAACCAGTGACCGTGCTTGATCCATGGAACTTGCAACAAGACTTTATACCACCAGGGAAAAAAACATGCAATATTGGACAGTAACTTCTTTGTTAATTTTTTCAGTTGCTGTACTTTCCACATAGTACAAGTGAGCCTTTTAAAAAATGGTGTTCAACTTCACAACTTGATGGAAACTGTTTTGTTCATAATGGTGCAAAATTTTATTCATCTGTCATGAACCTGACATGAATGTATTGACATGGAACTTTTATCTGTAACAATTGCCACAAGTGGTTCAGTGTCATAGATGCCATGTGCCTTTTCTCCATCAAGAATGATAGAGTCAGAGAGTCCACAGCTTTCCTCAGCCTGCAGAGTAAAACTGTTGACCCAGTCTTCCCCCCCCCCCCAAAAAAAGAGCTTGACCCATACCTATCAACATCTTTTTACAAGAAACAGTGAGATTTTTTGTTGTCATTGGGTAATTTTTTATATCCAGAAACCACTGAAGACTGAAGAAAAATAAGCAGATCTTCTTGAGGGAGATAGCTCAAAATTGGCCAAAACTTCTGTTCAAAAGTCCAAAAAAGTAAGATGAAAAAGTAGGAAGCTTGATGGGTATGGTGGCTTATAGTCACTCATCTGGCAGAGAGGTGGTCAATATAGACTTTTCCTGCTGCCCTGTTTCTTTAGAAAATTCAATATACTTAAATCAAATAAGCAGGTGACAAAAGCATAATGAAACACCTGGTTATTGTAGACCATTCTTAGGAGGTATTAAGAAGCCTGAGGGTCAAATTTGAAAAGAGACCGGGGGGGGGGGGGGGGGGGGATGTGTGGCATTGTTACAGATGTATTTTGATCAAAAGTGAGATTCTTTTTTCAGCTACATATGATGCATGTTTTATGTGTGTGGTCCTTGTCTTGCAGCCTTGAAAGACCATTTTTGGTGGTTTCCCCATATGTGGCGCCACCTGCAGCCCCATAGATTCACTAATACCACCAGCTTGGAGATGGAAATGTGGCACAATTATGAGTTTGCCAAGGTAACTGCACAGAAGCCATGCAAAACTGGCCCGTCTGCCCATGTTGATATTGACTTTATGTCCTGCCATTACTTGGGGTATTAACAGTATGCAACATTTTATATTTCTTCCACTTTGTGACCTGTTGTGGAAGGTCAGGGACACAGGCTGGAATGCATGCTGAGACAACAAAGTTTCTTGTTACATATTTATTTGCATTACCAAAATTTCATTTTTCTGTGTGTCTTGATATTCTCTGTTAAATGGATATCGTCCAGTCTGCATGCATCCCTGCCTGTGTTCTGATATTTGTGCTGTCTGTTGTCTCATGGTCATGAAAAAGATGGACAGTAGATGGAAAAATCACGAGTGTTTGGCAATATCTGAAGGGGAAAAAAATCCGGAGAATGGACTACATTGTGCTGTGCTGGGCACATCAGATGACTCTGCACATTGTGGCAATTCAGAATACAATGTACTGCAGCAACTTTGAACAAACAATCGTGACCATGAGGTAACTGTGTGAGACAGTAGATCATTGTATGTCTGTCATGTGGGTGTGGTGACACTAAGCCCAAACCAGCAACCGTTCCTCCTGCACGCCTCATGGTCTCGCTGCCTGGGCCAGGTACACCATAGCAACCTGAGATTTTTTTTTTTCCTATGGAGGTGTGCGGCACATCCCTGGTGTCAGCTTGTCGGTGTCTACTGTGGTGCAGTCTACACCTGTCTGTGGAGTTACGATGCTTGCTCTCTCATTCTTGTCCTAATTTGGCCTCTGTTGTCCTCATTTTTCTCATGTAGCTTACCGAGAAGAGTTCTGGTGGTTTGGTCACATGTGGGGCCATTCTCAGCCCCATATGCACACTAACACCAGCACTCTAGAGGACGAAATGACACTCAACCAGCAGTTTGCCAAGGTAACCGGGTTTTCTCTCAACGTGTCTACGGTTCATCCCCCTAATAATGGGAGTGGTCTGATTGAGCTGTTGATGAATCAGTTCGTGGATGAGTCCATTGGTAATAGAGTGGAAAGGACTGGAGTGGATGGAGAGAAGGGTAAACTGGTAGATGGAGGTGTAGACCAAGCAGTAGATGGACAGATGGATGAAAGGGTTGGTAGGTTGATGGATGGATGGGTGGAGTGAGGGGTGGATAGAGGGATTAGATTTTGGTGTGTTGATGGAGGGATAGATAGATGCACCGATAGAGGGATGGAGTGATGAATAGTGATAGATGGATATTGAGTGAAAACTGGGTGACAGTAGATGGATGGACAGGCTGTAGGATGAAGATCATATATGTTTGAATGAGCAAAATAGTTATACAGGGAGAGCTTTCCTGTGTGGACATTGCATGAATTGAATTCAGGTACAGAGAAACCTGAGTTAGAGACCACCTCTTTGTACAGAAAACAAAACTGATGAACCTGTCCAACATGAGGTCTCTCTAAACCAGTTTTACTGTACAGTATGAGACATGAATGAAGGAGTGTCAGACACAAGTCAGTGCATGCCCAGGGCTACCAGGGAGGGTCAGTCAGAGCATGGTGACCAGGCCTGTCCAACACTGCAAGACAAGTCCCTGGATCTCCCCTTCTCCACACACCCCCTTTCCTCTATCTTCTGTTGGTTCCCATGCTGCGTTTCTTTGCCTTTCTCCACGTTTTCCGCCATTGTCTGTTCCAGGCTTTGTGTAACTGTCACCCTCTCTCTCTCAGCTGCTAACTGCCATTCTGTCCAGCTTTATTCCATAACGGTGCTTGAAAGATAATCACATTGAATATTATGCTGCTAACAGCCCATAAGTGCTCACAGTCTGAGGAACATCCACACGTATTTTGTTTTGAAATGGGAGATAGATTAACGTACCTTTTTCTTGAAAGTGGGCATGATTTTGCAATATTTATTTTAATTTTTTGTTCAAATGATAACTATATGTGTGATTGCATCAGAGTTGTGGGCAGTTAGTTATACTTTTGTGAAATTAATACCAGGAAACAGATATTGAATATGATTAAAAAATAGATTTTTAAACTTCGCGTCAAATATTATAAAATTATGTAAGAGATTTCAGGTTGTAAAAAAGTGCCAGGAGTCAAGAATGCATTTTCCTTTTGTTTCAGCATTTGAAAATTAGTAGTGGTTCCTGGTATTTTTTTTCGTAGGTGCCTGGTAGACCTTTTAAAAAGTACTGTCTGTTTCTGGTTAGCTACCGATCAGGTGTGGGGAAAAAAAAGCTGAAGTAGATTTGGGAATTAAGCAAGTTATGATGAGAAATCATGATTTGTATCAAGTCATATTTGCCTCACAAGGACTTTGTATTAACTCCTCATTCCACCCTGATAGAAGACCGAGTCAACAGCTTTCCTTGGCGCGCTCTGGGCGCACTGCACCCAGAGCACGCCAAGGAAAGCTGTTGACCAGGGCACATAATTTGGAATGATCTTCCATGCAAGTACTATCCAAAAGTTTGAAAATAATCCCTAAATTAGTAAAAAACAATTAGCAGACAACATTTAGATATTGGGGGGAAAAAGCATCATGAAGGTGGAATGAGTTAACAACATATACTGTATCATAGCTGAGGCACAACTCTTGTTCAAAATGACACGAAACATTTAACATTTGTGCTTAAATTTATTTTAGACGAAAGACATTTGACATTTGTACTTAAATTTGGAAGATATATAATATCTGTACTTAAACTTAGATGAAGGACATGTATAATTTGTACTGAAAATTAAATGGAATACATTTGATATTTGTTTGTAAAGTTAGCTGAAAGGCATTTACTATTTATACTTCAACTAACTGTAGTGTACGTGGTATAGGTACTGGGGGAAATGTAGAAATCAAAGATGTTTGACATCAGGGTTAACCAAAAACAGACATCTGCTTGATGTTTGCTCTGAAAATTCAGATCAATTTCAAGAAATGTAGCACTATTAGCTTGCTAGTTTCAATTTCAGCAAATTTGATAGATAGAAATTTCAGTATATTTGTAGCTAGAATGTGCAATTGTATTCAAGTTCTATTGAAAGATGGCTTAAATATACTTGAAAAAATAATCAAAGAGTTGCTTTTATTTGGAAGAGAAGTTCAAGCATGTGCTTTGTTCAAGTTTGTATGTCAAGTATTCCATGATTAATTGGTTAAACACAAAAATGTACTCTGATGTCTATAAATTAAATTTTCCAAGTATCCACATTTTAGTAGTCATTGTTTTGAATTTTGTATTATATTTAAATTCAAAACAGGGGTAAGCCTGGTAAAGTCAACAGGTTAAGGTAATCAGGCATAAAAATGTGACTTAAGTCATTATGCCTTTAGTAATGGTGTATACATTGGCTATTACAGAAACATGCCATTCCAGTCAACTATAGCTATGCAGTGGCACCCCATCACTCAGGGGTGTACCCTGTCCATGAGCCTCTCTATGAGGCATGGAAGAGGGTGTGGAACACTAGGGTCACCAGCACAGAGGAGTATCCTCACCTCTACCCTCCCCGATACAGAAAGGGGTTCATACATCGGGGCATCAAGGTAAGAGGGCAAATTGATAGAAAATGAAAATGTAAGAAATAAGTGAGTAAAATCTGGCAGATGTTTAGCTCCTGTTCTTTTTTGTTTGTTTGTTTGTTTGTTTTTTGTTTTTGTTTTTGTTTTTTTAATAAATACATGTATATTTATTGAGATTTGGAAGGACAGTTATTTTGCAAGGCTTTTGAACATGTTTTAATTTTATATATTAATTGACAGGACAGACATGGTGTTCTCCAGTGGCTTCACACAGAACACAGTGCTTGTTTTAAATACATGTATATAATTATTTATATAGATATACATATTTATTGGAACTTGGTTTAAAGTCTTGTCATACTCTTTGCATGAAGTTCTAGTTCATCCATAACAGATGGCCAAAAGTATCATGTATCAGTGAAGTAAGTACCCGTGGGGCTGTGTGAGCTGATGTTGTTTTGCCTCTGTTAGGTGTTGCCACGGCAGACTTGTGGGTTGTACACACACACAGTCATCCTGGAGAACTACCCGAGAGGTCCACACAGACTAGAGCAGAGTATTCGAGGTGGAGACCTGTTCCAGTCCTTTGTGTACAATCCGGTGAGTACAGTCTGCCAAAAATTTAATTTTAAATCTGCCATCTTCATATTTGTGGGCAAAGCCAGCAATGGAAATCCCGCCCCATTGTCGTATAATTTTATGTGATAATGGCATGCTAAGTCCACATTTTTCTGCATTTCTTCAAATTTTGAATTATCTGCTGGCCTATGTGTTTAAGTCCCATTATTGTCCATATGTACACATCAATTTGTAAGTTTTAATTCAGTTCGTACTTTGCACATATCATCCATAATTTTTCAAGTTCCTTTGAAAATATTAACAGCATAGTTGGCAGGCATAACCTGGCTGGAACTTTGGGTTGGCACAGACAGTGATGATTTTTAAAAAAATCATGCTCATACTTCATTATTTTGGTTGGCATAAACAATCATGCTAGTCACGATTTCTAAAGGTTTATGCTGTTACTTCATTATTTTGTTTGACATAAATGATCATGCTGGTCATGATTCCTAAAGGTTCAAGCTCTTCATTATTTGGGTTGGTGTAGATGACATCCTAGTCATGATTGCTAAAGGTTCAGGCCCCTCCATTATTTTGGTTGACATGTATGATCATGCTAGTCATGATTTCTGAAGGTTCAGGCTCCTACTTCGTGAAAACTTTGATTTCATTCATAAGCCGTTTCATGATATCAGGAAGCTTTTTAAGCCTGTAAATATATTGTCAAACTGTTTCAGGTTAACATCTTCATGACACACATGTCTAACTATGGCAATGATCGGCTAGCTCTATATACCTTTGAAAGTGTGCTCAAGTTTGTTCAGTGTTGGACAAATCTGAGGCTGGAGAGTGTGCCACCAGTGCAGCTGGCAAACATCTACTTCAACATGTATCCAGAGGAGAGAGATCCTATATGGACGGTAATCAATTGTCTCTTGTTTTAAACTATGATCGTTTTGGACAGAGAGATGTAGTATTAAGCTCCGTAAATATTTTTAGCTTTGTTTCGTTTTGCAAAAAGACAAATCTCACTTGTTAGGAAGTGATTAGAAAAACTGATGGTCAGTTATTAATGCAAGTGAATTAACATATGTCAAGATACCTTTTTCCTCAAGGCAGGTTCTATAATTTTGACAGTCATTAACCAGATAATGTATTTACTCTGCATGGTGACACAGTAGATATTGTTAAGCCTGCCAATAAACCACAGGATATTTGCATGTCTGTACATACTGCCATATGGTTAGTCAACCCATGTGTGTCTGCTGCAGAACCCGTGTGATGACAAGCGCCATCTAGCCATATGGATGGCAAACAAAACCTGTGATAACCTGCCACGGTTCCTGGTGATAGGGCCGCAGAAGACTGGAACTACTGCTTTGTACACTTTCCTTGCTATGCATCCAGCCATCACTAGCAACTTCAAGAGTCCAGTCACCTTTGAGGAGGTCCAGTTCTTCAGTGGCCGCAATTACTTCAGAGGTTTGAACTGGTAGGTGGAGAGGATGACGAGTGACAAGCCGTCCCAGCTGGATCAAAGACAATTATTTTTGCGTCAACAAAATTTTGTAACAATAACACAAAGAAATATTAGTAATTTTTTTTCTGTAAGATAAGTTAAATACAGATTTTAGCTCTGCGTTTTGTATGGGAAATGATAATTTGGCTCAAGGAGCTATCACTGCTCCACTGCAGCACAGCTCGACCCTATAGATAGTCATTGGAGAATGACAAATTGACATTGTCTCATAAATATAGTTTCTTAATGAAAGGCGTGGTAAGAATAGGCTGATATCATGACGGAGTAATGTGCAGAAGGTAACCAGCATGAATCAAAAGAATGTAATATACATGTAGTGTCAAGCTTTGTCAGTGTAGATGGACTGGTAATCTTTTGTTGTTGTTTTTTCCTCCAGGTACCAGTCATTTTTCCCAAGAGGTAACTACAGCTATCTGTTTGAGAAGAGTGCAACGTACTTTGACTCTGAAGTTGCCCCACACAGAGCGTATGCCTTGCTGCCACGTGCACGACTCATCACCATCATCACCAACCCAGCCAAGAGAGCATACTCCTGGTACCAGGTAGGCCTCCAATGGGCAGTCTGACTTCTGTTCATGATCCCTCCCTGTTGTCCATCGAAAAAGGACAAAAAGTTTTGGGGTCATTTTGTAGTTTTGTGGTTACAGTGGAACAGACAAAAGGAAAAGTCAGTACAGGAAAAACAATAACAGATTAACAGAATATCATTGAAAGGAAAAGTTATTAATGCAGCTGTGATATGATACCAGAAGAAGGTACAAGAAAACAGTCGAGTCAGCAGAAGTTTATGAACTTACTTGTTTGAAAAAATAGAGAAACTCAATAGTGGTATTGAGCACATAAAAATAAATAAAAGGTAACAGCATTTCATATGAAGAAACTGAAAAAAAAATTGTGTACTGGAGTAAAAAACTATAAAAATTGAACCTTCTACTGGATGTTGTTGCTGGATCTGGTTGTCGTCTACACAGTTTATAATAATAATTGGAGTTTGTGACTGCTTTTTTTTTTTTTTTTTTTTGAGCTGTTAGGTTCAGGATATGTTACCAGTGTGACTTATATATCCAAGTGTTGTTTGATTTTCAGCACATGAGAGCTCACAGTGACAGAATTGCCATATCCTACTCGTTCTACAATGTGGTCACAGCAGATGAGAACTCTCCTCGCTCCCTGCGGGACTTGAGGAACAGGTGTTTAAACCCAGGCCTGTATGCACAGCACTTACAGAGATGGCTGGAATACTACCCAGCAAACCAGGTCTGTATCACAATAGCCACAGCCATACCCACAGGCAGAGCTATTCCTGCTTGTCTGGTGTACCTAGTGTAAGTCACTGTTCCCCACAGAGACAGCATTTGAATAGAAGGTACAGTGGTCCCCCTCTCATAAGGCCACCCCAAATGCAGCCAAAAAGTGGCCTTATAAGAGGGTTGGCCTCTCTTGAGGGGGAGAATAAAATGGAAATACCATAGTTTATGCACAAGAATGCTGGCCTTTCAAGAGGGGTGGCCTCTGGTGAGAGGGGCCTTATAAGAGGGGGACCACTATACTCATATGTAACAATATCAGCTGCAGACCTGCTCTGGTCTCCTCAGTTCCTTGGCAATGGAACTATGCTTCAGCCAGGATCAGAGCACATGTACCTATTGTGTAACTTAACTGTCCAGAAATAACAATTTTTTTTCTGCCAGACAAACTAAATATTTTAAATGTATTTGGCATCTTGTATGTTTTAAAACTTTGTGAAGGACTTTTCTTAAGCTTTTTGCTGTCAGAAGTTGTTACTGTTATCGTACTGGGTTATTTGACCATGCTTAATTCATGAATCTGCCCTCCTTCCTGTCAAGTTCCTTGCTGCAGCCTAGGTGGCAGCACAGGATCTCAGTTAGTATGAGGACTTCCCACTGCTGTAGCCATGTGGGTGCTGTGCTGAAAAGCATTCTGACCAATCAGATTCATCTCCTGCTGGGTCTATGGAGAGATCAGTTGAACTCATCAGCCATGTGCACCATGCACCCACTTCTCCATGAATTAACTTGTGGATGGTGTTTGACAACATCCTCATATACCCAGAGCTGTATGTATTTGCCTGCAGGTGGTCACCATGGGTAACATTGATTGATTGCGTACATGGGATATCAAACTTTTTAGGCATTCTTTCAGGACTGTCAATTTCTATGGTACACACATTCATGTATTTCAGTGCTTTTACAAAGTTTGTCTGCTTATTGGAGCGCTATGTTACTTTTCAGTTAAGATTTATAAGTTAATTTGGTTTTGAGCTTTTCCGAATTCAAAGGTGACTCAATAACACGTGACAAGCATCTCTGTATGTTCAGTAGAAGGCATTGTCTTGCAGGCAACTGAACACAGTCTATCTGTGTGGCATGGTATTATCAGTAAGAGACCTTGAAGGACCTCTGCTCCTCTTCTTGACATTGAATGCTGTGAAAAATCCGAAGGATTCTTTCACTCAGTGTCAAGTCAAAACCTGCCAGTCCTCCTCAGCAGACACCAACAGTAACTCCTATCTTTCTCATATTTTTTCAGCTTCATATCATAGATGGAGAACAGCTGAAGTTGAATCCAATAACCATCATGGAAAAAGTCCAAAAGTTCCTCAACATTGAGCCTTTCTTCGATTACTCAAAAAGACTTAAGTGAGTGAGAACTTTTTTTTCAGTAAGAAAGCGAGTTTGACCGTCACAATGCAGCATCCCATGATGGTGCTTCCAATGTCAAATCTGCAGAGACAGTTTCATACAGACAGACAGACAGACAGACAGACAGACAGACAGACAGACAGACAGACAGACATATAATTGTTGGTGAACATTCACTTTGAAGTAAAGTTGATCTTTAGACTAGCAAGTATTTGTCAAATGGGCAGAATGTTGTAACAGGTTTTTCTTCAACACATAGTTAGTCTTGTTTTGTGAACAGAGTGGTATTGAAGTGCAGTACTTTGAAGCCTGTCTTGAAGGACCTCCCCTAGGGATGATCCAATTGTGGTCTCTCAAGACAGGTGGTCTCATGTAAGGTACAAATATCTGATAACCTGAAAAGTACTGAATAAGATCTTGAAAATGTGGGCTTAAAACACAGATGGTCTCCCATTGTAGTGGTCTCTCAAAAAGCGGACCACTGTATTGCAGAAAGGCTGTGCCTTCATGGGGGGGGGGGGAGGGGAGGATCAGTTAATGCACAGTTACTTGTAATTTGAAAATTGTTTCTGTAAAAAAAAAAAAATTGGGGGGGGTCTTGAGTTGGTGATTTTCACGTGTCAAAAAAAGGACTGGTTTCATAATTACAAATTTTCCAGGGTAAATGCTGACCTCCGTGTGTAGATATAAAGGACAATTGGTTTTAGTAAGAAGGTATGTGACTTTTGTTTGGATCTCATTGTGTTGTAAGTCACTAAAGCAAGGCTGAGAAATGGGAAGAAACTGAATGACCACTGATTATGTATTGCAGATACAACCCTAAGAAAGGGTTTTACTGTCAAATCACTACTGGGGACCACACCAAGTGTCTGGGTAGGAACAAGGGGCGCTACTACCCTCCCATGGAACTAAAAGCCGAGAAGTTTCTCCAGAGCTATTATCGACGACACAATGTGGCCTTGTCCAAATTGTTGACTAGAATTGGTGTCAGTGTGCCTGACTGGCTGGAGGAAGAACTACGCGACCTGCAGTGACACTGCTGTATGACAGCTGTGGGGGAACATGTAAAGCTTAGGTTCTAGGCGTAGGTGGTGGGAGATGGAGGGAATAAGGTTCTCTGTGAGGGCCTTTCTGGGTTCACATTTGTGAAGAAAATCAAAGGGAGAAATCCAGTGCTGTGATAAGATTGGAGAGCCAGATGTTGAAGATGGATTGAAGTTATGTGGTGGTGAATGTACAGACAGAAATAGGACATGAAATGTAAGAAGACAGGTAACATACAGAGAAACACCTACAAGCATGTCTGTCTGTGGCCACCAGCCAGCGGTTGGCAGGAAAGCTCACAATGTCACAATAACATAAGGCTACCCAGCCTCTGCCTGGTCTACAGCATCAACACACATCCTCAAAACTGCCCAAGACAAAGCAAGATGAAAGAGAGCATCATCTGCACAGAAATGGAGAATATTTTCAGAAAAGCATTAGCAGGCAGTGGGATACTGATGGGATCAGCGGAGTGATGCGTCAGTCTTTCATGGGTAAGCCTGGGTTTACAGACAAATCTGTTCTATAGAACCAATGATTACAATACAGTAACAGTGGTGACTCTGACTGCAGACAGCCTCAAAACTCATCCACATTGCATGTTGATTAGTATACATGTCACAGTGGACTGGTTAAAGTGAAGGAAAAGTCGACACGGGAAGGGGTGGTACAAAAAACCCCCAAAAAGGGTCATATTGTGCTGAATACATATCTGAAATCAAGGGATGTGTGTTTTATGCTGGCTTTTGTGTAATGTTTATTTGTTACATATGCAAAATAAGACAAACCATTTTGGTGGTATTTCTTTTTTGAGCCGTACATGCAACTCCCGAAGTTTATTTATATCAACGGTTCCACACACGATTCACCCAAAAGCACCTGGAGATAAATTGTTGTTTCCTTTAATATTTTTAGCAAAAGGTTACTGTTCATAGAAAACATCTTTGCTGAGAATTGTATTGAAGCAAGGTCTATGCCTACCCCACATGGGGATTTTATCCACTTTAACATAAACATTTTGCACACAGAGCTGACACTGCATTTTGTTTTTAATGATAAAATTAAGACTTGACATAGTTTTGTGATCATATATGATGGTACCTTTTGCAGAAATGTGTCGAAAGGGGGGTATGGAATGTAAATTACTGGTAAAAATTGTGCGACTTCGTCACTGAGACATGGGTGCATGCCATTTTGTTCGTAATTAGCTTTGAGGAGGCACAAAAAGTTGGCAAAATAAGCCTCAATTGTGGATTGATATATTAAACATTAATGCCATTATGAAACAAAAAGATTAACAGATGTATATGCTGGGTTTTCAGCTTTATTTGAACTTAAGTTGAAGTAAGCCTAGAGAGGGGTCTGTCAAGTACAGGACTGGCAGTGAACGACTCTATATATGTCAGTGTCACAGGTGGATGCAACCAGACTATATAGGTTATATGTCAGTGTCACAGGTGGATGCAGCCAGACTATACAAGTTGTATGTCAGTGTCACAGGTGGATGCAACCAGACTATACAGGTTATATGTCAGTGTGACATCTGTATTCAACCAGTTTGTTTTATGTCCAATACTGGAGCATAATCATCGAAACAAGTGGCCATTTGGTTAGTCACAGTATTGTATTGACATTGTAACTGAACAAAAGAGCAAGACAGGTAAGAGTAATGTCTGTTCTTGCAGTGTAACCTCTCTGTGAATCTGTATTGCAAGATGATTGTTTGCTTTGGCTGTAAGAAAATGAGGACTCTTTTATCTTTCTCAGAATTTTTGGGAAATGATGTTCAAAATGTTCAGATTTCATGTGAAATTGAATGTGGAAGCACAGAGCTTTTATTGAACAACTAATTATGATTTACAGATCTGGAATATGGAATTGAAATGACTGTAAGAGAACATATAAAGTAGTCTTGAATTAATTACCTACTTTTGTAAGTCCCTATTAACTACACAAATATTTGAGACATAATGAACTTTTCAATTTTGATGTGTCTTGTAATTGTTAATGAGGCTTGGTATTAACTTGCTAATAAATGAAATCACCAAAACCCCAAAGTGACCCATGCATGTGGCTGAAAGATGATGATGCTGGGGTGGAAAGGTAAGGGAATTGGTCTCTTTAAGAGTTTCTGGAGATAGCTGGTAAGAAAATTGATGAATTAGCAGTAGTGAGGTGAACTGTGTACATATGTATGTTTTACTGGGCATTCTGAACATGTCACCTATATTTTATCACATCACTTAACATGGTCAGTGTGCATTCATTGCTGGATGGGTGTGTGTGATGAATTGATCTTGTAATTGTACAAAACAGAAGTTGATTGGCTCTAGTAGTGTTGAAAGGAGGTATGAATTTGGCTTCTCTGATTGGTTAACTGTTGTTGGTTACTAGGGAGAATCATTTATGAAGAGGCAGAGTCAAGCCAAGCAAAATTCTGTCGCAGTACCTACTTATGGTAACCCAGTACTCGTGGTCAAAACCACAAGACAAAAGTTCAAATTGTTTTTTGATATTTACATGTGCTCTGTTGCTTGTATAACCTTGGTTTTAATTTTATTGGCTGGTCTCTTGGGCGTTATCAGATTTAAGTTAACTAGCTTAACTCAAGTTGAGCACACCCATCAATGAGCACATATCTGAGTATGTTAAGCATGGGCAAGTGCTGTCAGTAACCATGGCAACTAGGCAGATAAGTCTTGGATTTTGACACTAATAACAGGATGTATGGCACTGGTATGACGTGTGCAATGCCACCTGCATTGGATGTTATTTGTGTTATTAATTTGGATGTTATTTGCGTTATTAATTTGTGTCTTCATCATTCAGCAAGCGCTGCTTGTGCAAAAAAAAAAAAGTGTAAAAAAAAAAAATAGAAAGTGATGGTCTTTCATTGTTTTATTGAGAGCCACATAGTGTTTAAGAGATGTGGGCAGCTATCATTACTTCTGTAGCAGTTGCTTTTTTTCTGTCAGAAGGGTGCTTATGTTACAATTCACAACAAACAATGTCTAGTATTGCAGATTGGACTGCGATGTGAAGACACTGCTTTAAACTTGAGGTAACTGCCAGGTCCAGCACCACAACCAAAGCCAAGTAACAGTTTAACTCTTTCAGTGCCAATCACATCTAAAGTTGATCTACTAAAGACAAACTAATCTGATTTATCACAAGGATCTCAGATTCTTATTCCTCATAAAAAGACCTTTCATTCAAGTACCAGCATTCTTGAAATATCCCAGGTCAACAGCTTTTCTCGGCACACATTGCGCCCAATGCATGCTGAGAAAAGCTGTTGACTCAGTCCAAAATTTGGCACTTAAAGAGTTATTGCACTGTTCAAATTGTAAACTTCAAATCTGTAACTTGAAAGAAACAAAAGCTTGTTGGAGGAATCTTTTATATTTTTTTTATCATTGTCTTTTTTTTTTTTTTTTTAAATAATTGGGACATGTAAATATGTCAAGAAAGCAGACACACAAATTATTTGCCGGCTTCTGTTCAGGGCTGAGTGTATAATTTTGACAGGGGCATGACCATATTCATCCTAATCACTGCTTGGAAAGCATTTATTTTCTGTCAGTGCATTTATAAACATAATATTGATAGGGATTGTGTAGAGTACAGCAAAGTATATTGAGGGAACTCTATTTTGGGAGTGTTCCAGCAGGCCAGAAAGTGAGAGGGCACTGATAAAAATTCGGCCACTGAAAGGCAAACAAATTTAGTTCACATTCTTATTTTGTGTTTATAATTAGTCTGATTTTATTTAGGTTATGTGCAACAGTTAAGACACGCAAAGTTGTGGCAGATAGCCCTTGTAGAAATCATTTGCTGAAAACAGTATTAGACTATGGACTAAAAGAAAGCAGAGGTGAAAGTTGACAAGCAAATGTACTGTGTACAGAATATTTTTGGATGGAACATACATATTTATGTTGCATCATAGTCCTTGTAACATATACATGTACCTCAAAGTGAAGTCATAGCTCAGTGCTTGTGCCTATAATGAGTGTGCTTATGTCATTGGCCTGTGCACCCAATTGCATTCTTCCCATGGGAGTTCAAAGTCAAAAGAAACCAACAGAATTTTATTTGAGGGTATTTTATTCATTTGAAAATGGCCATATGTCATTGATAATGAGTTTCTTGTTTAAAATCTGCTAATTTTAACTGGCCAAGGGAGTAAAGAATACTGTTAAATTAGCTGTACATGTAGTTGCAAATGAAGTAATTACATGTAGTTTGTGTACAAATCTGCTTTTTGATTGGGCTGAGAAGTGACATTGCTGTAACTCCTTACAACTATGTATGATAGCTGTGCATACCAACAAATATATGGAACATGTCATTATGTGAAGATAGAGGAGCCCTATTCAGTGTTGCATGACATTGAATTCACTGGTGACTTGTGCAGATGAATTCAGTTCAGTCATCTTGTAAAGCATGAGTTACCAGTGTAGAGCATAACGTGGATATACCTCAAGCAAGCAATATAAAAGGGTGTAATTATTATTAGTTCATCGTATCATTTAAATATAGTTAAATTAAGTTTGTTTCAGTGTGGATAATTGTTACGTTACATAGAGATAAGAGTGATGTATGTTTTCACTTGATGTTGGAGATGCTTATTTCGAACAAAGACGGGTTTCTGTAGCAGTGACTATATTTCTACTATTAGCATCATGGTGTGTGGGTTATACATGGTCAGTGTGCTTTCCACCAGGCAGGTATCTGGGTGCATGGCAACTCGTTGACCATGTACAGTTTTTCGACCTATTAATGAATTATTTTAACACATGAGAAGTGACCACTAAATTGTGTATGTACAAATTCTGTTGTATTTCGTTTCATTTCAATGCGCACAAAATGCACGAACAAAAAGTTTTGTTTTGTTTTTGTTCTTTTTTTTTTTTAAACTGATAACATTGAATTACTCACAATATTATGATCAATTATATGTTTCTGGTTTCTGTCATTGGCCATACAGGTTGCATAGAGGAAACAAAAATTATGTGTGTTAAAAGCTTGTTTGCTTGTCAGAGACAATCTTTGTGTTTACTTTTTCACATTTATTATGTACTGAAAGACAGAGATGGGTGTACAGTGATGTACAGTTGATTAGGTCACAGCAGGGTTTGAACAGGAACATAAAACAACAACAAGCCATTTCAAGGCTATAAAGCCCATTGAGATTAAAAAGCATAGACCAGAAAACATGGAAACATTATATATTATTGTGACATCAAAATCAAAATTAAGCAAATATAGTGATTGCGAACACCAAATAATGTCTGCAGAGTTTTAATGTAAAGACAGGTGTATTTCATTTTAAAGGTATGTCATATCCATTGGTCAGGTTGCACACACACAAATAAAAAAAAAAATCAAATCAAATCAAAAATAAAATAAATAATGTGTAAGTTGTGTGGATGTAGGTACTCAAATGAATCCAAAAGTGGATATTGATGGCCTGATCAGTTGATATTTGAAGTCTTGTAAAATGCTTGAGTGTACTCCTGTTGAGCCTTTATTAACTTGGCACTTGCGTACATTAACTGACCTTTTATTTCTGCAGCATTTTACTGGGACGAGGGAGGCTGAGTGGCAAGGCATGTGCTTCATGTATTTTGTACAGGGTTCTGAATACGTTTGTGTGTATGAGTACATCCCAGTGGGCCAAAGACTAGATATCTATATATATTATATATACACATACATACATACATGACATCATTTAAAAGTACAATTGCTTCATGATATTGTAACTTAATTTTAAATTATAATTGGTTTAAAGTTATTTTATTTCCAAAGTGACTGGAGAAGGGGCATTGCCCACATAAACTCCTCTCCTGGCAAGTTACTGGCAGACAAAATTATAATTATACTCAAGACAGTAGGACAGTAGGTACAAGATGTTCCCATTAATGGTGTTTCTTGTGTATCTTAGGGCTATACTGAGACAGTTCAGTCTTTTCACATGGTACACAGTGCACAGCTGGTGGTGGGGTGGGCTGGAGTGGGAGGGCTTAGTTGGTACTGTACTGTACTGTACTGTACTGTCAATTTTTGCATTACTGCTACAAAAGTGTTTGGTGGAATTAGTTCAAAATATTGAGACCAGAATCAAAGTATCTGCTGTGTACATGTGTATAAGTTTCAAAACGGTGAACACTCCAGGCTTTGAAACAAGCCCCCAGCCACATGACAGTTGTAGTGTCGAATAAATGTCATCTGCTACAATGTTTTTGACTAGTTTCAGCATTCATTTAAAAAACCAGTTTGAATGAGAAATGTAGATGAGATGTATCAAGATAACATGCCAGGTCAACAGCTTTAGCACCCAACCCATTCCAAGGAAAGCTGTTGACTCAGCCTTAATTCAAGGGGAAAGGGTTAATTCTTAACTGGAGGGGAGGGGGTGTACTGTGTATTCAGTTATGGATATCCTCTACTGCTGTGGCTCTGGGAGTTTAGTTGTTCTGGTAACACAAACATGGTTCTGTCATCAAATGGTTGTAGTACTCAACTGTATAGGGGCTATGATAGGTCCTCAGTCAATACAGTGTATTGTCCTCTCATCAATTATAGGCCTAAATCTTAATTAGTTATTGCTCTTTTTATTTACTCTGTGCCTTATGTTACCAGAGGCATGGTTCCATTGCCTGATTGTTGTGCATATGTGCAGTAACAAAGTGAAACCATTACTTGTAAAGAGATCCAATTCACAGACGTTGTCAGCTCTTGGCATCAAGTAGTCAGAGGCGTGCTGACAAAACGTGAAAACTCGTAACATAAAGTGTGCCCGCAGGTCTTCCCTAATACTTTTAAAGTGACATTTGTGGAGGTGAAAAATGCAGTTACAGGAAAGTAATAACAAAGTAGACCACATCTGAAATGACTGGTGATTGACAGCTTATCTACCAATGGAAGTAGAAAGGGTCAAGACTGGCCAGGACCAGCAGCTTCAGTTGTAGACAGATATGTAAACCCTTGTGATCCTTGAGTACAAAGCTACAGGACATACGTCAAACTTGCCAAATGCTGGCCAAGAACTATAAACACAACGGCAGATGTGTAATCCTGTGGTTTATTTTTGTGTATCATTCTGACAACAGGTGAATCACGTAGCAACTGGTTGATCTGAACTGACATAATCTAAAACAATACTGCATGGTACATGAATACAGTTTATCCATTGACAAAGTACTTGCACAATTTATGCTTTACGTATGAAATTTCTGTGTACAAAAATGACTGAACAGTGGTTACTCTGTGCTAAACTGTAAGCTTTTCTGTACATTAAATGACAAGTAGCCCACCATTATGACTGGACAATGTAGGAAAACAGAATGGCTAGTTAACCAACCAGTGTATGGAGGGAGACTACGGGCTTTAAAAGTTGGACTGTGATGTCAATATATTTTTGTATGTATTGGAAGTCCGAAGAGAGTTTAGTGTTGTGGATAGACATGTACACAGTGCCAACTCTGTTAGTAGATTTTGAATTGTGCAGAAATTAAGGAAAAGGGCTCCTTAATATTGCCATAGAATTTTTTAAAGTTAGTTTTAAGATCCCCAACACAAATTTCATGTGCAGAGAAAAGAAAAAATACATGCATCAGGTGTAAAATTGGAACTTAGATTGTCTAGAAAATGTAAGATTGATGGTAAAATTGAGTGGGCCAGTCATATCAAAATGTGTGCAACAAATCCAAGTGAAGTTGACATGTTGGAATGAGTGTTTGTTGTTCTGTGTGTGTTAGGAAACACTTGGAAATCCATTATGTACATAGAAATTCAAGTAATGTTAGTGTGATTTTGAAAATGTCCAGGAAACCACAGTAAAATGGGAGGTGGGAGTGTATAAAATAAAAAATACAAGCTGAGAACTGATGCTTAAGAGTGCAGGCTTTGCAAGACTGACTTTGATAATGTGCTAGCTAAAGTTTGACTAACATGGTAAGAAATGACAGTGGTACCAGAATGCATTCATTGACTAAATGATCTGCCCCATTCTTTGCATATGGAACCACACCTAAATGCTTGCGCCAACCTGTACATTCTCCCGCACTAAAAAGGACGAACAGTTATTGAATATAAACTTTACATTACTATTTTTATGGTACCTTTACCATTATTGTTTTTATGGTAAAGCTTGCACTACATGTATAGCATTCAAGTTGTAAGTTTTGAAGTGCAATTAAATATTATGTTTGTTTTTTTTTTTTTAATAAGAGTTCTTAAATAATTCAAGTTCATATAGATATACAAGATACTGCATAATTACAACCTGGATCAAAATTTTTTTCAAGGGGGGAGGGACTTTGAATTTTGGTCGAGTCATGGGGTATATGTTACCAAGACACCAGACCCATAATTGGTGCCAAAATCAGGCCTTGTTGTGCTGCTACATTGATATTGGCCATGACAGGACATGTTTAACTCAGCTGACTTGTCAGTCAACAGAGTTTACCTGATGGTCTGTCATCCATTCTGTGCCCATCTGCCCCAGCATTCACATTTGGGACTTTATCTGCAAAACAACTTTCCAGATCTTCTTCAAAATGTGCAGTCAGTCAAGCATTCGTGCTAGTAAGAGGCAAGGGGTGGGGGGGGGGGGTGGAGGAGAGAGGGTGAACCTAGAACATCTGTATGCACAATGACCCACATGAGCCGTAGCTACAAAAAAGTATAATGTATTTATCAGCAGCCAGTCAATCAGGATAATAAGATGAGGTGGACATAGAACCACTACGTCAACAGATGTCACTCCTACGCAGAAAGGTTTGAAACAAGACTCATATTTGGACCTCCATCCCACTTCACTTTTGACACAATTTCTCCATTCCTTTGCATGCCAACAAACTGCAACTTGCCAGTCTATTCCAAAACTATTTTTACAGGCATATCACACTGATCATCCATTGAAATCCACATGTATCCATGGCAACAGGCCCATAATTGTCGTGAATGTCCCACAAAAAACATTTTGGGCATGAAATCCGACATTCCAGTGCCAAAATCAAATTGATATCCCATTCATTCTGTAGCATTAGCCATATGACCACTTAATTGTAAATCAGACCGTATTCTTTGATCCACTCATGTTTTTATCCTGTGTTCATTTACACAAATCATGAAGGCTGACCGAAATTGATTCCGTCAGTGTTTGTGTCCATCAATATTTTTTGGCTGCCATAATTTTGACTGGAGCTGACTGATATCCCAGCAGTTCTCTGACAGGCAGAAAATTTGCGTAGCCAATGAGAGAGCAGCTGGGATACCAGTCAATCAAGAGAGTTGAGTCTCCAAATCAAAATTGCATTTGAATACATTGTATATAAAACTCTACTTGGTGACCTACTTTTGGGGTCACCTTGACACAATGATTGTGCGACCTTGACCTATTTTTCAAGGTCTTCAAGCACTTAAGAAAAGGACATCTTGATAAGAAATATCAGTATCTTGATAAAAGATGAGGCAAATGATGCCAAATGTACCACAAATGTGTATCAATTGGCAGTTTGATATTGCATAATGTGGATGACCTTGATTAAGTTTTTATGGTTGTGGAGGGAATACATTTCGGGATATTGTTTTTGCTGATAAAGGTGAGCAGAGCATTAGGTTCATAGGCCTCTTTTTTTCCATTTTGGGAATCTCCTTAAACTTGTTTGTAGTTTAGCTCGACTCGATCTCCACAAAGAATTAATGTTTAGTGATGCTACTATTATTTCTTGATTTTTAATAATTTTCAAACAAAATCATGCAATAACAAGAATTATGTTAGCATGGTTAATATTGGAATACTAGTGTACATGTATGTTTATGTTATTATCTCCAAAATTGTTGCGCATCAAAATTGATGGGGATGTTTCTTGGCAGAATTTTCAATAAATCTAGATCACTAGCTTAAGTATCTTTCTCAATTATATCCATATACTATCAGCTCAAACTTTTCTTAGACTCGGCTGTGTTTATCTTAGCTCAGTTCAAGCTGCAGATGAATCTCAACTCCAGGAAGCTCAGGTTGGGGTGTGTGTTTGGGTGAATGTATGAGGGTCAACTGAGTATTGGCTGTTCACACAGCCCCCTTGTTTAATATCAATATTAGTGCTGACATGACCTTCAAATTTCAACAAAGTTTTGGTGACTCTCTGATGGTTGTCTCACGCAATGTATCAAAGATGTAATTAAAATGCATTTGATTTCTTTTTGAGAAAGGCATATTTCTGGTACACAAATGCAGACAATGCCACAATTCTGATTTTAGAGCAAAAAGACTTGAGGATAGTACGTGGGTCTTGTCAGCTGTGTCACATGTAGTCAGGCAGGGCTGCACGTACAGCCCACTATTTTCTTGTATTTTTACTTTATGCTGTTTACTGATGCAAATTTGTTTCATTTCAATTGACGACGGACATGACACACACATTTACATATTGGTTTAATATTTGGCTAACATGCAGTAATGGACATTCATATGAATGTCAATTTTTGTTAATGTAGCTGTCCATGTTATATCACAGAAAAGAAAGATCTCCCAAGGTACAACTTGTTCCAAAACAATGAATGTTTCTACCACACATACGCATGATTTATATACAGCTTCAGAGTGAAGTAAATTGTAACTTAGTGGAACAGCTTTTGAATTGGATACATGTACATTCTAATATGAATCATTCTGTAAAAGTGAGGTAGTCCCACACATGTATCTGTAGTCTAGAATTTTGCCCGAAAGAACCGTTGCATTGATCAATACTTCAGAATATTAATTTATTCATTAAAAGCAGTGGCTAATGGAGTTTAATGATAAGGATAGAGAAATTTTTAATTTACAAGATTCCATTGTCACCAATTTTGTGCTGATGGCACTTCAAGTTGTATGGAAAGTAAGATAAATATTTAGTTTATCTCTTCATGTAGAGGTTCCTTGTTTCAAAAGACAGATTCTGTTGCTATGTGCAAATATGTTCATTGTGAATTGCCTTTCATTAACAATAATTTGCATGGTTTGCAAACTGTAGAAGATATGTACACGCGGACAAACACAGGTCATGTTCTCTGTACGAAGTGTTCTCTTTCATTTTCTCGCTGCCCAAGTTGCGACCTGAACGTAGCTCAAAAGCAGTGAAGAAAATGAACATGGTAAGGTGTAAATGTTTACTTTCCTATTATATACTTGTATAGTTAATCTTAACATATACTTCACTGACCTAAATCCATTTGCTTCCACAGGCACATGGTTTGCACCACACATATATCTGTCATACTAGTGACCTTTGACCCTTGCAAGGTCCACCATACTGGTTTAAATTAGGAGAGTCTGCTACCTTGTGTGTGTAATAAATTGTATGGATGGGTGGATCTCGTCTCCTCAAACCTCTGCATTATTGGCCCATATTGGGCTAAGGTTATAACCTCCATGTACTGGTCACCCCAGTTGCGGGGTGTGTTGTATCAATAAAATAGTTTTATGTGATACTTGGTCAGTCGTTTTGTCTTTCACTTCTGTAGAGAGTTGGCTGGCCACAGGCTAACTATATGAAGGGTGCATGTGACGTGGACACCACTCCATTAAGTGCAGCACCTTTAGCAGTACTTTTTTCAGCTAAGCTGACTTGTCAGTCAGCAGAGCTTATACGATGATCAGTCATCCATCCATAAACTTTTGCTCGTGAATGTGATACAGTCAACAGTTTTCATGTTCACCCCAAAAACTTTCAGAAGTTATCAAGTGTATGAAATCTAGGTCGAGTTTGATGTTGATGGTACCACCCATATTATTATGTGATATTTGAGCCAAAAAAGGAAAATTTTGAGAATGCTGTTTGTTGAAAAGTTTTTTTATGAAGCATCTTGAAACTTTGTTGGAATGTCAATTTGGCAAAAAGATAAGAACATGCCAAAATTTGGTGTAACACCTACAGTACTTTGGAAGATATGGACCAAAAAGTGTTGAAAATAAATTCATTATGATGAGAAAGACTGATGGTACCAAATGTACCACAAATGTGTAACTTTATCTTTTGGCATCATTCTGTTTTAATGTTCACCTTTTGGACATTTTAGGATTGCTTGTTTTCTGTTAGGTCAAACCCCCAGGGGCTATAGGTAGCAAGCAGCTACTGACGACAGTTACAAGCTTGCCTAATTGTACTCAAAATCCTGTTGAGAAAAATTGTTTTGATAACATGTTTTTTGACATAAATGCTAATGACTTTCATTCTTTTCTGACATGCCTAAATGCACATTTACTCAAAATTGACAGTATTTTCTTAAATGTCACAAACCTGACACATTAAGTTGATACATTGACTCAGAGTTGGCAGTTAAATAGAGCTTAATTGTTTTGGGGGGTAGGTGTCATCACAGAGTTTGTTTTACATTTCTGGTGCAGGATGTCCATTGTTACAGTCCTTGTTGGGATTTCCCTTGGTTTGTACAGGTGGTCTAGTTGCAACTGTTTATTTTACTATCACTGGGAGTGAATATAAGGCCCCAGCTTGTTTCCACTTCAGTTATACACTGGCGGGTGGTTTAACTAGGATAAACTGTCCAGCCAGAAAGGGTACATATTGGTTCAGGGGTAAGTCAAATTGTTCTTATCTGAACCTGTACTATACAAATTTAGTAATTATGGTTTGTTTGACAGGGGTTCTTCTTTCATAACGAAGCTCTGCATTTATAAGCAAAACTTCACGTATTTAGCTAATTCATCATTTGCCACATTCTTATTTATTCTTTATTATGTGGGTTGTCTTTGCTGAATATTTAGCTTAGACAAGGAGCCGCTACTCAGAGAGACATGTACGGGTAAAAGGCTCCGAAACATGTTGAGTAGTTACCCGCTGAAGACCCTTTAATTTATTTGGGCTGATACAGCCTATGTCAAAATTTTACAGAGGAACGTGTGCAATATAGACAATAGTAATTCCATATGTATACAGGTTAGACAGGGACAGGTTAGCTTATGGAGAGTAAAGAGTTCGAACTGCGGAATAGGATATTGACTACTAGGAAGTGGTTCTGGGCAAAAAGACACAAATACAATATCATAAGTAGAAGCTGTATGCTGTATAATATGCACAATCTTGACCTACTTTCTCAAGGTCACAGAGGTATACATTTCAGGAAATTATTTTCGCTGTGATCACTGCATCTGAACTTGTGCATTTGTATCTGCACTGTCAGAAACGTACAGACCAGTCCATGACTTGTGCAGTCATGGTGACACCTGGTGGTAGGAAATGGAACTAGCATTACAGGTATAAAAAGTACAGTAGATTAATTTTGATTATAAATCGGATGCAGCTTCTAAATTTATAACATATATACATTGGGCCTGTTGTCAAATTTTGAATGACTTTGACCTAATTTTCAGGGTCATTCAGGCTGTAGTAAAAGACACTGCATTGCACAGTTTGGGAAATAAGGCCAGTAATACCAAATGTACCACAAATGTGTATCATAAAAAGAATTTTGATATTACATTAGAGGGATGATCTTGATGTAATTTCTCATGGTCACAGAGGGAATACATACAAGACAATGATTTTTTTTCCTGGTTGTGGTCATTATGCCTGAACTTTGGCACATATATATCAATATACCATTGCAGGGCTATTATACAGACAGTCTGAAGGGTGGAGTCAAGGTACAGCCAATGAAGGTATAAAGTGGAATTAGCATCATTGGTATCAAAAGTATATTAAACTATTATTTTGATTATAAATTGAAATGGAAATTGCAAAGTTACACCAAATATGGATTAGGCCAATGTTCAAATTAAAAAAGAAAGGGTGACCTTGACTTATTTTTCAATGTCACTAAGGAGGTAGTAAAGGATACTAAATTTTACATTTTGAGAAACAAGGCTAAAAATACAAATGTACCACAAATGTGTTTCAATATACAAAAGTTTGACTGCTTATCTGGGTGACCATGACCTACTTTCGTAAGTTCTCATGGTCAAATTTTGTAATATGTTTTGTGACCTTGACATGCATTTCAGGAAATGAATTTTTGGGTTCCCCTGGTTGATGAATTTTTTTTGTAAAATCTTGAAAAAAAAAAAATCCAAAACTGGCTTCCTAATTGTCTTAAATAGCATAGGGATACTTCTACGACCTCCTGCACCTTAAATTGTTCAACAGGTGGTGCTGTGATTTTTTAAAAAAAATTTTAGCTCTGCTGACCAAAGGTCCCAGAGCTAACATAATCATTGATATTGGTCGGTCCTTTATTCCATCTGTACTCTTTCACTTGTGAAAGTGATACAGTCCTAAGTTTTTGAGTTAGCCTGACATAACTTTTAGGACTTATGGTGTATGAAAATCTAGGTTGAGTTTGATATTGGTGGTGCCACATACAGCATAATGTTATATGGATCAAAATGTGAAAACCTTGTGACCACTCTAGCATCCTTAATTATGCCCCCCTTTGAAGAGGTCAGGGTATATAGCTTTGCTCATGTCAGTTAGTCAGCAGAGAGCCTTTGTTTTCTGCACCATAACTCAAAACGGTTTTGAGATAGCACTTTGATAGTGCCCAGATATATATTCTTGTATATAAGGACTAGGACGGTATCAAGGTGGTTGACCTTAACCCTATTTCCAAGGTTGCAGAGGTACTGTCGTAGTTTTGGTTCTGCATGATTACTAGAAAAGTTTTTATGATGGGACTTGTATATTGAAGACGATTATAGTCCTTATCCAGGGCTAAGTCAAGTTCGAAGATGGGTGATGGTGATCTAAATTCAAAGGTCACACAGTCACTTTAGTGGACTTGGTTTCTGCATTGTAACTCAGAAATTCAGTTATTATTTCAATATTGCACATGGTAATAGTCCTCAATTACGGCTTGGTTAGCTTGGAAGATGGATGACCTAGACCAAATTCCCAAGGTCACCAGGTCAGTGGGTTGGTTGGTAGAGAGACTGTGGTTTCCGCATTATAACTCACAAAGTTTTTGAGATAAGACTTTGATAGTGCCCAGGAAACAATCCTATATAAGGACTAGTTGCAGTATCAAGGTGATTGATCTTGACCCTATTTCCAAGGCCACGGAGATACTATAGTATGTGTTGGTTTCCACATGATAATTAGAAAAGTTTTGATGATTGGACCTGTATATTGCGCAGCATTATAGTCCTTATCCAGGACCAGGTTGAGTTCGAAGATGGGTGACCTTGACCTAAATTCAAAGGTCAGAAGGGCACTTTAGTGAACTTGATTTCTGCATTGTGACTCAGAATTTAAGTTCGGACTTCAATATTGCACATGCATGGTAATAGTACTCAATTAGGGCTTGGTCAGCTTAGAAGATGGATGGCCTTGACCAAATTCCCAAGGTCACACCCCTAAAGTCCTATTAGTGAACTTGGTTTCTGCATAATAAGTAAAGATGTTTTTTCACGAAGAGCTTTCATATTGACTTTGAGTCAGTTCCTAGGTCACAGAGCCACATTTTTTAATTTGGTTTCTGCAGAATTTTTTGAGCCAAGAGCTGTTATTTTGTAAATGTTTATTATCTTCTATTAGGGCTAGATCAGCTTCAAAGAAGGGTGACCTTGACCTAATTTCCCAATGTCACTTTAGTGAATTTGGGTTCTACAGCCACTTCCTAAGGTCATGAGTACCCCATTTAGTACTATCAACAGGGTAACGAGGGCGTACATAATGATGGTAGGGGGGCATCTATGTTTTACAAACATGTCTTGTTTTTGATAGATGTGCATGAAATTTAGTGGGACTGTCACAGATCAAAATCTCAGTTGCAAATGCCACCTATACTTTGATGGAAATTATGAGCTAAATGTGTTTTTGTATCAAAAAAAAAAAAAAAAGGGAATAAGACATGCCAAATTATAGGACATCTAAATCATGTCCAATGTTTATAAGTTATATAGCATTGGTAAGCCAGACCTATTTTTGTCACCAGTCCTGTAAAGTTTAAAGAGGTGATTTTGTTATGGCAAGGTGCAGCTTAGATATCAATGACAGAGAGTTGAGGCTCCAGATCAAAATTGCACTTTAGTATATTGTACATAAAACTTTACTTGGTGACCTTCTTTTTTGGGTCACCATGATCCAATATGAAGCATGCATATTTACTTCCCGCCACACCTGCATACCTGGTTGTCTTAGTGACGGTAGTCTCACCTGGCGAGATACGGGCCGTTGCCTGTGGAGGGAAGCAGAATATTATTAATATTTTGGAACTAAAGAATAATAAGTGCAGGCAGGTGGAAATTTATTCTTGCAACCAATTCAGGAAGCAATAAATGAATATGATTTTGGCATTTAAACTTCTGCAAAAGACACTAATTTGTGAGAAAAGGGTATCTAGCCCTCTGTGTGACAGTGATATGCCCATCTGTCCTCCGTGGTTGACCAGTGTAAGCCCCATGCTTTGTGGCCGCAAATTAATATGACTGTCTTGTATTATGGAGTTTGGCACTTGTCCGTTTGTTTTTCTTTAATAACCCAAGAGCGTATTACCTGATTCGGACAGACCATGTGTGGAAAGCTGGATGAGGGCACACATTTTGAATGGTATTTAAGTTGAAGGTGGTCATATGGCCACTTGGAATATAAGGATTAGTTAGGTAACTTTACCTCTTGACCACGATTGCCAAGACCTCTGTGTCTGGGCATGAGGCCCAAGAAATCGAGTTGAGCTGCTTACAACTTGATCCTGAAACCTGATGGTCTTGTGGTGCTATCTCTCCATCTATGTGGAACTGATGGTGATGTTGTGTGCACATGCACCCCATATCATCCTTCCTCTTTTAGGTGCCATTACTGGCTTGCCTTGCGAGTTGAAGCTCCACTCACCGGTTTTTTTTTGTTTTTTTTTTTGTGCTTATGCACGGTCTATTCTGCCAAAAATCTTTTCTCAGCGGTCCAGGAATCTTCTGATACGTAGATAACCGATTTCTGAGATCGGATAGCACTGAAATAATAAGTGCAAAGTTAGTCGTTTGACTTGTACTTAGATTTTTCAAGATGGCGTCCTGGCAATCAGAACACAGAGAGAGGGAAAGCAGTGCACAGCAGGCTATTGCTTCCTTTTTGGGGCAGTCCATAGGTGTTGATCCGGATACCACTTTATCGTCATCCTAGTCCTTGTTGGATCGCGGACAAAAGTTGGATTCCAGGAACCACTGTATGGCACCTTGGGACGAGCATCCACACTGCTATGGTTGTCGCCTGCAGTTGGACCAAGTTTGCTCTCGTGAGCAAACTTGCAAATACTGTCAGGACTGGGGAGAAGACAAATGGCTGCTCTGTGAGCAGGCACGGAGGAAGTCAGATCGTGCTAGGCGTAGGTAGCAGGTCACAAGAGCCGCCAAACGCCAAACTGAGATGTCTGATTCCATTGAGTCCTCACCAATGACTCCCCATACGAAAAAGCATAGACTTGCTCCGGCATGTCCACATTCTCATGTGTCTAAGGGGAAAGAGCGTAGACTTACTTCTGCTCGTCCGAAGTCCCCAAAGGCAAACGTTTCTTCTCCAGTTACCCCTTGGGAGAAAGTTAAGAAACGTCTGAGTGGAAAGTCCAGTAACAAGAGATCTCCTCTTGGAGATCCTGCGCCAAAGATTTTGCCCCAATCAACTTCCAAATCTGCTCTTGGCACCAATCCAAAGGTTGTCCATACTTTCGAGATGATGTCACAGAGTATGATACAGCAGGCTGCCCCAATCAACTTCCAAATCTGCTCTTGGCACCAATCCAAAGGTTGTCCATACTTTCGAGATGATGTCACAGAGTATGATACAGCAGGCTAAGATGTTGGGTACATTGTTTGCACCCTCTCATTTGAGCCTGGTACCCTGCCCCTGCCTTATTATCTCAAGCGACAGGCGAATCATGAGCTCCATGAGGACCAGCAGTTGCGTGAGGGGGCTCAATCCTCTTCCGCCTTGGCCACACCTACTGTTGCCGAGTCTGAGCAGACTAAGTCGTTGAAACAACTCGCTACTTCTGCTTTGAGCCAGCTCCCACTGGGACCTCAGGTCCATGAGTTCTCTGACTTATCTCTGGATCCCTCCTGCCTGCAGATTTCTCAGTCAGCAGCAGACTAGGTCCAGCATAGCGGCCTGGTGGAGCCTCAGCCAGATCCCTCCCGCCTGCAGACCTCTCGGCCTGTGGCCACAATTGGCATATGAGTCTCCCTTGTCTTCCTTCTCTCTCCCCTTGTGGGAGGAGCAAGTGGAGGCGGAGTCTGTGGTGGCGACTACTTCTGCTGAGGTGCTCGCTACCCCTACCCCTGGCGTGGTGACAGATCCCTGCTGTCACAGACTGCTGCTCCATTGCCCTCAGACAATACATTGTTTGACAAGGCCTTGGGCACCTGCGCTCCCCTCATGAGTCTGGAGGCCCCGAACCTGGACACCAAGGTAGAGGATGAGCTGCTGATGTCGGATTCATCCCATACCAGATCTCGACCTGGGTCGAAGGCTCATCATTCACACCATTCGCACTCTGACAGGCGCAGACAGCCAGCGACTGTGGGTTCTGCAGAGGCTTTGGCCCCTGCTGCCATGAACATGGCACCTGCACCTGCTTAGGGCTTTAACCATGTCAAAGCTCATATTCAGAGCCTGTGGTCCTGCCAGCGGAAGAGAAGTTGGACACTGCTGCACTGTCGAACCAGGGCTTGCCTCTGGAGGACATTCATCAACGCATGCCCATGCCTTTTTTGTCCTTTGTAGGTGATTTCTATGACCAGCTCATGGCTCTCTGTCAAGCCATCGATGTCTGGCTACCTGAGGCAGGGGTGACTCTTCCCCAAGTCAGATGTCCAGGGGAGGTGGTACTCTGTGCCAGAGCAGATCTTCCCATCAGGTTCACTGCAGGTGGACTTAGACTGGGAGGAGTTTGATGCTTGGCAGCCTAGAACCGTTTTGGCATCTGCAGAGGCCCTCAATCAATTGGAGGAAGATGCCTGAGGCCTCATCTTTGCAGGGTCCTACTCCGACATGTCGTTGGCCACTTTGGGGTCTCTCCTTGAGGACCTCAAGGGCTCCCTTCAGATCACGCAGGCCATGAAAGACTTTTTAGACCAGGCGACACTCCTTGCGACTTTGTTGTTGTAAGCTTTTGATCACCAGATGCAGACCGCTTGCACGCTAGAGGTGAATCTTCGTTTGTTACGGAGGGACACCTACCTCCAGGGTCAAAAGCTGCCTGACTGGAACTTTTGGAGAGCCCCCCATAGGGCCCCTTTTCTCTGGAACTCTGTTCAGAGTAGAGATGGTGGAAGTAGTCTGCCAGGCACAGGACCTTTAGGCCCACTTGGCAGACCAGGCATGCCCCAAGGCGCTGACCGACTCTGCTTGGTCCTTGTTGTCCTTGGCCCTGAAGTGCCATACTTCCCAGACCACATCTACCTGTCCCTCGACATGTGCTCCCTCCGGGGCATGACGATCTGGGAGGGGCGAACAGTGATCCAGGAAGGGCAAGCCTTCCAGTAGAGGGAAGAAGTCAGGAAATCCTCAGCGTTTCTGACTATCTGATCCCGCAAGAGGTCTCAGGATTGCTAACCACCATTCTGGTAGACTCCGCACAATGCCCAGTCGGTGGCTAGCCACCTCACCACATATCGCATGCAATGGGAGTCTATCAATGATGATTCGTTCATCCTAAACATCCTGAGACACAGCTACACACTGCCCTTTGGAAAAGACAGCCCTATGTTAAGCTGAAAACCACAGTGGTTCGCTCCACCCACCTCAGAACTCAAAGCATTGGTGTTCTTGGAGGCAGTTCAGATGCTCCGGAGCAAACCCACCATAGAGCCGGTAGGGGACTAAGGCTCTCCCGGCTTCTACAACCTACTCT
Organism: Hermodice carunculata; assembly: GCA_964020975.1. NCBI lineage: Eukaryota > Metazoa > Annelida > Polychaeta > Eunicida > Amphinomidae > Hermodice > Hermodice carunculata. The sequence continues at coordinate 64,224,522 of OZ026613.1, forward strand.
TCCTGGTCCCCAAGTGGGATGGAGGATAGCACCCAGTCATAGACCTGTCAACACTGAACACCTATCTGGAAGTCCCGTCCTTTCAGATGGAGACACCCCAGTCGGTGGCACCAGCCTTATGACCCCTGGAGTGGAGGATGTCCCAGGATCTTAAGGATGTGTTCTTCCAAGTGCCAATAGTGGAGACTTCACAGAAGTATCTGTGGTTCGCATTTGCGGGCCAAATATACCAGTTTAGGGCGCTTCCGTTCGGTCTCACCATAGCACCACTGGTGTTTACCAGGTTTGCGCAGACAGTTGCTGCTTAGCTTCAACACTCAGCTCTTCGCATTCATGTGTACCTGGGTGATTGGCGTATCTGGGTGCTTCAGTGCTTAGATTCACAGCATCACATACAGACAAAACTGGAACTCTGCCAACCCTTGGGCCTGATAGTGAACCAACCCAAGTCCAGCCTTCAGCCAGAGCAGATCTTTGTTTTCCTTGGCATCCAATTCGATCTGGTAGTCTACATCTGTGGTTCTTTGGAGGACAGATGGGACACACTGCTGTCTCTGTTAAGGCCCTTTCTGACTGGCAAGTTATGCTCGGAGCAATGATGGCTCTCCCTGCTGGGCTCCCTGTCCTTGATAGACTTCCCAGGTCCCATTAGGCTGTCTCTACCATTGTGCCTTGCAGCATGTGCTGAGGGGCAGATGGACGAGAGACCAGGGATATCACACCCAGGTGCCCATCCTCATTGAGGATCAGCCACACTTTCGGTGGTGGGCCTTCAGGGAGAATGTCATGGATGACTGCCTGTCTCAAGTCAGGAATGAAATTTGTTTCTTCACATTGTTATTGGAAGATGAATGTTGATGCTTTGGTAACTCTGGAATCTCTTGCCTGTCATTGTTGGGTTTGAAATTTATAAATGTGGGTCATGTTTTTCTAAACTACATGGGAGGACAGGCGCTGAAGCCTTTCAGGCCCAGCTCACCGTTTACACAGACTCTTCTCAGTGTCAGTGCAGTCTCATGCGTGTCGGTAAAGAGGGTTTCTGGTTTAGGCTGGATTCTGCTATCGGCGGCCTCATCTCCACATAGCTCTGAGGTCTTCCCTACAGATGTTGCCTCCGTACACGGACTGATGGTGCCCCCGAAGCTGCCATGATTTTCTATGGATCTTCATGAATTTAGTGGGATTCTGGAGGTCAAAATCTTGGTTGCACAGAATACTAATGGTGCCACCTACATTTTTACAGAAATTAATCTTGAAAGATATTAAATTTCATATGTCAAAAAATATTGAATTAGACATGCAAAATTAATAGGATACGGTAAATAAATCATGTCCAATGCTGATATGTAATCTCCGACCTTAACTTATTTTTGTTAGGTCACCCAGTCCTGTAAAGTTGAAAGAGGTGAGTTTGTAATCACATGGTGTACATTAAACACCAATGGCAGAGAATGATGGGAGTTTGGCGTCTGTCCAAGTTTACTGTTTTTCTTCTAAATCTTGCAAAGTCATTACCTGATTTAAACAAACAGGTCATGTATGGATAGCAGCGGCCACAGAGTACACATTTTGAATAATATTCACAATTTTTTAATCCAAGTTGAAGGTGAAAGTCGTATGGCCACCTGGACTTTAGCAGTCAAAATGTGAAAATCTTGTGAATGCCCTGCCATCTGTAATTTTAATGGATCATTATGAAGTTTGGTGGGATTGTGGAGGTCAAAATTTTGATTAATATACAACTGACATTACCAGGTCATTAAGCACTTAAGAAAAGGACACTAAATTTTGAAGGTGAAAATTGTGATTGATATACTACTGACATTACCAGATCATTAAGCACTTGAGAAAAGGACACTGAATTCAATATTTTGATGAAGAATAAGGCGAATGATATCGGATGTACCACAAATGTGTGTTCATGTGGAAGTTTGATGTTGCATCATACAGATGACCTTGACGAATTTCTCAGGGTCATGGACACCATAAAGGCATTTCAGAAGATGAATTTTTGGTGATGGTCATCAGATTATATAGCAACAGAGCTTTAGGCCCATGGGGGGGGGGGGGGCTCTTGTATTGTATAGTATTGTTTGTGAATATTCATGTTTTTTTCACAATTGTTTAGTTCCCTGAACCACGTTGGATTCTCTGCAATCTTTGTGGAAATGCACCTGGACTCAATCTTTACAATATTGGTTCATGACATGGTGTTGCTGGCATCTCCTGAGTTTGAATGCACCACATGTATTGAAATGAACAATTAATGGTATCAAAGGGTACATGTACATGTTAGTAATGTTACTATAGGAATTGCAGCAACTGTGACATATTGGCCTATGTTCGGTGTTGTTGGTCTTGACCTTGGGTGACCTTGAAAGGTCAAGCTGACATCTTGGCTTACATCTCAGTAATGGTGAATAGTTTGGCCCATGGTTACTGTTAAACACGGATAAGAAATAACCCATGGGGACTCTTTGTGTTCTTAATTTTGACCTTGAGTGACCCTGAAAGGCATACAAACATACTGGCTTATATCTTGGTGATGGTAGTTCCTGTCACTTTTCATTTAAAATAATGATGACTGACACACCTTTATCTAAAAAATCATGACTGACACTGTGAGTGAGTGAAGACTTTGATATTGCAAACAGTGATGATAGTCTTATAAAAAGTGACCTAGGTATTATTTGGTCACAGGATTACTTAAGTCTCTGTATCCAAAGTCAGCTGAGCACAGGACTGTCACAGTCCTCTAGTTTCAGATAATTTGCCGAGTTCAACATATTTTTTTCAACTACCAGTACATGAAAGATAATATGCACTATGAAATATTATATTTAAACAGCATAAAAATAGGTCTTTTCAGAGAATAGGGCAGTTATTTTGATCTTGCTAGTGTGGCTATTTTTGAATGCATGATCACCCAGCCACATTTTAACCACTTGATTTTGAGTCTATGAGAACCAAACCACCACAAAATGTAATGCTTGGTTTTATTTATGATTTCTGACACTGCATTTTAAGTTGATACGATACATTGACATTGCAGTATACAATACATGTTCGAGGACAGGCAAGACACCAAAGTGATTTTCGGGTAATTGCAACCTATCAAAGCTCATAGAGTGAAAAACAACAATGGAAACATCCAATACATAATTTTGGAATGGACATGACACAAAGATTCTGAATCTGACTATAATTTCAACCTTGTCATCTAATTGTTAAATAAACATTCAGCTTTGTGGCAAACATGTCAAATGTCTGACCCTTACACTAAAGTAGAATTGTTCACAGGTTGAAGCATTTCTTTTTTTTAATAATATAGAAATGCATACCTGTAAGTGGCCCCCCCAAAAAAAACATGTCATGAATTTTTTCATCAGTGTATTATTGTCATTGTATTTTACAGTCATAAAAAGCCAAATATGAGGTTTCCATGTTGGAGCGCTCTCCATTTTTGACACCACCCATTTGGAAAACCAAACAAGACAAACAAAATTATCCAAAACATTCTTAAAGCCATACTAGTGTTCATTATTGCTACTAAATTATTAAAATTTGAATAAACCTGAGAAGAATTATATCTACATTTGCACAGGGGTCTGAGATTTGATGTTTGCCAAGGAGATCTTCATTTATTTAACAACTAGCTTAGAAAGCTAAAACTTGAAATCTTTAAATCATTTTCTATCCCCATATATGTACTTTGCCTCAAGACTTTTCAGTCTATGAGCTGTGGTCAGTAGTGCTTACCAAAAAATGTCTTTGTTATCTGATCTGACCCTAAGGTTTGATTCTGATTTGAAGACATTTGACAGGCTTGACTGAAACGACAGGATACTTCTGACACATGAAGTGCTGCAGGGTGGTCATGAGAACTGTGTCTGATGGCATCAAAAGCTTCTACAAAATCACTAAATCATTGAAGCATGATCTATTTCCTAAACATGGTACAGAATAGTACCAATAAAATATCCACAAAGTTTGAAAAGTATCTGGGTGATTATTTCAGCGAAAGCTACACAGACCTAATTGTGTTGACATTACAATCTATGGCCTAACAATACTAACATGTACATGTCTTGACCTCAAACTCAAACTCAAACTCAAAACTCATTTATTTTAGCCAATCAATACAATGATGTTCTCAATATTGAGATATATGTACATAATGATATAAATTGATGTGGCTAGGGGGACTTCTATTAAGACAAATACATGTTGCTCTCATAGGAGCCACCTTTAAGCCTTAAACGTTTGAAAAAAAAAATAGATGGCAGTTACTTAAACAATAAATGTCGAAATAAACTTTAAGATATAAAACAGTTTACACACACAACATGGGTGGGAAAATACAATTATTAATTATTTTGACAAACATAGCAGTTATATATATTACAACTCAATTCATAATTGTGCAAAATATTATTTTCAATATACAAGGAAAAACCTTGTAAACTATGAGTATGTATTTTCCTTATAACATTATTATCTGTTTGATTCACTTTGACTGGAATATCATAGTTTAAACTCTGTTTTGCAAAGATTTTATTGACTCTATTAATAAAAAGTTTATCACAATGTCTGTTGTTATAGTTGTATATTTCATTGATTGGGATGAATTGAAAAGAGAGTAATCTTATGGGTAGATCACAATGAATAAATTTATGATAGAATTTTAATTTAGCTGATGTAAAAATGTCTTGAATTTTTAAAAGTTTGAGCTTTCAAAATTGGTTCTGAATGGGCATTGTATTTACTACAACTTATGCAGCGTACTGCTTTTTTCTGAAGTTTTTCAATTTTTGAAAGTTTAAATCCCCATAGAAGTATTCCAAACTTTATATGTGGAAGTATTAATGAGTTATACATAGTTATTTTAACTTTAAACGGAAGTTGATGTTTAAGTTTATTTAGAATTGCAACAACTCTTGATATTTTACTTGAAATTTTAGTAACGTGCTCCTTCCATAACAACTTATCATCAATTGTAAGCCCTAGAAAGTTAAAAAATGAGACTTGGGTTATTAGGATATTATTCATTTTCAAGTATGGTTTACTAACTTTTTTATTTGAATGATGAAAGATCATAAATTTTGGTTTATCAACATTTAATGATAATTCATTAACTTGAAGCCAAACACAATTTTTTTTAAAGTTCTCTGTTAATAGTTTCCTTAACACCATCAATCGATGAGTTAACGTTTAGTGTAGTTGATAAGGTAGTATCATCTGCATAAAGTTTAAAATTAAATAAATCACTGTCATTTGATATATCATTTATATAAATAATAAACAGTAGTGGCCACAAAATAGAGCCCCCAGGTACTCCAGTTTTGATTTCTAACAGGTCCGAGTTAACACCATCAAAATCCACATACTGTTTCCTATTATTCAAATAACTCTCAAACCATTTTAAGGCTGAACCTTGGATTCCATAATGATTTAAATTTTTGTAACAGGATTTTATGATTCAGCATATCAAACACCTTCGAAAGATCAAGAAAAATACATAGAGGTACTTTATTATTTTCAAGTTTGCTTATCAAGTCATTTACAAGTTCTATAGCAGCAAATTCCGTCGAGTGTCCTTTTCTAAACCCATATTGCCCTTTATTAAAATAAATCAAATTTATCAAAGTATTCAACAGTTTGATTGAATATTATTTTTTCAAAGATTTTTGATATAACAGGAAGTAAAGAAATAGGACCATAGTTTGTAAATAATCCATCATCATCTTTTTGGGCAGGGCATGCCCCTGCCCCTCATTGTCTATGACAATATAGTAGAGAATCTGAGGGACACAAAAATGATTTTTATAAAAGACCAAGGACTCATGAAATGTACTAACTAGCCTAATACGTCAGAAAAGTGCCTCATAAACAACTTCTGTCTGTGATAAAATTCATGTCCAGCTTTAAGTACTTAAAAGAGGACATTTTCGTGCTTCGTTTGAGAGAAATTTGTAGGGTGGTTGATACGCAGCACAGTTGTCACGTGACAAGAGCCTGTTGCAAATAAAAGAGATCAGTGTGAACTTCTCAATATTTGGTGTGTTTTGTATGTTGTATTATGTTTGGTCTATCACTGGCAGTTTAATAAAGATATGTACAAATATTTCAACATAGTTTTGTCATTTATTTAGTACTTGAAGAAAAGAGTACGGTTATGTCGCACATCGTGAAGTTGTGTTGCGGCAGCACAAATGCGCCATCTTGGCACAAAATTTAAATATTTAAGCTAGGTAACGATAAAATAGTAACTTATTCCATATGCGCAGCATCCTCATGCCAGTTTCCAGATTGAATTCCCTAGTTTATAAGTATATTAAAGCCTTTGACAACGCGTTGTTTGGACCTTGCTCTGAACGATCATAATTTCTGGTACAAAATCACGGCCTACACTTCCATACGTACGTGATTCGTTCACAAACAACTTATGGCGCACATTCGCTGTAAATTTACTCATATACACCATGCAAAACGTAATATCTGACCTAAAATGCACTTCATAATTTGGTTTTCATGAGGACTGGGTCGTGCCACCGGAAACAAAGTCAAACTTTTCCCAAGACCCAGCGGTCACCCGTGGACAGTCAGAATTAGATGCGTGCGCACAATGGCACGTGTTGGTCGACAATCCGCTTGTGTTTACATCGGCCGTGACGAAAGAAAGTGCATAATACTATTGACTTTTGGTTAAATTTGTGGGTACATCTTTTGATGAGAGGCTATTTCGTAAGGCAGACTTTGTTCGAAAACTTCGGCACATGTTACCGCAATACAGAACGGAAAGACGGGCTTGCACTTCCCTGCTGAAGGCTGAATGAATTGACCCAAATTCTTGGAGTTTGCACATCCGGGTATACAAATGGAGATGTACAGTCATCTGTTTGCCTCGTCGATCTATGGTTTGCATGAGGACGAATCTGGTGATTGTTGTGTCGAACTCTTTCGATTGTATAGACAAGAAAGAAAGACCAAAGTTTAATATGGAAGGCATATCAGAGCACTGTCCACATAGAATTACAGAATCTGTTGTATTCTAGCAATGGATAGAGTGTTCAAACGATTGCGATTTCACCGCGACCCAAATGAGGCCCCAGCATACGCGATGCAAAGCGAGAGCCGATCAATATTTCTGCGTGCTGTGGGGCTCCCGTTCGGATGTAGGATATCAAATCAATTTAATGGAATTGAAGTAAAAAGTACATGTGCATAAGAATACTTGAGGCCCCCCACCCCCCATGTCAAAAGAATGTGAAATTAACCGCTGAATTATAGCACTGCAGGCTTTAGATATTATAATGAATTTGTAAAGAAAATTAACATATTTCTCCATTTCCTACTCTGGCAGATTGTCACACTGACATGCACAAGTTCCAACATGTATCATTTTTCATCTTTCACTGTCTTTTACCCACCACACGTCATCCCACCCTTTTTGACTTCTTCTCAAAAACCGCTGTATGGAGTGTTTTAATTTTGCACATGGATGTTGCCCAGGTGAACCTCTACCAAGTTTGCGAAGGAGATGATGATGCAATAATTTTTCTATTTTTAATGAATTTTTAATTTTTTTTTCTGAAAAAAAATACAATTTCTTCATCTCAAGAACTACCTGGCCAATTGCTTTGATATTGCACATAGGGTCACCTAGGGTCAATTAGTTTTCATTTTGGCCACCAGGTGGCGCTGCAATTTTTCCCCTATTTTTTATGAATTTTTGCGTGTTAAGGCTATTTTAAACTTCTTCACCAGAAAAGCAAGATAGAATTGCTTAAAATTTTATCAAAATATAGTTGGAAATTAGACAATGAAAGTTTGTGAAAATAATGTGGAATACACACAGTTACTGTGATTTTAGAAACTTGAGCTACCACTCAAAGCACGTAATTCACATGCCTGAACAAAATTTACAGTGTATTTCATATTGTAAGACATTGGATTGCATGAAATCAAAATGTGCAAAAAGTATGTAACTTAAGAAAAGTCAAGTTAGCGCAAAATTACATCATGAGTGACAAATTCTAGAACTACAGTGCTCAGTCCCAACAGCCCTGCCTCTAGGCTTTAAGCCTTGTTTACATAATGTATTTCACAAAACCTTAGAAATAAAGAAATGATATCATAATCAAATTGTGAAACTCTCTGATAGACAAGTCAAGGTGCATTCCCACCAGGTTTGAAGAGAATGCAGCCGGGGAGTTTTGGAGAAGTGAAAAATTACAAAACACATAAAATTATCACAGGCAACTGTCGAACAAATTAACATCCAGAGATGCAAACAAGCATCCCTATACACTTTGAAAGTAGCTGGTCATGAGGTTTCAGAAAACTACTTCACAACCCCCCCCCTCCCTCCCCAAGAGCAGTCAAAGGACTTTTTGTGCATTTTTACTGTGCTGTTGTTTATAGCAAGGATTTTGATTTTTTGGGGTCTTTATTGCCAGTTTTGTTTTCTTCATACCAACCTTCCATATTTTCAAATTGTCATTCAAGTTGTCCTGTATTTCATCTAGTTTCTGTCTGTGTACATGTATCAACAAACTATCCACATACATATCTAAATGGCCATTTTAAAAGTTCAACGGGATGATCCTTTTTAAATAATACAAAAAAGGGGACTGAGGATATTCAAGAAAAACTTTGCTGACTTAACAAATCAAAAATGAAAAATGAAAAAAAGTTCAAAAAGGAGAAGAAATGTCCCCCTATCGGTTAAGCTCTTTCAGTCATTTTGCCCCAAAAGACCAGAGCCATGAATGTCTTGCCAGTATTCGTCAGCAATATAATTGTGTAATGGTATTTAGTGTAAATGTTGAATGAATGCATGAAAGGAATCCCAATATATTCACTGAGACTATACCACTTTGTTTACCAAAATGACCAATAAAGTATACAACACACTAATCACAGCTTGACATACCGGTTTCAAGCTTTACAAGCGAGGCATACATGCATGCACACACACGCCTTTTAAGTGAGGAACAAAAAACCATAAATATCAAACAGAATGCTATTGAAGGATTATAATTCATCACAAAGTTACATAGAGGGGTTGATTAAATATAAAAACAAGAGGCCCTTGGGCCTAATGCTCTGCTCACCACCATCACCAAAAAATCATTTTCTGAAATGTATTCAATCCACGCACTTGAGAAAGTAATCAAGCTTAGCCATGATATGCAATATTAACACATTTGTGGTACCTTTGGCATCACTTGCCTTATTCTCTATCAAAAGAGTGAATTATGTGTCCCTTCTTAAGTGCTTAATGACCTTGAAAAATAGGTCAAGGTCACACAATCATTGGGCCATGGTTACCCCAAAAGTAGGTCACCAAATAGTTTTATGTACAATTTATAAAGCTACATCAATTACAATTTTGATCTTGAGGCTCAATTCTCTTTGCCATTGATGTCCAAACTACACCCTATCATTACAAAAATAGGTCAAGGTCACTGATCTTATATAAAATATTAGCATTGGACATGAGCTATATATACTATAAATTTGGCATGTCTTATTCAATCATTTTTGGAGATATGGAATTTTGTATCTTTCAAGACATCTTAACTTGTAATTTCTGTCAAATTATAGGTGGCACTACTAGTATCATAACCAACTGAGTTTTTTATCTCTTCTACAATCCCACTCAATTTAATGAAGATCCATAAAAAAGTAAGCATGCAGGACTGGCAGTGTTGCCAACCTGCCAAACTTAAAATCCGGGAGATAAAGAGTAAAATTACGGGAGATTGATAAATTAATATGAAATATTGAAGGGAAATATTGATGAAATTCCGGGAAGTTACTTAGAATTGTCAAAAATCCACACTTATTCAAGAATTTTCAGCATAAAATTCCGGGAGTCTCCTGGGAAATCCGGGAGGGCTGGCAACACTGGACTGGTCACAAGATTTTCACATTGTGACCTGGACATTACATACTACATGTGTATAGGTGGTGCCACCAACATTGACATTGATAAGAATTTTTTTGTAACTCTTGGCAAGGCTTAAGAGTTATATGGGCCTAACTTATACAATGGGGGATGCAGAGCATTCCCAGGATGACCCCTATAATTCCAATTGGCCATTTGATTGGTGTGTACAAAATGTGCACCCCACATCCAGCTTTCCAGAAATGGTCTTTGTTCAGATCAGGTATTAAATTTTCGAGTTATTGAAGAAAAGCTAAAAACTAGCCAAAGCACCAAAATTCACAATTTTTGGGTCACAGTGACACAAAAAGTGGTCACCCAGTAGTTTTATGGACAACATAAATCAAGTGCCAGTTTGATCCGGAAGCTGAACACTCTTTGCTACTGATGTCCAAGCTACACCCTGCCATTACAAAATCAGTCTTTAAACTTTACAAGACTGGTGACCTCACAAAAATACATCAAGGTCACTACTAATAGTACATAACATTTTAGCATTGGACATGGTCTATATATCATATAAATTTGGGAAATCTAATCCAATAACTTTTCTGGATGTGTAATTTTATCTGAAAACACATTTTGGCTCATAATTTCCATAAATTTACAGGTGGCGCCACTGGTATTGCAAGCAACTTAGACTTTGGCCTCCTCCACAATCACATTAAATTTCATGAAGATCTATCAAACATTAACGATGCTACAGCCCTCACAAAATTTTCACATTTAGACCAATATCCTACTCAACCTAGATTTTAATACACTTGGTAAGTCCTGAAAGTTATATGGGGCTATCTAAAAAAACTGTGGACTGTATCATGCTCACAAGTAAAAGTTTACTGACGGATGGACAAACGAGTGACCGCTTAAGCTCTGCGACCTTTGGTCAGCAGAGCTAAAAGATCCATGTATCATGCAAAGCACTTAATACCCCTCAGCCAACAAGGTTTAGAATGTTCAGTGACCTAAATTTGACGGTCACTCATGGATAAATTTTATAACACCAAATGAAAGCATATAGGTACTTTGCTATCTATATTCAATGCTGTAAATTGCTTTAAGTTTGGTGTGAAAATATTGAAAATTTAAATATATGAAAATAAAGCAATTTACAGCAGTAACCAGGGGCCTATGATCAACCATACCCAAGATACACAAGGAAAATAAGATTTGTCAAGTCAAAAGTATGTCAAAAATGGGATGGGTTAAGATCGTCCACTTGCAACGGACTTCTAACGTTTTGTAAGATGCACAGTTGGTATAAATTTGGTGAACTTGGTTTGAATTTTGGCCATGAATACCATTTTACATCAGAGCACGCAATGTATAGGAACTTCAAAGTAGGTGAAAAAATAGGTCAAGGTTATCCACTTTCTATAAGCTTCTAAAGCCTCTAAAGGTGCACAGATGATATAAAGTTGATAAAGAAGACTTCAATCTGTCAAGAGTTAGAGTGGTAACAAAGTATGGACAGACCAAAGATAGGAAGGACAGATGGTAAAGGTAACAATACCCCTTTGGCCATTGGGCTGAGTGGTAAAAATTAAAAACATTTTAGTGGCAGTTGCCTTAGAAATAGGGAGATCTGAGTGAGATTAGGCATAATGGCAATGCTCCAGCACTGTGAATGGAGTTATTATCATGCTGCGGAGAGTGTATGCCATTACTTTTGCTGTCACACTTAACAGTCAGGCCTACAGGTTCACATGCCCCCTCCTTTGCACCAATCACTTTTCAGGCAGAGTACGATTATCCAGCATGCACAGATTCACTTAATGGCGATATTGCTAAATCATTTAGGGATATCTCTCAATCATTTAGGGAAACCACTAAATGATTTAAGGATATCAGTAAATGAGACCACTTGGCGATATCACCAAATGATTTGGCAATATAGCTAGAGATTTAATGATAGTGCCAAATAGGACTAAATGTCAAAATGGCTTGCCATACAATCCCTACAATTTGAGCCCAACATGATTACCAGAGCCATGCCCTGGGGGCATGAATGTCTCGACAGCATAAATCAAGCCACTTCAGCTTTTCTACAATACTCATTCAAGCATGATGTAACCAATGAAGTATGACAGCGACGGTGCAAATCTGTAGTGACCATCACCATCAATCATTTACCCAAGTATGAAAGCCCTACCCAGCGTAGTTAGTGATATAATGCCACTCCCAAGTTTTTTGTTGACAGACGGAACCAATGAAGTATGACAGTGATGGTACAAATCTGTAGTGACCATTGCTATCAAGCATTTACCCAAGTATGAAAGCCCTAACCAGTGCACTTAGTGAAATAATGCCACTCTGAAGTTTTTCTACAATGCTCATTCAAGCATGATGTAACCAATGAAGTATGACAGTGATGGTACAAATCTGTAGTGACCATCACTATAAATCATTTACCCAAGTATAAAAGCCCTATCCAGGGTAGTTAGTGAAATAATGCCACTCCGAAATTTGTTGTTAGACGGATGGACGTCTGGAAAGTCAGTGCTTAGTCTCGCCAACTTATGCTGGCAAGACAAAATCAAATGAAAATTCATTAAATTCTGACCAGATGACCATTGCAGATTGCCAAATGACCTTAACCTTTGACCTTTAGATGTCACATGTACATTGATGTGCTCTGTTACAATTCCTACAATTTTAGCCCAACATGATTAAAATCAGATGAAAATTGGGTAAGGTACAGCTACATTAATATTTCAGATGGTCAAATGACTGACCTTTGACCTTTAGAGGTCACATGTAAATCACAAAAATGTGCATTGTTACAATTCCTACAATTTTAGCTAAACATGATTAAAATCCAATGAAAATTATCCAAATTCTTGCTAGATGAACATTTATGATAGCCAAATGACCTTGACCTTTGACCTTCAGAGGTCACATGTAATTTACAAAAATCACCACATCTTTAGTGATAATTGCTATGAACCACATTACCCAATATCAAAGCCCTACTTAGCCCAGTTTGAGAGAAAATACCACTCCAAAGTTTTTCTTCCACACTCATTCAGTAGCGAAGGGCGAAAGTGATTGCACATATTTCTGGTTATGATTCACTATAAATCATCCACTCAAGTATGAAAGCCATACCTAGCCAAATGACTGAAATAATGCCACTTTCAAGTTTTTGGTTGCCATATGGATGGACAGATGGACGAGTGGTTAGTCTCACCAACAGCTAATGCTGGCCAGACAAAATCATTAAGCATGACCAGTTGCAGAAACTTGGCAGCAGGAGCCCACCCGAAGTACAATGCCATCAAGTTTGCATCCAATATTGACAAGTTGAAAATGTGAATTGTGGAGAAATGGACAGAGATTCTTTGGCCAGTCAAACTGTAGCTCAGCTGAATGACAAGTAAACAGAGTTATAGAAACTTTGAGTTAAAAAGTATAGACACATTTGTTTTACATGGATTGTGAATGAAGTCAAGCTGACTTATTGAGTCACTCTCCATGGCACAGATGTTGGCGTATACTTCCTACCTTGCATAGTGGAGGAAACCGAAGAACTCGGAGAAAACCACGGTGCACGGTTAAAGTGGTAGGAACTTTTTCCACATGCTGCCCAGGACAAGAATCGAACCCGGGTCGCACAGGTGAAAGGCAAGCATCTTACCGCTCAGCCAACCATGCATCCTTACAAGTAAGGGTCGTCCATATTTTCCATGTGCTTGGATCACACACACACACGCACGCACGCACGCATACACAACCTGAATCAATAACAAACAACAGGTTAGGTAAGATGGCTGCCAGATTGTAGTGGATGTACAAAATGCCTTTTACTGAACTGTAAACATACATCACTTAATGCAATCCCATTGTTGACAAATTGGTTGTACAGGTACCTCAAAAGGAGACACATCAGACCACATTTTATCAGTGGGAAATTTGGACTCACATTTGGTCATTTGATTTAACACAGTACTTTCATATGTAATATACACATCATGTTCAAGTTCTTCTATCACAGGGACCTAAATGTATGGGGAAATAACGCGCAAGGAAAACTTTGTGAACTCCCAACAAACGAACAGTCAAAAAAGTTCATGAAAACTGACCGTGACAAGTACCACTTTTTGTTCTGAACCTTCAACAAACGAACAGTCACAAAGTTCATGAAAACTGACTGTGATGAGTATAACTTTTCGTTTCCATAAAAAGAGATCTGTAATGGCCAAATAACTCCTCAAAGCTTACTGGGTTCATTTTTTCCCTTGAATTCTAATTTTGTGTCTGTAATTGTACACAGTAAACACACACATAGTTAATGATGCATCATTACCTCTGGTTCTATCTTTTTGCTTGGTTATGTACATTCCACAAGTTCAAGACGAAACTTCTAAAACCCCTCACAGGACGTAATTTTTGATGTACAGTATTAGTATCTATATATATTTATATCATAGGTATATATACAATGCATATAATGTAGGGATTACAAACATGACAAGTTAGTCCTCTCCACCTCACATATTAGTGAATTTTTTATTTCTAGTGTATTGGCATTCTTTACAAACTTTACACTCGGTATCTTCTATTTGGTTACAAGGCCAAGAAATTAAACTGTGTGTTTCTTGATGTCAATACTTTAATCTTACTACAATGCTGTGGCCAAAAAGGCTCACTAAGTTGATATTACAATGTAACTACATCACCTATATAAATTATTTTCAAATTATCACATTTCAGAATGACTCCAAATACACCAGATAACAAGGTTTGCCTAGAATTCTCATTTTAATCTGCAAGAACATCCGATTTTGTAAATGTCCATGTCTGCCAAGGAAACTAGACTGTAACACAAAGATTTAGGGCTGTTTGGAATGTATTTAAACCCCACCCCCCTGGCAAATTTCTATATGCACATAGTCTCTGGTCTGCCAACATTTCACCTTATGTCACAAGGACAAGCCACACATTTTGTGGTAAGGCTCCATGTTGCATTTCAAACTAAAGCATGCAAGACCCTTAATGGAAATTCTGCTTATGCACAAGCACAGATTTTTTTTTTTTTTTGGGGGGGGGGGGGGGTATGCAAAAACTTGTAAAAAGGTTATTTGTGCCATTTAAGGTATGTAAAATATGTAGTAAAACAATACAAAAATAAAAGGAGAACTTCAGCTGTTTCGATTCTTTGCTACATAGACCAAGACAGATGTTTATGTACTCTGTATTCCTGATACGCACATGCATCCTTCACAGAGAGAGAGAGAGAGAGAGAGAGAGAGAGAGAGAGAGAGAGAGAGAGAGAGAGAGAGAGAGAGAGAGAGAGAGAGAGAGAGAGAGAGAGAGAGAGAGAGAGAGAGAGAGAGAGAGAGAGAGAGAGAGAGAGAGAGAGAGAGAGAGAGAGAGAGAGAGAGAGAGAGAGAGAGAGAGAGAGCACACTTAGGGTTTTGTTTTGCAAGAACTGTTTTGAACTCTGCAGCTGTTTTCAAGGCTATTAAACCGTGGCTTGCCTACTAAGCAACCTTCTGCTGCATATTTTTCTGTTTTTATAAATCTATTCAGGGCATGGACCCTTAACCCACCCCCATAATATGCAATTAAAATTTTGAAAAATTCCTTTCTTTTCCTCAGGACTGTGCCACTATTTCTCAAATTCAATTCAACTTGCTGTCAGTTGATTACATACAGAACAGTTAATTCTGCACAGCACACAGGTATGCGGGGCACGTATCTACAGCAGATGTTCCTTCACAAAATTGGCACACATGTATGTAAGTGTAACTGGACAGCAGCAAATCTTGCACAAAAACAGCACATATATATGCATTGAATAACTATGTCATTAGCCTGCCTTGCACAGAAAGCATTATAGTATATGTCTGCAGTTTTACTCTAGGGCACAAATCTTCCACAAAAATGCACACAATGCAGTGCATAACTTAACAGCAGCCACTCTTGTACAACACATTTTATATGTATTTAGTACAGAACTCATGGGGAACAAAGCGAAAACTCACACAAGATATGTGGACAGTGTGGCAGAAATCCTAGTCACCAATGTCCTCTCATGACTTACCAATTGATATCTAGTCTGTCTATAAAAATAAATCTTGATAGCTTATGGAATGGACACTCAGAGCAAGCAAAAACAACTGCATAGCTGCACTCTGAAATCATATAAACACACCTTAGCAAACACTACAATCACTTCTCATGTATGTACCATGCAACCAGAGATTCCCAAATCAGCTGTTAAAATATGCGAGTGTGCAACACCATTCCATCAGTCACATTGGTAACAATAAGCATTTTATTATAACTGACAAACAATGTGACTTATCTATGACAGAAATGGAATGCTACCTGTCTCAAACAGAACACAATGAAACTAAATCTTTCAATATTACATGCACAACAGATATATTAACATATCATATTTCATACGAGTGCCTATCTCTCTATTTTGCTGCTCAGTGAAGGACAAGCTATCCTCGTGACAAAAACCTTACAAGATCAAGGACCAAGATACAGTATATATACTTATTTTGCTTGTTCCATCACATACGATCGTTAAGTGATCATATTACCACAAAAAAGGGGCACCATGTATTTTTGTTCATTTTAACTCTGTAACAAAGTATGACTTATATGTATATTCCCACAGCAATAATACATTCCTTAACAGCTTATTTCTTTCTGTCATAACCTCAAACCAAATTGTGGTTGATTGATGGGACATGGTCCCAGCATGGAGCATAATGAAAGTCTTACATACTACCCTATTATGAGACACTGTAAATTACATGTTCCTATGGTGTGTGAGAATTTGAAGCACACCACACTTTTTTTTGCGTTTGGTTTTAAGGCTATCAAAAGACATTCTTACAGTGTACATCTGCCACGAAGTATCCTTTAAAAAAAATGCTACATTGCAACACAGAATAAAGGCACAGGACAGCATCTTGCTGCTTCCAAAGTATGCAGGTGGCTTTCAATAAGCTTTCTTCTGTAAGTTATCACACTTATGGTATCTTGGCAATTAGTCTTTACAAGATGAAGTTAACATGTGATTAGTGAGAATTCTCATCTAATGTTTGTTGAAACCCCTCTTATTCTTCTCCAATACATGCAGTTCAAAACAATGGGAAAACCTGCATTAAAAAGAAAAAAAAAGGCGACAATGAAATAAATGTCCTGATACAGTTCTGAGTGTCAATGAACTTGTGAACAAAAGTTTAGAGTTGGGTTAGTTCCCTTAAAAATATTTACCATACAAAGTATCCAAACGTTTGAGGATTATAAATTCTACACTCTGACAGACATGTCCTCTATCCACACCATTCCCCGGGCTAAATAGATGTTTCTTTGTGTTGGCTCGACTAAATGTGGGCAAAGTTTACACATAAACTTGGCATTTAATTAAGCCAAAACACAAAGAATGTCATTTTTCCGAGGGTCAAGCTAAATCCCATGCTATGATCAATTGAACACACAAATTTTAGGTCACATACTAAATGTAAACCTTTAATGAGTATCTTAACATGGTACTAATGTAAATGCAGAACTATGAAATTCACCACCTGTGCATGTTTGTATGTTGTATGAACGTATGTCTGTCTGTCTGTCTGTATGTCAATGAAAATGTGAAGAACCAAAACAGGATTTCCTCACACATGGCATAAGTAACAAGTTCACATTTGGTAGATGTCATGCCATGGAATTGTTAATATTTGTAATTGGCATATAACAATATGAGCACATGTAAATATTTCTACTTCCTGTCAACACTGGACCTATACCCCCGACACCTTGAAAATTTTACAGAAAAATTATTTACACCAGAATGGCGCTACTCAGTAATACAGCCCCCCCCCCCCCCCCCCACGCTCAGGCAAGTCTGCAGTACACTGTCCTTCATACTGCCTTCTGCATGTATTCTTCACCGGCAAATTTTGTTAAATATGACAAAGTGAGACCTATTTATGTTCTGATCATTGGGACGAGAAACACATACAGGTGTACAATTACCTGTTGCCATCTGATGACACCCGCTTTTCAATGACCACTCTCAAATACACATCTATATGGTCCACACTCTTAAGTGACCACTCGACAACACACCGTTTAAGAACACTTTCTCTGTGGTACAACTTTTCATCCTGTACATAATGGTTTAGACGTATTTTATCACTCGGGAAACAGGGTTGCCCCTGTAGGAACCCCTCTTGTAGATCCTGTACATAATATGCCTTGAATAAACGGACAGTGATAAATTTGAATTAAAAACTAAATGGGCACGAACCCAAAGAATTCTCATGAGAAAATCTAGTCAATGATACAACTTCTGTAACAATATCCCTTTTACATCACTGAATACTTGTTCATCAGCTGTACTCTGCACAAGGTTGTAACACACAAATTGGGGACGGAGTTAGAACTTTCTGGTTTGTATACAATAGGCAATTTACATCCTAATTGAACTGTGTATAAATACTGGAACATAAATATTCTTTTTTTACACATATTTCTGTTTCTCTTAGTGCCAACAGTTTCCTTTAGCCATAAAATAGTCCTCAATGTCTTCAAAATGAGCCCATTACAGGACTTTTGGCTCTAAACTGTCGTTACACAATTTACGATACACATACTCTCTTCAACATACTTTCTTGGCAAGAACAACATTATATGTAGATGATGTAAAGAAAATATTCCTGTCAATGTGTTCAAAACCTAAAATTATTCCAGTAGTAAGAGATAGTACATCATGAGCTGGGATGTGTAAATCATAAATGTACATGAATAAACATAGTTTTGCGGTTACAGTGTATCATGCAGTGTGCCAGGGAATCCAACTGACATGACATCAGACATAAATACAGGTCACAGGTCCATATACTCATCACACAGCCATTCCAACTAAATTATGGGTTTTTTTTTTAATACTTATTTACGCTTATAGCACAAATACATTAGTTCTATGGGAATCATGTCATGGGTCTTGGGAACCAATGTTATATACGCATGCACCTATATTATGAATGAGACAAAGAAAAGAGCAGAAACTCTGGACGTCCATCTAGGCGGAATGGCACACACGGTTTTAATTTATATATACATTTTGTTGTATCTGATGTCTGTACATGAAGCATCATCTGTACCTGACCTGACCTGACCACAGATTCTGTAAGGATTGTGGTAGATGTCCTCTACGGTGACCAACCAGCGGTATCTAAAACTACTGTAACATAAGTGGACTCTTTATCCATTATACCATTTGCTCTTTGAAAACAAACAAAAATGCAGCAACTTTTCATTCACCCCTCCAACCATCTTCTTTTTGACAAAATAAATTAATAAAACTGTTGTGTCACAGGAATCCTGTCTGTGTTGTCAACTCTTTAAACTTCATAGAGGAAAAGATCAATTCTACAGAAACTTGTAGCTGTAAAACAAAACTGAAGCACAATTGTTTTTTGTTTTTGTTTTTGTTTTAATTAATGTTAAAAGTTGTTAATAGTTATCTAGTTATTTTTTGGCCTCCACTTGGTGAGTAAGATGTTCTAACACTATTCACTAACTGCCATAGTTGTAAGACTGAACATTATAACAGTTTTAGAACAGCCTAACAGAAGTAACTCTGCCCTACTGCCAAACTCACAATCACCAAATCACATCAGTCAGCCCAGTGCTTGATGCTTCCTTGTGGAAGCACTTCCTTTACTTGTCACTAGGTGGTGCATCAGATCTGTAGATATATCACAATATCCCTATGAAATATACACAATCATAATGTTATAGTCATGAGTGCGCGTGACCACCTATCTTTGAAACACGACACATCGAGTTTTGCACAAAGGAGTACAGCAGCTATGCCTACACAGGTGACTGGTCACTTAACCCTAGTGCAAGTCTCAATGAGAAGAAATTTTCTTCAGTTTGGTCACGCCTAAAGACTGGCATTGGGGGTCTGTGCCAGTAGCTTGGTGTACATCGCATCTATGTGAGGCCGGAAATACTTGACCAGCTCATTGCGTTTGGACTTGAATGTCGGGGTCAGGAGGCCATTTTCCACACTGAACAGCTCTGGGTGTAGATGAACATCCTTCACCTGAAAGAAGAAGGGGACATTTAACAGCATCATAAGTGAGAAATATAACATGCTGCATTGACTACATCCTTCCCAGTACATGTAGTTTGATCTTTATTTATTTCAATGACGGCACAAACAAGAAAAAGCAAATTATAGTGAGCAATTATATTCTCGCAGATTTGACATGATTTTCTTCACCAAATTTGTGTAACTTTTAGTGAAATGCTAACATGTGAATGCAGAAACTAATGATGTTAATGTACTTATATAATGCACTCGCAGCACATGAAAATCTATCATCTAACATCTCATGAAAGAGCACTTTTGGCTCAAGATAAATATCTCTTAAGAAATTGTTATTGAACCATCACCAAAATCTGTAACATGACATGCAAGACTTGTACATCTTTCCTGGTGAAACTGTCCAAAAGCAGCTGTATGTACATTGCCATCTGTACATACATTGCCATCTTTATGTACACTGTCATCTGTATGACCTTTGTCATCTGCACATACAATGTCATCTCTATGTACACTGTCATCTGTAGGTCCCTTGTCATCTGTACATAAATTGTCATCTCTATGTACACTGTCATCTGTAGGTCCCTTGTCATCTGTACATACATTGTCATCTCTATGTACACTGTCATCTGTATGTCTTGTCATCTGTACATACATTGTCATCTCTATGTACACTGTCATCTGTAGGTCCCTTGTCATCTGTACATAAATTGTCATCTCTATGTACACTGTCATCTGTATGTCTCTTGTCATCTGTACATACATTGTCATCTCTATGCACACTGTCATCTGTAGGTCCCTTGTCATCTGTACATAAATTGTCATCTCTGTGTAGTCATCTGTAGGTCCCTTGTCATCTGTATAGTGGCATCTGTTGTATATGACCACCCTTTCAGCCACAACGAAGTGACCACATACAGCAGGTAACCTGTCATCACATGCAAATCAACAGAGAAACTGATCCTTGTGACCAGAAAAATGTGGCAGGTGACCTCTAATAGACCTCAATAGCTTTCCTGGGACAAGTTGCATGCAGTATGACAAATCCATACCAAGGAAAGTTGCTGACTCGATGTGTCTTACTTCAACCAGTAAATGGTTCAACTCAATGCATACCAACCTGCTCAAAAGACTTGAGACCACTTTTCTTGCCAATGTGTGATATGTCATCCAACACTGCTTTCTTGACAGCCTGAAAAGTATATTACTCATGAACTTTCTATTCATTACTTGTGTGATCTGTTCTCATCTGGAAATACATGGAAAAGTAGAATACTTGGGGCCTACACATGTGAATTCTAAATAAGAATGTGCTGAACACAAAAATAACAAATGAAGCTGAATGTCCAACACCAGGAACTGCCTGCAAAGTTGACATAGCTCTGTTTTCCTTTATTGATGTTTTACTTTGTTCTATATTTGTTTGATCTATAGGGACAAGTTGTTTCACTCTTTTAATCTGGTGAGCCATTCTCACCTTGGTGAATCTGAGCTCTGGTGTGCATAATTAGTGCAATGTAATAGGTCATGTGTGCCTGCATGGTTAGTTGTAAATCAAATAGTTCTATTTTTCCAATTCCAGTACACTTTTTCTAATTTGACTTTACAATTCTATCAACAGCATAGTGATCTAGGAGTATGCAATAAAAGTAAAAACCAAGCTCGTGTGCATACCTGCACCGCATTCTTTTATTTTGGATATTTTTTCCTGTTAACAAATATTCATCAGCCAACCCATACACTTAATCAGCCCAGTGGGAATAAGATTCTATTAATAATAGTAAGCCATACCAAAATTACACGATAAATTCCACTCCAGTGATACATCAATAAAGAAGTTGCTGATTATCTCCTCGACCAATGGTAATAACTATTCCCAAGTTAACTGCTATTATAGTTGCCATGTAAACCAAAAATGGCCAATCAGTGACTGAGTTTGAATTACAAAGCTAAATACTACCCATTTGGAGACTGGACATATAGCGATGAGTAGAGAATACAAGGCCCTGCTGTTATGTGGGCAACACCACAAAATGAAGTGTACATGTACTCACAGGATTGTTGCACAGATCTGGTATAGATCCCTGGATATCTAGTTTCTCTTTGCTCCATTTCTGAATGGTCTCTGGGTCAGGAACAGCCACACCAACAAGGCAGTGCTACAAAGGTGAGATACTTTAGGCACAGCTGAACACACAAGTCCATTATCTGGTTTATTGCTGAAGCCAACACAAATTACATCATACATGGTCTGACACGATATCTTAAGAGAAATCTGACTGTAAACTACCTTGCATGAATTAATTCAACAAAAGTGACTGACTTGGTGCACTGTGGAGTTTTCTATACAAAACTTTACCCAGAGTCACACAAATGGGTGCATATTTTTGTTGCTGAATGAAAAACTACCCATGGACTAGTGTAAATTGCTTGAATTTTCCTGTATTCTTATCTTAGCTTATTTCCCTGATGACACAAAACCGTGAAAACAAAAACATAGTGAAATAGTATTTTAACATTGTTTGAATAGCAATTATGTCCAATATAGCAAAATTAAAACAACAGTGAAATGTCAAAGATACTAAAACTGAAAATTTTAACACATGGAAATAAAGCAGTTCACAGTACATTGGATAACAAAGGGAAATGAGTCTGATTGAGGGGCTCCAAGTCTGTGGACCTACCTGAAGACTATCTCCATGTACAAACATCTGTGCCACTGGCCTGCTCCTCATGTACACATTTTCTATCTTCTCTGGAGCAACGTATTCACCCTGTATACATATAAATATACCACAATATTACATAAATTGAAAGACACAACAAAAGAGACAACTTAGCTGATGAAATTTCCACATGACAACTCTTATACTTGTCGACATTAGGCTACAAGAAGATTTAACCACAATTTTGTCATCAAATTTATCGCACTGCAACAGCTTGATGGTGTATCGTCTCAGTGAACGATGCTCTGTCTGTAATTAATTTCAGTTATTGTGACTATGGAAAGCAAAGTTTCATAATTTTCTGTCACAAAATTACTGTTCACATCAGTTCTTGCTTACCTGTGCCAGTTTGAATATGTGCTTTTTCCTGTCAATTATTTTCAATGTGCCATTCTGTAAAACAGAAAGAATAAAAAACATTAGAATTAATACACAATATAGGCTTAAACCACCAAGAATATTGATCCTAAATTACAAAGAAAAGTTCAGTCTATGGGCCAGGGCATGGACATGGAATACAAGTTTGTTTTTTTTTTCCACAAGGAATCATGGCACAAAAAAAAAAAATCAGTGATGTATGTCCAGAGCTAAGCACTCAGAAGCCACTAAATCTAGAATCTCTGAACAGGGTGTGGCTCTATCAGTGAGGTTGAAATAATGTAAACTAGGAGCAACAGTTGCACACTTGTACATATTTGTGACAGACCAGACATACAACAGGGTATGATCGGTCATCAGCAGTCAATTACATGCATATGTACATCGCCAGGATTTGTTGTTTACACTGACGTCAGACATATTACTTTTATGCTGCCATATGGTGACCTTTTTGTCATCGGTCCTTGCTGTAGTGTCAACAGTGATCCATAAATGAGTCAAAGTTGCAATAAAAAGTGTACAGTACTAGAATCAGCTAGAGTTCCTTACATAACTAAATCTTGTTTGTTGCAAACACTTGACATTGTGTTTTATCAAGAATTCTTTCTGTCCAGGACTTCCTTTGTACCTGGAGATTTTTTCATGCCAAGAGCCTTGTTTTGCTGTTTTTGTTTTTTTTTCTCTCTTAAACAAATTTCATGTTTTCTGTCATGTAACCTTTCTAATTTCAATTTGGATGTACAAGGCAACAACTTTCCTTTATAGGCAGACACAGATCCGCTATGAAGCCAATCTTTTCTAGTTGTCATCTGCTTTTTTCATTTTTTTTTTTTGTAATTCCACAAAAACATCAAATATTTTCTGCTGATATTTGTGGATAAGACCCTTCATGATGGCAGGTCAATAGCTTTTGATGCAAATTGCTGTCTGTTTTTACATTTCACATCAATTCCTTGTAAATAGAAAATAATTTTTGCCAACAATTGCATATAAGCCCTGTCATGAGGGCTCAGCCCAGGTCAATAGCTTTTCATGGTGCAAGATGTATGAATTGCACCCACCTGGGCCCAAGGTAACTCACTGACTCTGTCTTAGTGTGACCAGGAAAGGGTTAATTAAAAAGACCAGGGAAGGCCAGTGGTAAACAAAGCAAAGAATGGCCACAACTGCTGCTGGTTTTGCTCCATTTTGAGCCCATCAAGCAAAAACTGTAGCAGGCGGTAACTTTGCCGATGACTGTGACACCATGTACTGTTATGACTATTGCTAATGCACTGAAACTGACCCACCTGTCTAACCATCATAATAAGGTATATATAATCATGTGGTATACTGTCACTATAACAGATCTTAAATACCACAGCAAGGGCAACCAACTGTCACTAAACCAGGTAAAACCTGCTGACTGAGATGATGGTCTGCTGATCAATGACGTAGAAATGATCACATCTTTTAAGTTTAAACCATGGGATCTGGTATCAGGTGAGAGACTATCAATAGAGTGTACACTGTTTTCATATACAAACCTTGACAGGTGTAGCACATTGTCACTAATGTAGGTGGCAAAGTACAGAAATGAAAATTTAGTATAACACTAGGCACTCTCTACTCACGATGTTGAGATCAAACAGTTCAGTTGTTCAGAGCTGATAGATCAAATGATTTTTCCTTTCTGAAGAAAGTAGCTCAGTTCTCAACAGCTTTGGTGGAGTTTGTACCTGTATGTGTTTCCGAATCTGGATCTTTCAAATTGATGCCAAAATATTCTTTTAGACAGATGGGTCCACCCAGCAGTTGTGTAACATCGTTTCTCTTGATATAATAGAAGTGTTCTCACAACTTGTCCATCAAGGGAGTGGTTGATTTGCCCTATATACTGTCAGGAGATAGACCAGGTTTTTATGTTTGCATTCCTATTCAAGCCTTGAGTGTTGAATGGGAACTTGCCACGACTGTGCTTATCACTCCTCTCGGCAACTCAAGTTTCGGCCAGTAACAACAAGTCGGAGTGTTACACATACAAGGCTTTGTTCGATGACACCCAAAATGGATGCTTCTTTGGTGGTCCTCGGGTATAGCAATCTGGCACTATTAGTAGGACAATCCTTTCGGCTCGTCATTTTCCATAATAAGGTTCATGACATGTTTGTCATCTGGATGATGGGTATGTCTGGAGGCCTTGACGGTGGCCCTGTTTCACTCCATGACAGTTTCCACAGGAATGATTGGATTATATTGATCATGAAAAGTTTATCCTAATCCAGATGTGCTAAGTCTGTAGAGGTAGTGAGAAGTGATTGTCTACTCCCCTAAGTTTAGCACGGCTAACTTGGAGGTGTGATGGGTATCCCCTTAATTCACGGATAATAACTCAGCAATTTTTAGTGCCCCTGTCTCAAATTTAGCCTCTAGATAAGACGTACGCCTATGCTTTATCCTGAGTATCAGACAAAAATGACAGCCAGTATTTACAGTGGCTGGGTGAGGTGGGCTATCAATGGGCTTGGTGTAGAGCGTAGCATTCAACCTTTTCTCTGTCCAGATTCACCTCAATAAAAACTATGCCAACAGTCCATATGTTGAGGAGTGGGAAGAACATGTCAACTTACTGGTAACCATTCGCCAATATCTCCTGTGTGAAGCCATCCCTCCTCATCCAAGGCCTCTGCTGTCTTGTCAGGTAAGTGCAGGTAGCCAGAGAAAATGTTGTACCCTTTAATGCAAATCTGAAATGGACTTATGACAATTACCATCACACACATATACATCAAAGGATTATTACAATAAGACACATTTATAAAACAGATGCCCCCTACCATCATTATTTTCTCCCTCCTTACCCTGTTGATAGTACTAAATGGGGCACTCATGACCATGGGAAGTGGATGTGGAAACTAAATTCACTTAAGTGACCTTGAAAATTAGGTCAAGGTCACCCTTCTTTGAAGCTCATCTAGTTCTAATAGAAAGACTATAAACATCCACAAAATAACAGCTCTGGCCAAAAAAAAATCTGCAGCTATTAAGCAGAATCAAACTTCAGTAATGTGGCTCTGTGATCTTGGGAATTGACTCAAAGTCACCCATTTCAGAACTTGACCTAGCTCTTATAGAAGGCCATATTCCTGTGCAATATGGAAGCCCTGGGTGAAAAACATCTTTAGTTATTATGCAGAAACCAAGTTCACTAATAGGACTCTAGGTAGTGACCTTGGAATTTGGTCAAGGTCATCTCTAATTGAGGACCATTACCATGTGCAATATTGAAGTTGTAACTTGAATTCCGAGTTACAATGCAGAAACCAAGTTCACTAAAGTGACCTTTGAATTCAGGTCAAGGTGACCCATCTTCGAACTTGACCTATCCCAGGATAAGGACTATTCTCTTGTGCAATATACAGATCCTATCATAAAAACTTTTCTAGTTGTCATGCCGGGCTAAAATGAAAGCATGGAAACACTCTCTTGTTGATCATCCTAGGTAGTGACTATCTGGATCCTAAAGGATGCAGGGGAAATGTTAAAAAAAAAGTCATAAGGCAAAAATAATATCTCCAACAGGTAGATCACTCAGACTCAATAAAGACCGACACATATTAAAGATTGGCCCCTTCCCTACTAGTGTCGGCCTTATAGCCTTCTTCAGGGGACAGCAGGAACTGACTTTATTGTTAAAAAATTTATTATTCAATATAATTTAATTATGATTTAGTTTCATTCAAATCCTTTTTTGGATTTGAATCAAACTAAATCATAATTAAATTTTACTGAATACAAGGCTGAGAATAATTATTAGAATTTACCTTTCAAAAAAAGTATTTTATATACGCACACTCTATAGAACTACCATATTTTAATAGATATCTAATGTTCACACCATAACAGCAGTTAGGCCTACCCTGGAAAAGACTCAAGAATTCATCATTCACACTATAACAGCAGTTCGGCCTACCATGGACAAGACTCAAGAATTTATTAAAATACATAATCATGATAATACTGACTAGCTTTGCTCATGACTGACATGAGCAAAGCTATATGCCCCGCCTACTTCGAGGGGGCCATAAAAAGGCTCAATGTCAGCAAAACTCCAGAACTGACGTGAAGTCCTCTATAGACCTTAAGGAAGAATTTAATGTCTTATTCATATTTTACAACAACCCTCCTTGGCAAATGAAGAACGTGGTATTTTTCCATTTATCCTCTACATCTGTCACAGGCTTTCCACGCATGTCAAGAGGGAAAGTGGTTGCATACTAATTTTTAATCCCTCAGCCTATAGGCTGAGAGGATATTGTGGTCACTATGTCTGTATGCTGTGAGTTTGTGTCGACCTGTCTGCCTCTCAGTTTTCATGTTCAGGTTGTAACTTTTTAAGTGCATTGGCATATTCATAAGAAGTAGAACAGAAATCTGGTCAGTTATTTGGAACATGTACATGTACATGGCATGTACAGTGGCTGAAGAGTCTTAAAACCATTGCTTTTAGAGTCCATCTGAATATTTCAATGGTGACAGGTTTATCTGTGATTGTCAAAAAAAAAATAGTGTTATTTCTAGATGTGGTGTCCTACAAATTGATAAGCATTCCCCCTTTCCAGGCAGACTTCATGGGAAAACCCTGTCCTGAAGTTCAACAAAACCTGACAAGCAGTATCCCTGAACTTGAACTTTATACTTCTACATGTATTTGTATATCTTGATCATATAAGTATCTTGTGCATTTTATCAGTCAAACAAAATACAACTTTTTATAATCAGTAATATCACTACATTGCCAATTACACTTCTAATTATTCTGCAAACACTGACTGATAAATAAGGAAGTTAAACCTAAATCACACACAAATTATAAATCATTTGATAAGAATTGAACCATATATACATGTACATAAACATACATCCCACAAAAGGAAAGCACATAAAGCTGAATACTGACCTCGCCTTTCTCATTTTCTGCAAAGTATCCCATTTCTGGCACATCCACCACCTTGATCATGTTACAGCACAGTGGTGGCCCAACGTGGCCTGGGGATAACAATAACATAGTAATTAGCCTGCAAACCATCTTGTACACACATCTATCCAGTTTGCCTGCAAATCCATTATTGTGTCACCATTTCTCTGGTAAGTTTTCCCATAGCATTAACTATATACTAAAACAAAATTATACTTTCAGTGTTAAAAATGAGACATTGTAAGCCAAGCCTGTGCTATGCACACATTTTGAACCTACAACAAGAGCTGATCCTGTGTCAACAACATAAGCTCTTCTACTTTCCCCCTTGAAGCAGCTAAACCAGCTGATGGTCAAATGCTGTCTGCTTAGAATGTTTTTTTACTCATTCCAACATAAATGAAAAACAATTTTACATAAGAATTTTAGATGACACCTATCAAAACATGTCCCTGGTGAAGTTTCCTTGGCATGGGTTAGGCCCTTGGCACCTAAACTACACCAGAAAGCTGTTGACCCAGTCTTAATTCAAACATGGAAAACAGCATCAGTTAAAATGCCTCTTCATAAATTGCAAAAGACATTTTTCAAATATATTTTTCACATTAATACAGCAGGAACAGATCTCGGCCTTCAAAATTTGTAGCTAAATGTGAAAATAAATCAAGAATCACTGTAGAATTCAATCCAACTCTTATATAATTCATGTAACAATAAATTAGCCATTTCCAAATTTCTTTAGCCAAACGAATGAAATATTAGCATTTGGCTAATTGGCCCCAGTGAGCGGTCCCGGTATACAGTAGTCCCTCCTTTGAAAAACCACTCCTTTGGGAGACCAGCTCCTTTGAAAAACCACAGTTGTCAGGTCTTTCTGTAGTACTTTTCATGTTATTTATACCTCCTTTGAGGGACCACCTGCTTTATGTGACCGCCTTTTGGGTGGCACTAGGGGCGGTCTCTCAAAGGAGAACTACTGTAGTAATTTGCACATTTCCATGTGTGAACAGCACCTGGAAAGGCACATGTATATGAACAACAAACTGGAGGATAAAGGAATCTGTCAGCAGGAAAGAAAATAAAAGAGTAAACTGACCTGCAGTTCCGTCTCCTTGCATGTGGAGTGTGCCTGCTCCACATGTCTCTGTACATCCATAGCCTTCTACCACCTGCCAAACACAACATATCACCTTGTAATCACTGTCTTAGGTTCCTTTTCTAACTTTTAACAAGCCATTTCACACTGCTGAAGGTTGTGTTTCAAAGGTCAACTTACAATTTAAACCACCATGAGCTGTACACAATTATATGCCTCTACTAGATGACTGAAACATGGAAGTTTCCATTCATTTTTATTCAGTCTTTCTTGTATATTTTTTCACAACTCATAATGACCTTGTGCTTTTTTGGTTTGTTTGTTTGTTTGTTTTTTTCACAGGGGGGTTGTATTATTTTTTAGGGGGTCAATTACATACTCTTCCTTGTTTTGTCATAGGGTCAAACATATATTTGAGTATGGCAAAAAGATGAATTTTGTATTTCAGTATCTTTCAGTTACATGTACCATAATCCCCAATAGTAAATGCACCTATCTGGAGCCATTTCTTTCTCACAAAGTCCTGTTGCCCGCTGTTCAGAGGTACAGAAGGCAAGATTTTATTGCCAACCTTATGTCTGCTGGTTCAGTGAACATATATGGGTGCTTGGGAGATAATACAAGCAGTCAATGGATGTCTTTAAAAGCACTTCAAACTACC